>JAGFMF010011643.1:8784523-8825057 GCA_019455555.1 Galemys pyrenaicus | reverse complement strand
CTACTCAGCAATCAGAAATGAAAAACTAGACTCATTCATGGGAACATGGATGGATCTGGAGGGGATTATGATTAGCGAAGCAAGTCAGAAGGCAAAAGAGTAATTTTACTTTCAATCATGCCCTCCCTCTCATCAGAAAGTTCCAAGCAGGTCAGATTCAAAAACACTAAGTGAAAGACGTGCACCGAGATCAGAGCAAAAACTTGAATGAGTCTCTGTCCTGCAGAATCCATGCAACATCAGGCAGGACTCCTATGAAAAGTTTGCAAGATGTGTGATCCTAAATATCTCAGTAGTGACCCGCTCCTGTTTAATACATTGGAGTGTTTTGTTTGTTATGATCAAACAAGGACTATTCTTTTATCTAAAATATGAATTATTACACCATTATTAGTTCAATAAAAATTTTAAAAATAAACAAATAAAATGAAACTAGAGTGTGTATACAGTGACTTTTTACTTTGAACCAAAAATCAGAACACATGGATTACCAGATTTCTTATATCACTACTCACTGTGAAAAATACTCTCCACTTCTCATAGTTGGTCTAAATGCCAATAATCTGAGGATTCAAGAATGGTTTTATATGAATAGCAGAGATTATTTAAAATACAAGATTATAGCGACCATTTGTAGATGTGCTCACGGGGTATTTAGGTATTAGGTACTAAGATTTTGTAAAACCTATTTTCCAAATTTATTTTGTGAAAAGCATTTTCTCTTCCAGTTTGCAGATATAGGAAATAGTTTTTCCTCATAAAGTTCAGTCACTTTGTTACTGGGCAAAACATCTAAAAACTAACACTGGCATGTTTTGCCTAAGTTTTCTTCTGTGTATTTTAATAAATAAAATTTTTTTAAAGGTTTATTTATTTATGCATACAAGCACTGGGGTCCAGGCCAGAGGTGTGTGTGTGGGGGGGGAGGTTGTGAAAGGATTCACCACAGAGAACGGGGAGCAGAACAGGCAGATCAACTGAAGTACACTGCTGAGGGCAGCAGCGGGCACAGCAGGAGAGGTCTGCTATGCCATGTGGGTCCCCTCCCTGGCCGGCGGCAAGGATCGAACTCGTGCTTCAGTGGATGCGGTTTGCTTAACCCAGTGCATTGCTTAACCCACTGCGCCTCCAGGGAGGGCCTTCTTCTGTGTATTTTATGGTATCAGGTCTACATCCAAATTTATACCCATTTTGAGTTGATTCACGTATGGTATGAGAAAATGGGCTAGTTTCTTTCTTTTTGCATGTGGCATTACAATTTTCCCAGCACCATTTATTGTAGTCATTGTTCTAGTGTATAAACTTTGTTCTTTTGTCATATTGATACAGGGCAGGAAGGGGCACTAAACTGGCCAAGGACATTGCCCAAATAATTTACCAGTCACTGTCTGAGTTCTTCACTCATGCACACAATTGCAAGACTACTCAGGTTCAGGGAACAACAACAATGGGATTTATTTAACAAACCAGGGAAAAACAAAGTTACTAAAGTCAAAAATGGCTATTTACCTCACCCAAAGCAGTGTCCAATTTTTAAGTCCAAAACAAAAGCAGCTAAGATGGTGTTTTCCTCCCACTGTGGAGGCAGAGCTCCTCTCCTGAACAGTAGGCCACGGGCCCAAGTTGGCGCCTTTCTGCCTCTGCTGACCTGGAGCATGCAGCAGTCAGACTCTAGGCCAGGATCCAACTCATAAAGACAACAGGTGACACTCCCAGAGCTGTCAGATGCTCCAACACAGCACCAAACAAGCAGCACTCAAGACAGCAGCTGCAACGGCTCTACCCAACAAACAGTCACACTCATGCGTCTCAGTGAGGTACCTAGCTCTAGGTCTTCATCTTTCCTGACAGGCTGTAACAGCAGCAACACCAGGAACAGTTTCAGTCACCCAGCTACTTGCAAAGCCTCCGAACTTTTCCTCTATAAGGCTGGCTGATGGAGGCCTCCTTAACGAAGCCCACAACACCCTTCTGGGAGATCAGTGTGGTTGGGGCCGAAATCTGCTGAACCCCAAATGCTGAAGATCTGAAAATGTTGAAATGCGAAGACTGAATCCACCCCCACTTCTGTAGTACTTTATATTTCTTACCCATAGCTTCACCCCAAAATATGAAACTTTTTGCATTCTCCATGAGGCTGTCTATTCTAACCAGCAGACCCCTCAGGGGGCACCACCTGTAACAGTCTATGACTTCAGCCATCAGTTACAATATGTTAGTTGTCCATGACATCAGCTTAGGAAATATCTTTGTGGACTCCACCAGCAAGGAAAACAAAGGAAAAAATAAACAACTGGGACTCTATCAAATCAAAAAGTGTCTGTACAGTGAAAAAGACAGTGACTAAAACAATGAGCCACTCTACTGAATGTGAGAAAGTATTTGCACACATACATCTGATAACATATTAATATTGAAAATCTACAGTGTTTATACAACTCATCAAAAAGAAAATAAACAGCCTGATCAAAAAATAAATAGACAGAAAAACTAAGTAAGGCACTTCTCCAAAGAAGACATGCAGATGGCCAACATACATATGAAAAAATGTTCATTATTACTTATCAGGGAAATGCAAAACAAAACAACAAAGAGATGCCACTGCACACCTGTGAGAAAGGCTCCTAGCAAAAAACAAAACAGAACAAAACGCAGAAACAAGTGTTAGTAAGTGCCAGAGAAAAGGATCTTTGTTACACTGTTGGTGGGGATGGAGACTGGTCCAACCTCTATGGAAAGAAATGTGATGACTCCTCAAAATACTAAAAATGGATCTATGATATTTTCCAGAAATTCTACTGCAAGGTATCTATCAAAAGAACACAAAAACACTAATTTGAAAGGAAACCTACACTTCTATATTTATTGCGACATTATTTACAATAGCCAAGCTATGGAAACAATCTAAGTACCCCAAGCAGGTGATGAGTGTATCAAGAGAATGTGTTATACATATACAGTGGAATACTACTCAGTCGTCAAAAATGATAAATTCATGCCACCATGGATGGAACTAGAAGGAATTATTCTAAATGAAGTTAGCCAGAAGGAGGATGATAAATATCCAATGGTGTCAATTATATGTGGAATCTAAAGAAGCCAAGTGAAAGATCAGGCAAAGACAATCTATAAAACTATAGATTTGAGACATTTAAGAGGGAAGGGGGGAGGAACTAAAAAGGAGGAGGAGAGTAGAAAACTTGAGGTGGAGAAGGAGACCACAGTGAAATGTAGTGGAAGACTATGGGAAGACTATGAGGGAGAAACCCTATATTTATTGTTTAAAAAGTAAATAAATAAATATAAAAACCAGCACTGTATCAGAACCTCTCAATAGTCTCTTCCCAGGCAGAGAATGACTGTATGGGCTGGTGATGTGTGCTGTTTGCCTGGAAACCTATGGGAGACCACCTAAGAATATGAAGCTAGTAGTGATATACCAACCTGAGGTTATACATTAGGAGAAGGGAGATTTAGAATGGGTGTGGTTAGACCCATTTGTAGGGGGTTTCAGTTTTCCAGACAAAATAAAATTATAGCTTAGATTGCTGTAATGGTTCAGGTTTTAAAAAGAAATGAACAAAATTGATATTTATTAGCAAATAAAACTGGAGTTGGTTTGGAGAGGAGATGAAGAGAGAGGACTCAAGGGTGATTTGCATAATGGGATGAGTGTTGGCCCCTTGATCTGGGATGTAAAGCCCAGAGGAAGATCAGATTATGAAATCATGAGTTTAGTTTTGGGCCAGTTGGACTTAGGATGTCTTTGAGACATTTAATAGAATTTAACAAGTGGGTGGTTGTCTAAATATTTAAGGATGTGGACTGCAGATTAGACTCCAGTTTATATAGTGGGTAATTGAAGGAAGGCATGTTGAAACCCTCTAAAAATAAAACAGAGAAGAGCTACGGCTGTGTCTAGGAACGACCAATGTTTAGTCAATCGGTAGAACATGATATGCTTACAGCAGAGGTAGAGAAAGGACCTATGGAGGTAGAAAAAAAGCTAGAATATTGTATCATGGAAGCTATAGAAAAATAATGTGCCAGAAAGGAAGTTCAAGTGTTGCTGAAAAGAAAAGTAATATGAATATATGAGTGTGATTTGGATTTGGTGGGAAGGTCTTTGTTCACAATAGCAAGACCTAGTTCATGGAATAATGGGGTCAAACACATACTGGAATGAATTGGCAATTATCTTTGCATATTTCCCATACCTCTTCTCTCACAAACACAGGAAGTATCTTTTAAAGCAAATGCACTCAGTTTGTTTCCTTAGCATTGGAGGAACCAATGGAGATTGAAATCATAGATCCAAAGATCAATATCATTTGACAGAGGATGGCCATGGGCCAAAGTGCAAATGTTTGTTCAATTCAAAGTACCCTATCACTCCTGTGTTCCTACTGCCTCCTCCCCACAGTGTGCTAGAATGCAGTATCCATTTTTAAATATGATATTTTGGGGGGGTTAAAATCAACTGAAAAAGGTAATATACTTAGTTTTATTTTCACACAGTCTGTCTTAAAGTAACATTAAAATTGGAATGCCAGTTTCAACAAATACATAGGGACAAGAACTTCTTCTTGGTTGTTAATGTAGTTTTCAAAATATTTTAATTATGACAGAGAAAGAAAAAATTGGAATTTGTATTGACAACAATCCATGAATGGGTAAATAAAAAACAGAAAAGTGGAAAATGTCATTATCAGAAATTGGTGAATTATACTGATAGGAAGCTGTTATTTTCCCAAATAATAACCAAAGCCTACAAATTTCTCCTACTTCTTTTAGATCTACTTATCTATAAAAGGCAGTATTATTCAGTCCATCAAATTAATTTAAGGAAATTCTTTTGATGGCCCTTAGCAATTTAGAGAAAAAAGTTTAAGACTTTCTTTTTATATATGGGAAACATCACTTTGCCAAAAGTAACTGGCTCAAAATATATATATAAGAGATTGTCAGTGGAATACAGATTTGGAGAAGTGTATTTGTTCATCACTGACATCAAATGTGATGCCAAAAAGATGCTTGGAAGGACCCAGCCAGGGTCTGTTCAGCTCAGAGTAACATTTCTGTCTTAGTGTATAAAGACATAAGTCATTTTATTCACTCAATGAGCACATATTTTGAGCATCTACATAATTCTATATACTGCTCTAGGTATTAGACAACATTAGTTAATCAATGGACAAATCCCCTCCTTCATTAAGTTTATCCTACTGGACACAACCAATAATAAATGAAAATGTAATCTTAATAGAAGGTAGTGAGTAGTTTTATAAAGAAAAGTAGAAGCAGATGGGAGAAAAGAGATTAATGGTGGGCGCTGTCACAGCTACCTTGGTAAAGGGATCTCTCTGTGAAGAAGTTATATAGAGATCTGAGAAACTGGAAGGAGGAGGCTTTGTAATTAGGGGAGCGACAGATTTTTTTTTAAACAAAGTACAAAAGCCCTGGAGCACGCATGGTGTATGCCCCACAAAGAAGAACCCTGCCAGCTCCATATCCCCCCAAACCTTGAGGATGCAGAGAATGGGTTTACTCCAGTGCCTCCCTGAAGACACTCATCAGCCATCCAAAGGAGAAAAATCTGCTTTCTATTATTGTCTCGTCTTGGTGAGTTTAGTTTGCAAATTTTCTGTGGTTTCATTAAACTGAACCAGAAGGAGTCTCTGAATAGATCTGTTGCTTTGGGAAACTGGATTAGAAGCCAGCTTGAAGTCTGGCTCCTTGGGATGCAGCCAACTTCCCCTACTCACCTCAGAAGAGACTGATTCTTTTCTGCGTCCCTTACTGAAGGCAGATCCAAGAACCTGCCATACCCTGAGGCACACTGAGGTGGCAATGAATCTACCAGTATGCACAGGTGGTCCAGCTAGGCAGAGCAAGGTGCATGCACTATCTCATCAGACCCAAAGACCTCAATGAGAAACATACCTTTGAGGGCAGGGGCAAGACAGGATTGTTGGTATTTTGACATCTGTGCTCTTCCTCCATATATTTCTGTGGCCCAGTGAGAAAGCTACAAAGGGTCTTCTTGGATTTTAAACGTTGGAAAAAGAATCTTACAGATGACATTTGAGTAAACTTATATCCCATGGCATAAGAAGATGCATGGACATGCTTTCAATGCAAATCTAAACCCCTTGTTCTAGGACCCAATAAGCCCCCAAACGACATATTAGAAGTAGCCCACATATTATTTAAAAGAAAAAAAATTCACAACAAGTCTGAATTTACGCATACACTAGAAAAATTTGGAAGTTCTGACATTAATTGGACCACAATCCCTCATGGCAATAATTGACTGGAACTTAACAACTGATCTCTGTAGATGAAACATGTGCCCTCTACTTCACCCTAGTCCTCACCATCCCTTATTGTGTTTTGCCTGCTCACTTGGCTTAGTTTCATTTCCTGTGGAGCAGGAAATGAAATCAGTGGCTCTGTTTGCACTGATTCTTATGACTCCTCTGTAACCCCTTTTCTTATTCTGGTCACCCAGCAACTTTCCCTCCAACGTTGAGAAAAGCAAAAGGAATGACATCATCATGGTGGAAACATCCAGTGGCCACAGTTTGGGACTTTAGAAGTAGGACAAAACCTTCCTTATTTCCACACTGTAGTAATTGGATAGAACGGTAATGGGTGTAAAATTGATTAGTCAATAATGGGAGAAAGTATAAGATTGTATGAATCTAAGGAGGTATGACAAATTACCCTAGTGAAGAGAAAAGATGGGGCTTTTTCAAAAATTGAGATCCAAAAGAAAATACCAAGTTTCAAAGTATTTTGGCAAAAGAAAGTTTCAGACAAAAGATTTTCCTGTGCTCTCCCTAAATGGTAGGCTCTTGAAGGCACCAACCGGACATCCTCTGTTCACCAGGGGCTGTCTGGTGGTGTGTCCAGGGAGCACAGAAGATTTCAGAAGAGATGTTTGTGGAGGAACAAATGTCATGGTGCCATCGTGCATGTTCTGGAACAGTGTCGAGAGCTCCCTAGCAGAGTCAGAACCTTACCTTTCATCCTCTTGAGTAGCTGCAGAAGCGCCATGTGGTTTGAAGTTGCTCAGAATGGTCATGGCACACAGAGAGGAAGAAAGATTTTACAATGGAGGCCAACTATTCCTGCATGAAAACACCATTTCGCTTGTTCAGCCTTGAAACATCTTCCTTTAATTAGTTACTCCTGCAGTTGTTTCCTAAGGCCGATGAACAGCTGGCTTGACTTGAAGTTACACAAAGAGTTGGGTTTAAGAGTACATTGTAGTATCTGCTACTTCATCTAAGAGCTCTGGGGCATATTTCGAACATCTTGTTATGAGTCTGCCTATATTATTACCGCCTGTGACCTTCCCTTTGGTAGCTGCCAGTGCTGATTGGAACTCATCTGCTCCTTTCTGAGCAGGATTATGGAAAGGAGGAAGTTCGGAAGATGTGAACAAGATCGACAACTGTTTGCACACTTTGAAGAATACCCGAAACTTCTTTGAAAATGTAAGCCACGGTTGGGTAATTTGGGATAGAAATTTTGATACTTTTCTTTCTATATTTTAAGCAGGTAGCTATGCTGAGTAGTAGCACGCCTCAGAGTTTTTTTGGCAGGCTGAAAACAGAATCTACAGGAAGATCACAGTTCTTCCTGTCTTTGAGCTTGGTGTCCTGGGGGGGAGGGACAGGAGGGGATTCAGGCCTTGAGAACAACAAGGTTCAAAACAATTACGGCGACTCTTCCACTTCATCTCTTTCTTGAAATGAACCACAAGTTGAGCTCAGATTCAACAAATCTTGGAATAGAGTCTGTCTTTTGATAGAAGCAGCTACAAAGTCACATTGCAAATGGTACAGCTACAGCGTGGTTTGGAAGATTTGGACCATTTTCTGCAACCAGCCATTAAATCAGCCTCTGGAAATTTGTTGAGTCCAGAGTTCTTGTGTAAGATTGACCACTGTGAGCTTATTTCTAATTGAACTTATTCTGAGCTTATTTCTAATTAATGATTTGCTTTGGACTTATTTCTAAATAATGTCTACTAACAACAGTGCATTGCCTTCATATTAAACACACAAATCTATAGGGTAGGAACCAGTGTTTATTCCTATACCGTTTTCAGAACTTTATATCATACTAATAATTTTTTGGTGATCCTTATATATTTTTTTTTCACTAAAAGAAAAGTGACAACTGGGACCTCCCTGGTAGCACAAGGGGTTAAGCACCACACTGTGGAGCATCTGCAGTCACTGTAGCAGGAGTTCCATCCCCAACCAGGGAGGTGACCCCCATGGAACTGCAGACCTTTCCTGCCTTGCCCGCTGCTCCCCTCAGCAGTGTATTTCAGTAGATCTGCCTGTTCTGTTCCCCACTCTGTCTCTAGTGAATCCTCACACCCCCACACCTCTGGCCTATACCCAAGTTCTTGTAGGTATAAATAAATAAATCTTTTTTTTTAAGTGACAACTACACAACTGTCACAACAAAGTTGTGACAATGTATACAACTGTACATTATGTGTACAGAAACAGTTTATATAAAATCATCTTTATTTCCTACAGCCTGGCTCTTGGGTTTAAGAAATACACTGTCTTGGTTCTCAAATTAGGAAACCATGGATTAGGAAGAAAATTTAATATGTAAAACTCAACTATATATTGCTTTCTAATTTTCCTTAAAACTATCTCAACTCTGTATCCCTATCTTGTTGAACCATTAAAACTCACTCACTGGGGTGGGGGGCTCCCTCTAGGCTGAGGGGATAAGTATCAGCACTATCACTGCTACGGCCTGAGTTCAATCGTCAGCCTGGGTGGTGACCCATATGATACAGCAGACCTCGCCTATCGCTCCTGCTGCTTCCCTCAGGAGGGTATTTCAGTAGCCCCACACGTTCTGCTCCCTCTTTTGTCTCCAGTGAATCTTCTCACCCCCTCACACCTCTGGCCTGTACCCGTTCTTCTACACACACAAAAACCTCACTCATGGTCATTATTGGGGTTCTGGTATTCACCTTTGTGAAATCAAATATCTGTGGAAATTAGATGAAAGGTCTCTGGGCTCTGTTTCCTCCTGATTCAAGTCCATGTGCTCCCTCAGAGTTGAACAGAGTTGAGTTTCTAAGCCAGATATGGGTACTAAAACCTTTTTTTATTATTAAATATTTTTATTTTCTTACGTCTTGTTCATTTTTGAACAATACTTGATTTGTCCACTTAGGTATTGTCCCTGTAAATCTCCCACCATCACATCACCCATAAACTGTCACCATGATCTCTTATGCTCTTCCATTCCCTGTTTTGATCCTTCCCTCTCCCCTCCCCTGCTAGATATCCCACAAGTTTTGTCTTTTTCCTGACCCTTTGTTCAGTTTCTTTGTATTGGAATGGACATCTTTAAGAGATCCTGCCCTTTGTACTCCCCAGGAGCTATGCCACCACCATGACAACAAGTCTAGCTGGCAGAGGATGAGTGACCCTGTGGAGCAGAGTTGAGTTCTTTAGGGGCCATTCGGCACCCAACTGACTTACTCCCTTTGCAGAGCCTACTGCTATCAGGCAAATCTGACCGGAATCAAAACCACCACAGACAGGAGCAGTTGGAAACATAATAACTGACAGCTGTTTTAAGTGACTGAATTTCATGATAGTTGGTTACATAGGACGGTCACATCCATAGACAGTTGATAAAGGAGTAGCCAGCTATCAAGTTCCTACAAGAAGAGAGACTTTGGGGATTTAGTCAAGGGAGAACTGGAATCATCATCTGGGCAATGGGAATGATTTTGGTGAATAGGTTTCAGCCTTTCCAATGTTTCAATTAGAATATTAGGTTTTCCAGATAAGGCCTTCCCTGTTTCTCTGGCTCCTTTTCTTGCTTGGTCCAACTTTTCTTTGACTTCTAAAGAAAGTCAAAATAGCCAAAAGTATGGGGCCCGGCCTCTAGGAGAATCCTGGGCCTCCCATTTTATCTCAGCTCCAGTCCTGCTGGGCCAACCTCAGGACCGTGCTTTCCCTTCATTTAAACTCCAGGGATTGTAATACTTGGGCCCTTTGGCAGATTTATATAGTGCTCGCCAGGCCCAGAAATCTCCTCCGTGCCCCATAAAACAAGGTATTTTTTGCTGTTGTTTTATTCCCAGGACCCAGACTTTCATTCCAGAATAAAACTTAGAAATAAAAATAAAGTTGTCTTCACTCCTGGGGCTTCGACCCTCTATGCCTACAAGCCGCCCTGCCCTCCTGGTTCTCAGGATCTGGGGCTGTAACGCTCAGGATTTCCAACTTCCTGCCTCTTTCCAGAACTGATGCCACTTTCCCAGGCACTGGGAGTCAAGTCTGAAGGGGTCAGTCCCTGGAATTCCTTGTGGTAACAGTGGGGAGACAACCACTCCTGTCTGTTAATTGGCACAGGAAATGAGCAAAGTTGAATGTGGTTCTCCTGTGATTAGAAACCTTTCAAAACAACAAGCAGGGCTGAATCGGTCCTTAAAAGAGAGGTGGGGGGGGGTGGGGGGAGGGAGGCTTGAGAAATCCGAGAGCTATCTAGGTGCTTTCATGAAAAAATTTGGTTTTCTTTTTTCATTTTATAGAAGAAAAAAAAAAAAAAAAACAGAAACTTGTTCCTTAAAGTTAGAGGCTCTTGGGCCTCCCTCTTTTTTTTTTGTTTCCTCTCTGGTGTTGCTAAATTAAATCACACAAAATACATCCCCCTTAGTTTCTTTTCTCATTCCTTTTTTGTTCCCCTTATGTCTTCATAGCAGTCCTTTTAAGGATCTGAGAGTCCTTTTAAGTCCTGCTTCCTCTCGTTTTGGTCTCTGACACATGTTGATTTTTAACCATTCCCCCTTCTAAGGTTTCAAAACCATGAGGGAGTTTATTCCTAAAAAACTGAAACAACTAATCTGGAGTAAACTTTGTTTTATTTTGTCTTTTTCAATATTATTGAGACGTAGAGATGGGCACCTCATCTTTTTACTACCTGTGATCAAAACCACTCCCAATTTTGCATATACAGCAGTGGACTGATATTTTCTTATTGTTGCCCTAACTGCTTCAACTCAGTCCTGGGCACAGAGTAAGCACTTATTACATATTTGCTGATGTGATTTAGAGGCCTGTGCTATTTCCTACAGATTAAGCAATTTTGACACCATAATCCCTAAATAATTCCCAGGAAGTGCCTTGCACAATGGTTTCTATTGCAAGCATATTAGGGCTCTTGATTCCTGTCTTTTGCTGTTTGTTTCTGGTTCATGTGTCAAGCCATTCACTCATTGCCTCTTGGTTCAGCTTGAGACAGAAAGGGCATTTTTATTATCCATGTCTCAGAAACTAGACTCCAAAACAGAGAAATTATTTTTCCACTTTGCTGAGTAATCTAATGATTATGACCTGCAAATATTTGGAGAAGGATAGTCAAATGTAGCCAGGAGAGAAGACGGTATTTTCAATAGAAATGAAATGGTTCCAATTCTTTGGCCTACTCTGAGCATAGGAAAACATGGTGAAATATTATAGCAGCAACAGGAATGGTTATTGAACTGTGAAAAGCATTTGTTACATAAAGAGGGCTTAACTCCTTTGATGTTATCAGGGAGGGATGTATTAGGTTCTGCAAAGCAAGTGGCAATGACCAGCAAATGCATTTTTAAAATGTTCTTTCCTTTTAATATCAGATGACGATAACAATCTCCAGGCTATGGGTTATTCTCCTTACCCATCTCAAAAAGGGGGTATAGAAAAAGAGGCATATAAGAACACCAAGTAAGAAGGCCATTTTGGTTTCTATAATGGTTTCAGCCACTTTTCTGTTGTTTTGCATTTATCAGAATCACAAGTAAGGCATTGGAATTATGTATAAACAGCTATTGTTATTAATTGAAATAAAAGACTATAATAGGTCCTAAAATAGTTGATGGTCACATGTAGAAATACCCACCTTAATTTGCCTTAACATAATAAACTGAACAGTTCCACAAAACCATGTTAATCCTTGAAGCTATTTTGTTATCAAATAAGGCATGAAAAATCACTGCACTAGATTTTGAAATGGCCAAAACATTTTCAAGTACAAATTTTTTCTTTTTTTTAGGTGAAAGTGTCAACTAAAAATTTAAATAGTGTTGCTTCTAAGTTTTTTCAATTGGTAAAATATAAAAACAATGTTTAGTGTGGCAGTTAAAATGGGAATACATTTAATGAGTTCAAATGATAAGTTGGACTGTGAACTTGCAATATAAGCAATCTAGAAGGTAGTGACAATATCAAGATAGCTAGTTTTAGACTGTAGATCTGTTCTCAAGAAAGAGCTTGCTTGTGGGCACTGGAGAAATGACAGGATGTGCTTTTGTTGAACTGCTAAGATGCATGTCTCACTAAGGGCTTTATAGAAGAAGGTGTTTCCTATTTCTGTTCCTTTCTTTTGCAACTATTTACAAATAACATGAAGGGAGCTGTGATGTCTCTGCTTACTGACAGGGCTATAGAGCACAGTTCTGTTCATAAACCCACACTATATTGTTTAAGTCTGAGCTTCATTCCTGGACAGTTTATCATGCTGCTCATTGGAAATTGACAGACTATCCCAAATGTAGTTTTCTGGATTCATCTTATTACAATAAATCACATCTGCTTACATTAACCTTTGTCAGTTTCTATTGGAAATTTGGATATTCCCTTGCTTTTGAGCCACCCATGTGAAGACATAATCCCCCTCCCAAAGCCTGGGAGTATCAGGAAAGTGTTACCATTTGATAAAAACTCATTACCATTCAGAAGAGGGGTAAAAGGGAAAGAACAGAGCTGGAGTCGCCCCAGCCCACAGCCAGCAGTTACTGGGTTTAAAATTTCACGTTGGCTTCTTTCTTATTAGACAGTCTAGGCTGGCATCAAGGGGCTATCGACTGTCAAAATAGCAGCCAGAGAAACAATCGACAAAGCCATCCCTTGAGAATGCTGAGTAAACTGGCAAAAATACCGTCAAAGGAGTTAATGTGCGAGCTGGCACCCAATGCCAGACCCAGCGTGAGAACCACTTACACAGTAATTGTCCCTCCCAGTGTCCCCGACTCTGTCAAATGCTGCCCCAGGCTTGCCTTTCAGCACAGGAACTGATCTCTTTTTGACAAAATGAAATACATACCCACCCTAAACCCCACCAGCTGAGGGTAGGGAATTCAGGTGGGAAAGCAGGCAATTCTCTAGTAACTGCCGTTTCAGTTTCGCCAGACTCCCCCAGGGTAAGGCAAGCTGGACCAACAGCTTCCTGGGCATGCTGGGTAATACCTACATGCAGAGCTGGACTGGAAGGAGAGAAAGCCAGACACCGTTTTGAACCTCACAACTCCCACCATGCAATTCTAGGGGCTCCTCAGTTAAAACTCCGGCACCCCTTTTTGTGGCTTTTGAAATATGTATGCCAAGAGCAAGCACGCCATCACCATGGAGACATGGGGGTGCTCGTACTGTTGAGTACCCACCCTAGCAGCAAGGTGGCAGGGCTTGCTGAGGCAGTGCAAAAAACTTTCACAAAGTAATAGAGAAAAAGATGGAGCGTCTTTGTAATTACACATGTTGGAAACATATAATTTGAAATAATAGAATTGAATAGGAAAATAGTAATTCCAAGAGGGATTTTTTTTTTTTTTTTGACATTGAAAGACAACTGTTGCACATTCAAGCTCAGGCCTAGACCACAGAATTTATATACAATTTTAAAGCCTTCCTCAAATAACAGTCACAAGATACCAATTTCAGCAAGACATGGCTTTATCTATCAGTTGCTCTGATAATTAAAGTTGTTTCAAAGGTTCAGTAAAAATGCTTATGTTGGAGCTTAAGTTTGAAACACCATTAGGCTCCTCATGCCGTTTTCTTATTTATGTATGAGGGTTTTAAAGAAAGCGTTTCTTAAATAAAAATTGTGCCTCGTAGAGAAAAAAAAATCGACTCGAACTGATTCCCACCAGATTGTCTTCTGTAAAATAGAGTATCATGCAGTGTTTCCATCAAAAAGTGTTTCCTGCCACCTAGGAAGATATGCAATTCCTTGATGGCTTTAGGGTAGTTTTGCTAGAAATGAAATCAGCACCTCATTGTTCATTTCTGCTTTAGTATAAAATAACAATGACTTCCAGTGCGTATTAAGAGTGACTTTCTGGTTCGAACACTGGAAGTCTTGCCCCCTAGGAAACCCCTTGGTGCCAGTCACCCTGAGTCTTGAGTGCCTGCCGTGTGCAAATTGTTCTTAACTACCCCAGATCTGACTGACTCAAAACAATAGCTGTCTTATTATATCTGATGACTCTGTCATCAGGAATTCAAGTGGGGTAACTGGCTAATTTTTCTGTTCCTTGTGATGTCGCCTGGGGTCACTCTTGGTATTTATCAGGTGGCTGGACTGGTATGAAGGGTTTGGGGTAACCTCAGTCCAATTTATAGCGTATTGATGGAGATAGCTAAAAGGCTAAGATGTATCAGGCCCACTACCTCTTTATATAGTCTCTGGGCAGCTCCATATATCCTCTTCAGGGTAATTGAAACTTACCTGGTGATGGCCATGCAAACATAGAAACCCAAGTTGGAACTCAATTTGGATTTTAAAAACACAATATTCTCATTTTATTTTTCAGTTAAAAAAAAAAAGTTGTGTCTCAAAGAGGTTGAATATTTTTATCAGAACGCATAGGTAATAATCTCACTGTTAGAATTATCTGACTCTAAAATTTATTTCACTTCCTTTATACTGCATTGGCTACAGAGATACATTTTGTGATATGTTCACCAATGGTTAGTATTTACTGACTGAGTCCATGGATATATACACATGATAAATCAGGATAGTGGGTAGAAAGGCTCATATTGGCAGCAGAAAGATAGTAGAATTTTCTAGCAAAGTTTCTAATTCTGTATCTACCAAGGCACATGGGATCATCTGTATATCATGAGGTACCAGGTTACCCATGAAGCCTGACAAAGAGGATACAGAAGGTTGCAGTCATCAGTTCATGTCACTTAGAAACAGCTGTGTAACAAAACAGCCCAAAACGTGGTTGCTTTGGCAATTCTTCTAGACTCAGATGTCTAAGCTGATCTTGATTGTGCTTCCTTGTGTGTCTGTTTTGAACTGCAGCTTGACTCATCCAGGATGGTCTCACATGTCTTGTGACTGACAGGCCATTTGCCAGTCTACTAGTTCGTAAGCCCTGCTTCTCTTCCAGCAAGTGCAGCAAGTGCATGCAGGCTTGTTCACATGGGTATCACAGCATTCCAAGAACAATCTCGTGCAAGTCTTTTTGGGACCTAAGTTCTGACTCAAATAATCATGCTTCTACTGCATCATATAAACAAATACAAGCCATAAGATCACTCATATTCAAGGGGTTTGGAAATAAACTCTCTCTCCCTGGGTAGGATGAACTGCAAAATCACATTAAAATAGTCTGAAAATAGAGAAAGTAGCAGCCATCTTTAATTATACCACAAGACCACTGGTTGATATCTTCTATACCATTTATAAAGCAGGCAGATATGACTATTCATAGATCTGATAAATTAACTTCAATGAGAATGTGAGCTTTATGAGTTCAACCAGGAATATTATCCAAATGAAACCAATAAATCCAAAGGACATTATGAAGTATTTTTCATCATCACAATGCAAGGATAGTTTGTTTTTTGGTTTTTTTTAACTTCCCATGACCCAATTTAATGTCTGTATTTGCAAAGACCATTTATTTATTTATTTGCCCCTGAACTGTTTAAAGTAGGTTCCTACTGGAACTCAAGAAATAAAGAATGTTTTCTGCATTTTATTAACAACTATAGTACTTACTTTTGAACTTAAAAAGAGAAGAATGTTTATTGAGTAAATTCTAGGTCCAACTATCATACTAGACAATTGGTACATCTCATGTCATTTACTCCTTACAGGAATGAACATTACCTCTCCATTATTCATGTAAAGACATTACAATTTAGACTGTGTGGTAGATTCCTTAGGATTCCTACTCATCCGTCAAGAGTTAGAGTCTGGGCCTCCCTAGTGGCACAGTGGGTTAAACAACACACTATGAAGCAGACCACAACCACTGCAGCATGAGTTAGATCCTTGCTGCCAGCCAGGGAGGTGACCCACATGGTGCGGCAGACCTCTCCTGCCTTGCCCGCTGCTCCCCTCAGCAGTGTATTTCAGTCACTCTGCCTGTTCTCTTCCCCACTCTGTCTCTGGTGGATGCTCTCACCCCTCATACCTTTAGCCTGAACCCAAGTGCTTGTATGCATAAATAAATGAATATTTTTTAAAAAGACTTTATTTCATTGCTCTCAAAATAGGAATGTGACTCGATTTAGTCCAGAAACATTAATAAATATGATGCAAACATAGGATTAATACATCTTGCATATTAAGGATTGTTCTGATATACTTAAGATCCTAGGATCATCCTACCCAAGCTTCCTTGCTGGAAAACGGTAATCCATGTGGCAGAGATCTAAGGTGTACCAGCCGAGAATCAGTTAGCTCTTGGCAAACCACCTGTTAACTTCCAGACATACAAGTGAGGTGATCTAGACAGAAAAAGTATAGGAACATTGTGACCTCATATAAAAGTCTTTAGTCTGAATCCAGGAAACAAGTTTTGATCTTTCCCTGAGAGTATTTACTTGGAGTTTGAATAAATCACTTACCACAGTCCTCTGGACTGTTTTCATCTTTGTGAAGAATGGTACTTGTTAAGACTAAAAGCATTAATGAATACTGTGTGTCATTGATTTGTAAAAGAAGATTTCTCAATGAGCTCTTTCCATGTCAAGGTACTTACAAGATAAAGAAAAGTTAAATGGAATTTACCAGAATCTTTTACATTAATTTCCCACATAGTGACAATTCCTAATTAACTGGAAACCTAGATTCTCTCTAGTGACTTTTGGGAATTTATTCTGACAACTGAATAGTTTGATCTTCAAGGAACTGAGATCCAGGAGAAAATTTTCTAGCTTTGAAATAATATATTTACCAAAAGATTTAAAAATAAATCATCCCATTGTTGTGTCATACACACTGACTCACAAAGATGCGGGTTACTGGTTTCAAAATCTAGACTCATCTTTTCATAGTTGGATTATCTTGGGCAAACTACCTAACTAGACTGTGTCTTGTTTTCCTCATCTGTAAAATGGGAAGATAATCACACCTATATTGTAGGGTTTCTAAGAGGTAATAATTTCCTATCTAATAGCTAAGAGATAATAAATTCCTATGTTTTTGATGTCTAGAATTGCTGCTTGCCAGTGTGAAGTGAAATTGAAAGCCCAAAAACAAAATATGAACTGGGGAAAAGTCCTTTGCAGCAGTGAGCCATTTCTGTAGCTTTTAAAATGCTCACTTGTGTCCCTTAGATCATTAATAAATTAACTCCCCTAAAAGGCCTTAAGCAAACCTCCAGCATTCTGCTCTGAGCTTTTTGTTGACATATGAATCACAGAAATCATTGAGAGTTACTTTCCAGATCACCAATCATTCTGCCCCCAACTGCTCCACTCAGTAACCTAGAGATTGGGGGGAAAACAAACAAAAACAGCTAGAGATAACAGTGGGGACATGAACTGTCCTGCTGACCAGCCAAAACTCAGCTTCCTCTCAAAATACCCTTATAAAAACCCTACTCCATGCCCCCAGACTCAATAAGTTTCCTCTAAGGGACAAGCCTGCCACCGCAGAAATACTGGTTTTCTACCCAGCTCTTAACTATTATGTTGGGCTTATGAGTGGTGGTGGCTGAGCTTGGATGTTTGGCAACAGAACCTCTTCCTTCCCCTACAAGCTTATGAAATCAAGACAAATCTTCATAGTTGGCCTCAGTTTCTCTCTCTCATTAGCTGTGGCTATTGGCCCTCAAACCATCCCTTGCGCTGCTCTTAATGATATCATAGCAGTAACATATCAGGGAACATGGCTCAGCCTGATAATTAAAGGAAATTGATGTCCAATAAACCAGACTTTTAAAAAAGATTTATTTATGCATACAAGAGCTGGGGTACAGGCCAGAGGCACAGGAGGTAAGAGGGTCCACCAGAGGCAGAGTGGGGAGCAGAACAGGCAGATCTACTGAAATACACTGCTGAGGGGAGCAGCGGGCGAGACAGGAGAGGTCTGCTGCGTCGTGTGGGTCACCTCCCTTCCTGGGGATTGAACTCATGTGGCTGTGCCACGGATGCTTTACAACACAGTGCTAAACCCCCTTCACCACCAGGGAGGCCCAAACCAGAAATTCTTAAGACCAAAGACAGTTTCAGTCAAAGCAGTAAAATTACTTGAACTACATAAGGGTTTGACACCATTGCTAGATCTTTAGTTTTCAACTATTTTAAAGATATTTTTCTAAACAGCAGAATCTATGTGTAAACACTGCACAAATCCTATATTAAAGAAACTCTCAGCTCCCTTTAGTACCTTAACCCAACCCCTGATTTATAGGTGAGGTCCAAATAGATTAGGCAATTTTGATGAGCATATGGCTGTGCCATGGCAAAGCCACAAAGTGCTCAGATACTAGTTTGTTAGAAACCAATGCCTGATGTACAGAGTTGCATTTCCTCTCACATGATTTTCTCACTTTCAGATCATTTTCATCAGTGAAAATACACAGTTCATTCTTGATGTGGACAGTTCCCTCTTCTCAGATTCATGCTAGGTTCCTGTCTCTGGTATGATGTAGCTACACAAGTACAAAGTAGGCTTTGGTGCTACTTTCCCTTCTGTAGTGAGCACAGAATTGCTTCTCTCCTCAGAATTTATTCTGAATTCCCCTTTCAAAAAAATTCTTAGTAAATATGACATTTGTTCTTCAATCTAACACAAGTATGTCTCTAAATTTCCTCTCTGATCAACATCATTTCCACATACCATATCTCATATCTCTTTTCAACACCCTCTCCTCTCTTAAGTGCCTAAATTTCATGTACTGTTGATTATTATTTCTTTTGATATATAAATTCTGCTCAAACTGAGCCACTGGTACTTCTTATGAATGACCCAGCTAAATCCTTTTCAAGGAATTGCTGAATGAAAGTTTTTATTAGGGGGCTTATATGAGGATTCTGGGGAATGTCATAATGGTAAAGATGATGGGTAAGAAAAAAAATGGATCCTTTATTTGGTGAAGGTCTGAATATATGGTAGGAGACAGGGGAGATAAATATCTTAGATTTCCAGGTAGAGTAGAAAGAGGCAGGACTGAAAGCAAGCACAGACTTGATGAGACATAAAGTATATATATGACTAGAGAGACCTCCTGGTAACCCACCAGGGGTTCAAAGGCTGATCATGCACTTTCCACTCCTGAATGATCACTGACTTCCCCCACTACTATTAGTGAGCGCCAAGAACACCTTCCAAAATAGAAGAAAAGGGGGCTTCCCTGGTGGTGCAGTGGGTTAAGCAAGACAATATGAAGCAAACTGCAGCCACTGCAGCATGAGTTCAATCCCTGGCTTTGGCCAGGGAGGTGACCCACATGGCACAGCAGACCTCTCTTGCTCGCTACTGCTCCCCTCAGCAGTATGTTTCAGTTGATCTCCCTGTTCTGGTCCCCAATCTGTCTCTGGTGGATCCTCTCACCCCCCCACATCTCTGGCCTGTACCCCAGTTCTTGTATGCATAAATAATTAAATCTTTTTTAAAAAAATAGAATAAAAGGCTTATCATTACCCTTAACTATTATAAAAACTAAACAGAAAAAAGTCAAGTGAATTTCTTGATGGTTAAATTAAATCTATCTCCCAGCAGTAAAGAGCTTATTTTCAAGGGTTGGAATTTGATTATATTTTAGATTAACTTGATCCCAATACACACAGAAGACTTGAACTTGGTTATCTCTAAATGCAGGCTCACTTGGACGACTGATTCTCTTTGGACATCAGCACCATTTTCTGAGAACACTCTTGCCCAGATGTAACTCAAAATCAAAGTCTCCATCAATATTTAATCTGATTGATTCAGAGAGATGACAATCTAGGGAATCAAATGAATTAATCACTGTGTTTTAAAGAAAAAATTCTTGAAGAGTTACATGACATAGCTATCTGAAAGGGTGAAGTTAAAAAGCAAAACAAGACTTCTGAGAAATGTAGTCACCCAAAGTCCCTCTCTGCTCTCTCCTCTTTTTTTAGGAAGTTTTCCTGTGTTCACTAACCTGGACATGATGCTCTTCTCTCTGTCCACTGTTGTACTTACTTTTAATTTTGAAATGAACATTTAACATCTTTATATTAAAGGTAACAAAATTAAGGTCAACTTGTAATACAGGAACATGACTTAGAAATGACTTTTATGGTTACCATTATATTTTCATAGATACTTTTTTAAAGGCTAGCTCTCCTTTTTGTTCAGTGTTTCAATATATATTTTGAGCTCTATCCATGCCTTGCTGGCTGTGGCACCTCTCTCGTTTAGAGTGTTCTTATGGAACTCAGAGTCAGGCAATTTTACTATATATAAATTGGCTTTGAAATTATCAGGCTGGGACATTGAAACTGCCTGTGTTGTTAAAGCAGCAAAGCTGAGTCAATCCAGCTTATCCACTTCTGACTTTCAAAGTGACAGCATACCAAGTAGCATCAGCATAAACTCAAAGAGAAGTACCCATCTGTCCTAATGGTAGACTCCATCCAATGTTTCATTGCCTGGGAGTTGCCATCTTTTTCAATCATAGGAATGTTGAGAGATGGATAATATGGTGCATTGAAAGCATTAAGAATAGTGTCACTCAATAATATGCCATTCTTTTTGCAAATGTGCTTAGGATTTGTCATGGATAATGTAATATTCACAACTACTCATGAGGTAAGAAGTTTTCATTATACCCATTCTATAGGTGAGTAATTTGAAGCTTAATGTGGACAAATGATTCTCCCTTTGCTACAAAACCAGAGAGTGATATATTTCCATTCCTGTAGTATATTGACAGGACCCTGTTGGTATAACATATGTCCTTCACTTAGGACCACTCCTCCATTCCTACTTTCCCACTCACCTTGAATTCCAGTAATTTCAAACCACCTGGTCTCTTTTATGTTGCTCCTTTCTTCCTCATACTTTCTCTTCCTCCTCTCATTCCCCTGTTCCCAAATTCTCTTGGGAGTGGTGATAGTTAAAATATTTAAGCAGAGATAATGCTCAGGCAAAGACCAATTAGGCTTGCTACACAAACAAGGTTTTTAAAGACTCCTGCAGCTTCACGAATTAACCCCTTAATAGCTGGTTTATGGGAATATGACTTCACAGAAGAGACTAGGTGGGAATGGTGCTGAATTCTGAAGTGAGGCATGGGGTTATGACTTACCGGCTAGTATAGAGGTACAATATGGTATAAATGGGTACATTTATCCATGTTACCATGTTCAAAGTTTCAGTCCTATCTCCTGTAAGTCCTTGATCTGAGTTTCTTTTCAAATGTCATTTGCCTTGGTTTTCCCAGACAGATTTAAATATTGTGGACTTAATCTTTACTCCTAACTTGTTCTCTTCTTATTCTTTTCTCACAATCTTATAAGTATTTTGCCAGTGCGTCCTTAGTACCAGACTCTTGTTTTATGTGATGGCAGGTTCCAAATAGAATCCACCTTTGCATTCCCATGCCTAGTACACTATTAAGTGCTTAAAGGAATCTCTGTGTCTGATACTGTTACCTTTATCTGCACATTTTGGATCCGCAGCTGGATTTACAGAACCTTAAATATCAGAGCTAGAGTTAACATCTTGAATTCCCATTGCCCAAAGTTCTTTAACGCATTCTAGACCATTAGTATTGATGCCTGTGGTTGGTGGGGAAGCCAAAATAATAATTAACCAATTATAATTTTCATGCAATGGCACACTTTCTATGTGCTCCACCGTGTAAAAGCTAACATTTAGATAGATACATTTAAATTTTATAATATACATACACAACACAAGTTTAAACGTTTATCTTGTGTATATTATTACTAAGTACACACACAGATTTCAACACACACTTAATCCTTAACAAACAAAACTCTGAGGGCAAACATTTTTAATTCCACTTTATTGGAAAATTTGGAACCAAAGTATAGAAACTTATATTGCTTAATTCATTTCAGTAACCGTATGATTGTCTTTGACATGCTACTGTTGTTACCAACACGGAGTGGCGGGTATGCAGCAGTGGACAATTCAGTGCTTCACGCTTTTTTGAAATTTAAGTGGCAGAGGTACAATGATAAGTTGTGGAAATGTTATAAAGGAAAAATAATTCTGTAAGAGAAAATTACAAGAAGGTTTTAATTTAGATTTAGAAGGGTTGAAGATATTCATACTTGTAGGAAGTGATACCTTGTGGTAAGTAGACAGGCTAGACTGGGTAATTATGGGAAAATGGCAGCTGTATGCTTTTACAAAAGAGATGCACTCTTAAATATTTGTGATGAAAAATAATTCTATTTTAACTCTGTCTTAGACTTTTTAGTATGCACAGAACATTAGAGTAGTAAATAATTCTCAAGTGCTCCTCATGTAGGGATCTCTTGGTTACCAACCATTATGTGTGGTTATCCAAAAATTACTTGAATGCTTTCAGTGGTCAAATGCTCTCTACCTCAAAATATAGGCTATTCTACTCTAAGTAACACACATGACTTATTACATTCTCATAATGTTCTCAAAGCTGCTTCCTCATTATTTCCATCCAGTTTTGCTGGAAAACACTAGAGAAAGAATCCACACCTTTCCTATGATATGTCTTATGATGCACTCCCTATTTGTCTGCCTGATATATCACAATCCTTCCTTAGCATTTCACTGGGAAAGATCGCCAGCACTACCTTGTTTTACCACCAAAGTTACCTGATACTCCAGGTGTCCCTTAAAATGGTATGTCTTAAAATGGTATGTCCAGAGCTGGCCAAAGTGGCCACCTACCAGCACAAAGTGAGATTTTCTCCTTTCTATGATGTGGTCTTTTCCCTTTCTATGGTGCCAGAGTCTGGTGACAAATGGACCACAACACCCTGTGTTCAGTTCTGCCAAGTAATTTACATTCCCATTACTTACTCGTGTGTACTATTTCTTTACCCATTCAATTATCAACCCCTTGAGGGACCTTCCTCCAGCAGGATTTGGCACATAGCGATCATACCATAAATGTTTTTCAAGAGGAAATTCTGAAATGGAGAAAGTCCTCTGTTTGCCTTAGAAGATTCTTCTGAACTCAATTCTTAAAAATCAGCAGAAAAATATCAGAAGCTTACATCATAACTATCTAAGGTATCTAATGCTGCTGCCTGGATTAGGACTATTTAAAAAATATACCTGGTTGGGTAATTGTGGGGTTTCTTACTGGGGATGTTTTGCAGTTATATGAAAAGGATTTCCTTCATTCAAGGACAACTTTTAAATTCCTTTTATTTTGATTCAATTAGAATTGTATTTTCCATCTTTATGTCTCTTTCATGATCTTGTCCTACCTTCAGCCAATTTCTCCCTGATTGCTATGCTCCAACTCTCTTGCTCATTTGATATCACTTTGTCCCACAGGAATAAATGCTGATTGAGGTTCTTTGCTTAAATATTCATTTTTCTGTCTGTTAAAGAGATATATTCCACTTGAACTTTGTTCTGCAAGCAAGCTAGGGGATTCTCTGTCTGTGAGGCTACTCTGTCAACATGTGAAGAAGACTACAATCATGTATACTATATAAGTGCTATTTTCTAAAAGCAACAGGAATGTTCTAATGTGAGAATGAAAAGTAAAATGGAGAAGCAGGCAGGTCAATCACAGTGGCATCCCGCCTTCACACCATGCTTGCAATGTGCCAAGCATTCCTCTAAGTGCTTTGTACTTACTCAATCTTTGCAATATCTCAGTGAAAGAAGCCTGAATATTATTTCCAGTTTCCAGATGAAGAAATTGAGGTTCAAAGAGGTTAAACAATTTACCCAAGATTACACAGAAAGTAAGGTGTGGAGATGGAAAAGTAAGCCCTAGCAGCTCCAGCACCAGAGGCCATGCCTTCTCTTACTGAGGTTATTTTGATGCTGTCTACTAGGATTCCTCCTGCCTTTCTCAGAAGTCATCTTACCAGTCTTCTCCCATATACAGTCTCCTTCTGACTAATCCCATCTACCTAGATACAAGACTCAATGGGAAGGAAACAAAGCTACCTTTAAATTTACTAAGCGAAGTCATCATTCAATTGTCAGGAGCACTGGATTATACTCAGGAGTCATGAATTCCAATTTCTCTTCCCATATCACGTGCCTGAACTGTTTCTTTGAAACCTTGGGTTAAAGGCTAATGACTCTTGCATCTCTAGAATATAAAAACAATAACGTTAAGGCATAAGAGGCTGTTAACCATCATCTCTAGCCTTGTGTTCCCCAATATGTATAATAGATGCTTGATTTAAAAAATTAGTCACTTAGCGAGATTATTACTTGTTTTCACTCTTGGTCAATCACCCTCCTAATGTCAGAGGGAAAGTCTCAGCACAGTACTAGGATGTACTTGACACCTCTCTGACATCGGTTAATGTCCCTTTTTAACAACAAGAGAGCAGACTTCATATTGAGAGCCTTTGACACTCGACAGTATTCATTGTAATGGCTTGTACTGGCTGTCTGAATAGACCTTAAGCACCTGAAATCTAAGCTTACTAAGGGCAAGCTTCATCCAGAAAAAATGACCTGGGCTCTGGCCAGCAACCAGCGAGCATATTTTCATTGACATGTACTTGAAGACCAAAAAAGTGTGTCCCTCTATGGTGGGCAAAGCTGTGCCTCCTCAACAAAACTGTAACTTGCAAATTATATGCTTTCCTAGCATTAAAGAAAACGTAATGTTCTGCATGCATGTTTATGTTGAACACATCACAGTCCTGTTGGGCCAACTGAGGGATGTTAACATGGCTTGATGGAAAGTAAACGCTGATTCTCTTTTTATGGACGTGGCATAATATTCTTTGTAAATAATTAATTTGGATAAAGTAAAAGACATATTTGCTTTTATAAAAATTTCCCTTTACTAACAAGAATAGACAATGTTGATTTTCATGCAGCAGACATCCAAGAGTCTTCTGTATGGTAGCAAATATAAATAAGATGACTATTTGAATGAAAATATCAGCAGTTTTATGTTTTCATAGGGAATCAAACCCACGATCTTTTGGGTAGAAAGCAGATGCAATAGTCACTCTATTATGGAACCTTAAGGTGACTGATTATCATCCATGTGACACTGAAAATTTCTATCAGAGCTAAACATCTTAGTCCATCTTTGTCAATTGCCTGTAATAATCCCTGATTCTCTGTTTCTTCTTGGAACTAGTCTTGGGCCCCTCAAAATTGAATTGAAATATTTGATAAATGTTTGTTCTATATTTATAAATGAGAGGTGCTTTTTAAAAAAGAAAACAAAACAATTATTCTTTGTCAACAATAACTTCATGATCATGTCCAGTGTGCCACACACACAAATAAACATATTTTCAAACTGTGGTAAGTGCTCTGAAGGCAGAAGTGGGTGTGAGGTAAGCTTAGATTTTATTTGAAGGCCAATAGAAGTGGGAAAAAAGAGGATAAAAATGTGTGATTACATATGAGGTTCACAGAGAGTAGAACTGTGAAGTTAATTTGTGATTGACTATAGTTCTGAGGTAAATGAATATCTGTCATTACAGAAAGATTACTAGAGACTAAAAAAGGTCATTTCATTCACCTATGCACATAGCTCCTGAACTCCCATAACTTGATCTATTCACCAAACAACTCTCTTCTCCAAGAAAAGACCAGGTTCCCCTGCATCCAGGAACAACTCAGCCTTCTTCTTGGCCACGTGGTAGCATGTGTTCGGTGGACAGAGACAGGTAAATTGAAAATAGGGGAATTTTTGTGGAAGAGGCAAAGGTAACCCCTAAAAGTTACTATTGCAGTATCCCTTTATTTTATCTTCAAAATTCAGCACAGGGAGTATTTTACTCTCAAAGGGCCATATTCAAGAGGGGATCAAATTAATTTATTGAAACAAATGGTTAAGCTTGAACAAGTGATCCCTATACTTGCTTTTGCTTCCTCTGTTTATATTCCAGTGTGATTCCATCAGAACATCTTTCTAGTAATTAAACAGGGTTTGTTTTCTGGAATTCTGGTGTAAAGAGGAAGCTCAGGTAATTGGAATAAACTCCAAGCCCTATGATTATTTTATACCAACCTTCTACACTGACAATTTCAGGCAGATGCCTCACTGCATAGACTCTGGACTAAGACATATCTTCTCCCTCAGCATATCAGGAGGTTGTTGACTTTCATCTTTAACACGTTCCTACCTTCACTGTCAAGCCTTCCCAACACTATCTTAACACCCTTTCCTCTTGGAAATCAGTGGCTTCACAAGAAAAACACATCCCAGTTAGTTATCACATTTGATTAAACACCTCACCCTGAAGTGTAAATATTTCAGTGGCTCCTCCTCTCCCTGAGATGTTTGCACCCTTAGCTTTATAGCAATCCTCTCAGACAGTGGAATTTAAGCTATCAGGAAAAGCCAGATAAGGTGGATATTTTGGGAAGGAGGATTTCCCCAAAGTCTATTCCTCAAATCAAATTGTTCTGGGACAATTATGACAGTGATTTATTGAGTTAAAAAGACTTATTTCTTTCTTCTTGCCATACAGTTTAGCTGATTTTCTGGTATATCTGAAATACACTGACAGAACCCCATAGAATGTTTGTCTTTTTTTCCTTCTTTTTCTACATTGCTTATATTCCCCTTGGGAATACATTTTTTAGATATTTCACGGATGCTTTGAAAACAGCTGTATAAATGCACGACATTTTAGGAAAAACCAAAGCATACACCAGGACAAAATAAGAACAATGTTATTAAACCATAACCTAAAGATAGTCAAAGTAAAATATACATATAGGTTGAATTTCAAATGTGTGACTTAATTAAAAATCTGACATGTTCAAATGAAAAGCTAAGCAAAGTAAATCTGACACTTGAAAATTCTTAAGTTATTCACACACACACTCGTGCAGGCAATCAATTCCTGGACCCCTAAAGCTAAATCAGCCTGAATGTGAAAACAGAATAAGGTCTTCAGTCTTCAGTGCAGGGAATTATAAGCTATTGTAGGAAATGCAGTATTTGTCCTGCTCAAACTTCTTTATCTTTATTTGCCCCATTGTTGGCTATATTTTTGATGTACTGGCAGCCAGGGGTCACATTTCCATGAAGATAAATTTCATATTGAACCCACAGGGAGCTGATGTCAGTGCAAATCTGTGCCAGGACAGATTCAAAATGATGGTAAAGAGGAAGTTTCTGTATTTTATTTCTGTCTTATATTGTCCTGTTTCCCTGATAATGGAGCCAGGGAAGACTTGGAACCAGGTCCTAATTTTCTGCATTGTTCATCTTCCAACAATGGATAAATAAGCTGGCTCCTCCCTGTTGGCTAGATCTCAGTCAGTCATTTGTGAGAAGTCCTGAGACCCTCAAGCACAGCGAAGCATCCTTACCTGTAGGCCCTACTTTGCTCACGTCCTAGGTCACCTGAGGTTCGGACAGTTACATTTCATCCACAGTTGTGCTGCCAGGGAAGGTCAGTCTGGCTGTGTCCACAGTGGAGCTTCCTGTCCATTATCAGTCTGTTTGACACTTGATGTGTGTCCATTTTGTGTGTCTGCCACAAGCCAAATGTCATAGCTCGAAGATAACACTTTGCCCTGCTTTCCTCCCATTTCCAAATGAATTCAGGTTGTCTGTATGAACAAGCTCAGTTCAGACTCTCGGGGGAATTCCAAAGTCAAGAATATTCTGCTTATGAAGTAATCCTAGTAACGTGTGGAATTTTCATAGTGATTTTTTTCTTTCTTGCAAAGGCTAAATGTTTAAGAAAAATGCAGGAAACTGGCAATTAGAATCAATTCCCTTCATAACAACAGCAGGATATCAGCTTAAAAATATGTCCTTTAACTGGTAAAATGATAACAGGAGTAGAAACCTGGGGAGTGCCTGGGGGATATGCAACATGACCTGAGGGTGACTCGAGGTACAGTCTTAACACATTAGGAGCTTGTGTTTCAAGGACAGGTTCACACGCTGCTACTGTTGGGAATTCAGAACAAGAGTTCTAATTAAATCCATGGTATAAACAAGAGTCCCTGGTTGGAGTCCACAACCCATAACATATACAGTGCATTCCACCTGCAGTACTGTAAATGTAAACATCAAAATGTGTTATGGAGTAACATAACATAGGTTCTTTAACCACAATGCCATTGGTAAACAGTTAATTCATCATACCAGACTGACATTTTTAATAGGATCTTTGCAACCACCACTCTCCACTTAGTTATTCAATAAATTCAGCAAATGTTTAATGAACACCTATCAGCACTACTGTAGGGACAGTGAGCAAAACTGACAAAAATCCCTGCTGTTGTGTCTCTCAAATTCGTGTGTGTGCGTGTGTGTGTGTGTGATTCAGAGAGAGAGAACAGAGAGAGAGGCTTAAGTACAAGTTATAAGTGCTAAGAACATCCAAGCAGAGAGGGCTAGAAAATATCAAGATATAGACAAAAGGAACTTTAGATTTTAGCACTGAGAAAGAATGATTCAAGTCAGGTCCTGAAGCAAATTTCAGTGGGAACCAAGTCTCAGGTGAAAGCCACAGGAAGTGCAAAGATCTTGAGGCATATGCCATATTGATTTAAACTCAAGTTTGAAAATATTGATTACTTCTATTTCCAAGGAAAGAGATGAAATCTACGTGATTAGACCAGGCCAGCGTAGGAAACATCCCGAAACACAGAACATTTTCGTTGAGCTCTGTCTACCTTCTGAATGGCTGCTGAGCATCTATCTTTTTGCTTTACATTATTTTTCATTTTTGTACAGCAAAAGATACATTAAACAAAACAAAGAGACACTCCACCAGTTGGGAGAAAATTCTTTGCACACAACACTACGGACAAGGGACTTTGATCACAAAGATCTACAATGAGCATCTATTTTAATGACAGAAGTCTGAAGGTGGGGTGTGGAGTGGGGGTGAAATTGATGTTCATCTCTTTCTTGTGTAACTTGACTTAAGCAGGAAAGAACACCTAGGAATACTTGTCATGTATAACCCTTCAGCTCATTTGTAAACATGTCTTTTCATATGTGCATTTGAGGCTAACTTGTGCTACAAAACCTTGAAAAAGTTATTGTGGAACATAGGTTACATACAGAAAATAATGACAGAACATTCAGTCATTTGTCACAAATCAAATGCCCTGTAGCCATGACCCCCCTGATATTATATCCTACCCCCCAAGCTCCCTGCTGATCACCCACCACCCTCCCCTGTCAAGGTAAACTAGTCACTGACTTCAAAATAACCACTTTCTTGCCTTTTTGTTTTAACAACAAAATGATAAGCACATAGTGTTTGATATAACCCCTATTTCCTTCCTCATCACTCCTCTCCAACAGAAGTAGTAAATGAATTTATTTGTTTTTGTTGAGCTATAATCAATGTACAGAGCTAAGACGCACGGTCCTGTGAGCTGTGCTGATCATTTGTACATGTATAAATTGATATTAGTGTTGAGCATTATAGGTTTGCTTTGCACCCATGTGGGTTTTCTCTAATAACAAGAAACTCCACAAAGCACAAAGTGTGATTTCAGTACCCCAATGGGTACACGTGAAAATCCCAAAGCAGCTAGCTGACAGCCAGATGAGGTCCCTGAAGCACTTATATCGATTTTTCTAAACCCTTTCTAAATGTAGAGTGTTATCAGCTAACCCACTCTTCTCCCTGCCCCCTCCCTCATTTTCCTTCTGTCGGCAAAATAGTTTGTTATGGGTTGGTGATAAAAATCAGTGTCCACTGAAAGACATGTCAGGCCTACCGCCATGTGAGGTCTTCAAAGCATACCAGGCACATTATGCCTCGTGTGAAGGGACGTGCCTGTCAGGGGGTTGCAGCCCAAGTCGCCAACTCACTTCTCCTGTTTCCCTTGAGTGGAAGGGTTTGTCCCTTGAGTGGAAAGGTGATGAGACTTTCCCCAGTGATCCTGTTTCTGCTTCATTCCCTTTCCAACTCAGGTGATTTTTTTTTCCCCTTGGGTGAGTGGCAATGGTGGACCGAAAGCACATTCATCCCCTCTAGTCACGGGAAGGTAAAGTGCCTTCATTTCTTATTCCTCAAGAGATCTTGTAACGATTTGCAAATGGCCTGAGGGCTCAATATCAGTTTCTTAATAAATGAGCTTTACAGATGTGCAGATATTTATGGCTTTATGACATGATTGTCTTTAAATATTAACTGCATGTTTTGTATACTCAGGAATATTTTCTTTATTTCCCTCTCTAACTTAGTTTTAAAAAGAACAAAAAACAAGGAAAGAAACAAACAAAATACATTGGCATTTTCTAAGGTATCCTTAATACATGACTGTATTTAAAGTGTATGTGGATTTTTTCACTCTGGCTTACTTGATAAAGTTTAGGTCAACCAAACAGTATCAACTTCACCCAGAGGACTATAGAAAATCACTGCCATAAGAAAACAAAACAAAGTCTGTTTTTCAAAACTGATTTGTGTTACTCACACGAGTAGTCCCATTAGAAAATGACATTTTGAAACCCAAAATGGCACTGCCTGTACATGCAGGTTTCCAGTGGATTTATGTATAATGTGAGATTCATGACAAACAATGCACAGTTCTAAAAACTTTCAAAGTCTAAATTTGCCACATAGAGGTCTTGGTGTGATGATGTTTCTTCACGCTAAATATTGTTTACAAAAGGAAAATATAAATAAAAGGCCCACAATAAACAGGACTTGAGTCAACATTTCCAAGACTAAGAGATGCACTTATATCACCTTTCACATGGAGAACAGGAAAAGGCCTGCTCTCCAGTTTCCAGGGTGCATAAGAATCACTCAAAATCTTACAAAGATGTGAACTTTAATTCATAAGTCTGGGTGATGCCTCAAACTCTACATTTTGAACAAACCCTTGGTCAGAGCTCTAATTCTTAAGTCTGGTGATGCCTAAAACTCTATATTTTGAACAAGCTGTAGGTAAGAACACAACTCCCACTCAGGTGCCACATTTCAAGTAGCAAGACGTTGAAGCACATCTGTTCCAGTGCAGAATTTTTCAGATATTGAACTTGGGTGGGAGAGAGGAGACTGAAGAGGTGGGGGAAGGGTGGTTAGAGTAAAGGTAAATTACTCTGAGTTTTCTGCAGTAACTTCTGCAGCTTTTCATGGGAAAGTGAATTCAGGGTATGGGATTCCTGTCTTTTAAGCACCGTCTCTTGGACATAAAGTATCCCAAGTGAATTTTCAAAGACATGCCCAGAGATTTTGCTCTTTAACGCTCATGGAAATTAACTCTGATCTTGCCAGTTTGTGCTTTAAAAAAAGCATCTCTCTTTATTTTTGTGGGAACCTGCATCCCATAATAACAGTGATTCTCAGTGGGAGCAACATGAAAGCAAATTAACCCTTTAAATTACAGGGAGCAGAGAGTAATAAATTCCCCCTGGTATGAAGCAGCATCCGTTTCTCCTTTTCATGCAACACAGAGTTCCTTTTAAGGCAATGAAGTATCTGTTGGCAGGTGAATAACACCAGGTCTTTCTTCTAGGAGGCTTGAATTGTTCCAAATAACTATTTTTGACCAAATTAAATGAGGTGGAGGAATATGGAAGTGGCACCTATCAACCAGGGGATGAAAAGACCATGCTAGCAGAAAAGGATCTAACTTCTGCTGCACCTCTAGTTTACTCTAGAAACGCTACATATAGTTTGTCATTTAAATTTCACTCTATCCTCCTGTAGTGGGTACCATTTTTAACTTCCTCTGTGAGAAAACTGAGACTTATTAAAGTTTAGTCCATTGCTTCTGTTTCCATATTAATAATATTCCATGCCATTTAATTAAATGGCATTGCTGAGGAGTGGATCAATTCATTCTGATTCCAGGAACATTGGAACTGTTTCCCAGACTCCTAGACTGAGGGTGTTCTGCTGGCTTATAGGCAAAGCAGCTCCTTACATGCTGTGCCTGGCAGCCAGGCCTTCAATCATTAATTATTGCATAAGTGAATGAACACATTCATATCACTTAAGTGCATAGTTCCTTGCAAAAAAGCCAAATTATATTTAATGGCTCTTTCCCATATCAAATAAGGATGCATATTGCAAATTATATGTGCATGAGGATCTGAGATGGAGGCATATCACATAGGGACACTGTGTTTTAGACTGTCCTATTCTCCCGAAAGATTCACCCATTAGTTTTACTATTTCTCTTTTGAAAGTTCAAAGGGGGGCCTCCCTAATGGTGCAAGGAGTTGAGCACTGCATGGCGGGGCTTTCACAGCTCCAGAGAGGAGACCCACATGGCTCAGCAGACATCTCCTGCCTTGCCTGCTGCTCCCTCAGCCGTGTATGTCAGTGGATCTGCCTGTTCTGCTCCCCACTCTGTCTCTGGTGAATCCTCTCACTCCCCATCCTGCACCTCTGGCCTGTACCCCAGCTCTTATATGCATAAATAAATAAAATATTTTTAAAAAAATGTTCAAAGGAATTGATTCTCTCCGAAAGTTAAAAAAAAAAAACAAAAACAGTAAAAAGGGTTAGACAAAGTTCTCAGTATTGCCAATTCTTAGCAATACTTTATAAAAGGAACTTGAAGCAAAGGAGAGAAATGAGGATATTGTAGAAGGAAGAGAAGCTGGGAGATGAGCCAAGGGCAGCAATAGAGGCTGTAGTTGTTGTTATTGTCTCTCATACTATAGGGGGGTCTCTGATTTACCTAGACTCAACTGGAAAAATAAATAAATAAATAATAAAGAGGTCAATATTAAGATCCAGGTGTATCAGAAAACATAGTATGGGATGTGTCTTCTATAAAGAGAAGTGAGGTCACCCTCCCTGATTTGTTGATGCTTGTATGGATTTCACTCACTGAAATGTCTGATAAAAGATAATGTTTCTACCTCAGATGATAAGAGGAAATAAAACATACACACACACTCATACATAAACAAAGAGACATATAGAAACAACAGAAAACAGGTGTCACCAGTCTTTAGCCATGAATTTTATTTTTCAGATAGTATTTGAGTTTCTTCAGATAGTATATTATGAAGACATATTCCAATATCCCATGTACTCAACCGCATTCCCCATACCCATAAAGATAATAGTTCAAAATGCTTGAAAGAGGGCACTATCTTGGAAATCTTAACATTATAGTCTAAAATGAAGAGTATGAATTGCTTTAACAACAAGAAACAGAGATGATTGAAATGTTCAGATGTAAATATGTCTCATCTTTACCCATATCTTTACCCATATCATTGTTTGGCACTTAGTTATCCTTTAGTTTCCACTCTTGGGGTTTAGGAAAGAAGAACCAAGAAAAGCTTTATCTGAAAACTAAAGGACTGGGCCAATAAGGGGATAATGGCCATCATCAAAAGAAAACCCTCAGTCATTATTTCTTCTATTGTCCGAGGTACTGTCTATCAAAATGAACACAGTGATGCTCTTTTGTGTGGATAGAAAGCCCATCTGAAAATTCTTTTGCTTATCTTGTCGTCTTAATATGGAACATCTCAATCTCTTGCTTTCCTTCTTGCTCATTCCCACACTCACCCACCAGAATATATTACAGCTGTTCATTTTTTGTTAATATGGACCTAGGAGTGTGTTTTAGACGTGGGAGTATCTGAGAACATGACTTTCATGACAACTTCTATTGGGCCATAGAATAAAATTATCCAGGGGTCATAGCAATGTCCTGAGGTTTCAGGTTGTCCACATGAAAAACTGAATATATGAAAGACCTGTCTTTTGGGCCATTCTTCCATGTGAATGCTGGGTAACATCTCGGAAAAGTAAATGCAGGCCTTGTTGGGTAGGACTGGACATGTTTTCAGGCCTCTCCCTTTCTCCCGGTGGGCAACACATCTTCCCTCCCCTCCTACTCTCTTCTAATTTGAGGAACTCTCTTTGTGAGAGCTCTTCCCATGCTCACTTTCCCAGGATTTTCAACTGGTATTTCTACTACTGCAATGGAACATCGTGGTCTGTTTATTTTAATAGATCTGTCACTAGGATAACAGAAAATATCGTCAATGCTTTGGGATTTTCCCTCTTCAATGGCACTAATTCTTCTCTTATTAACCCATTCCTTTGGCTTTCAGCATAGGCATGTTTTTGTCTCTTCTTTCCATGAAACAGTATCTAAAGAAAGTAAGATTTTGAATATGAGAACAAAAAATGGTAAGTCAGAAGATTTTATTTTGATTTAAATTCCAAGCTTCTTATGGAGAGAAGTTAGTGGGTTACGCTGCTTGAATTGGGACCCTATAACAGATAGACTCCGAGTGAAATGCTATCATAGACTGGCAATAATAGAAATACCAGAAGCATTAACTGAATATAAATCTACTTTCAAAATATAAAAAAGCTTTTGAAAATTTACTGATTCTCTAATTCCTGAATAATTCTTTCAAATTAGTAGATAAAATGTTCAGTTAATTAAAATTTAATTGTCTTCTAAGATAAAAAAATATTTCTACCTATATTTGTTCATTTATTCTACAGAATTTCTCTGTACTGTGTGGATGTGTGTGTGTCTGAGTGAGGTGACCTCTTTTTAGATATGTTATCCCATTTCTTCTGATGTCCCTAAATCATTTTTCCCACAATAGCTGATGACTTTTCATCCATGAGGAACTCATAAGATGAGATGACCTGGGGCTTCCCTAGTGGCGCAAGGGATTAAGTACCACACTGTGGGACTTCTGCAGCCACTACAGCTCAAGTTCAATCCCCAGCCAAGGAGGGGACCCACGTGGTGCAGCAGACCTCTCCTGCCTCACCTGCTGCTCCCCTCAGCAGTGTATTTCAGTCCATCTGCCTGTTCTGCTCCCAACTCTATTTCTGGGGAATCCTCTTACCACCAGCAGCCCCCTCCCTGTCCCCCATGCCTCTGGCCTGTACCCCAGCTCTTGTATGTATAAATAAATAAAAATCTTAAAAAAAAAAGAGATCTCCTGACATGATGGTTTCCAATATTTGTGTGCACTTTAAATCACCTGAGAAACTTAAGAAAATATATTGTCTGTACTTTGCCCCAGAGATTATGATTTGCTGGTCTGGATATTACATATGCCTCAGAAATATTAAAAGATCCCTAAGTAATTCTAATATTTAGACACACTGAGGAGGCATCAAACTAAACTGTTTGTATCTCACTGTCCTTACCAGTAAAGTGGCTGTGTGGGTGGAACTGAAAGGGCTTAAAGGAATAGGGTAATAATCACATTTTCTTAAATGGATTCTGGGGGTATTGATCTTTTCTCATCCTTGTGAAAAACCAAAAACAATTCTCTGATAAAATCACTTTGAGAAACAATGTATAAACTCATAGGTTGAATGAATAATAATTGTTTTAGTGAATGAACCAATCAATCTATCAACCCAGAATCAAGAGTGCTGATTCAAGTCCTACCTGCACCACCCACTAGCTGTGAATCACTGGACATCATTTACCTCACCAGAGCGCAGTATACTCATCTGTAAATAAAAGGGTTGACTAGATCTCTAGTCAGATGTCTTACACTTATAATATTCCATAACCCCACGACCAGAAGATCTCTGAGATCCCTTTTATTTTAGGATTCCATGAGTCAAAGCGAACCAATGATCTTATCTAATGCTCCCAAGACTGCAGAATTGGGGGAGGGTGCTTAATTGGTCTAATTTTACAATGAATCATCATTAGGCCTCAGGCAAGGTAGTGCAGACTGTGATTCTTCTCTCTAGTGGTTAAGACTCATTTTATTCCTAAAAGCTTTTTAAAATATTATCTTCCTACTGTTGCAAATAAAGACAGCTGAGCCTCAGACAGGCTGATTCATAGCTACTATTTCTCAGGCTCATAACTACAGACGACAATCAACATAAGCCTTATTTTGCCTTCAGCTTTCTGCCAGCAGACTGTCTGGTCCTTGCCCGGGCTGACTCTGGGCATTAATGAATGCAGCATTCACCCTGCTGAAAATCCAAGTGACTAATGGGCAGGCCATTTGGTCTTTCTTCAGTTGCATTCAGTGTCCTCTCATGTTATCTATCCCTTTTCCTCATTTAGCCTGGAAATGGGAATGACACTTAAAAATTCAGAAAGGCCAAAAGAACTTTGGTGACAGGGAGGAAAGTACAGACATCTGTCTGGTGCAGTATGCTATCTATGTATTGATGGTTTACTAGCAGAATGTTTAGATGAGTAGAGTTTCATCTAAGCAGAATTCCAATGAATTCTAATAAACTATTAAAATACCTGTACATTAATCAGTTATTTTGTGCATAAATGGCTGTCCTTGATGCTCTAGATCAGTGACTGGCAAACTATGATCCAGTGACTAAATTTTGCACACTGTTTTTTATAAATAAAGTTTGATTTTAACCACCCTCATTTGGCCACCCTCATTTGGTTTACACATTGTCTATAGCTGTTTTTACTCTAAAGTGGCAGCATTGTGTAATTGCAACAAACTGAAGAGGCTAAAATATTTGCCAGCTACCTGATCCTTGTTTTAGACTATGTTTTGATATGAATACTGTTTTTCATTCACTCATACTCTTTTTATTTTTTCACTCAATAACCATATATTGATATTGAGTAATGAAAGCAAAAAATAAATACTCTGAGAAGTACAAAGAAGCATAAAATAATACCCTGTTTTTTCAAAATGTGCCTGGATATCAATGTTCATCTTGTTGCAATCATTTATAGACAAATCCTTTAGAAACTCATCCTTGCATACAATCTTACACATATTGCTTTCAAGAGGAAAAAGAAAAACAGCAGGTACATGATCTGCTCATATATCATGTAATCCACCTTGTTAAGTTGATATATATATATATAAAATCATGAAATATAAAACTAAAGGGATCTATTATCTCTAGTCCATCCTTTAGCTAATATTACAAAACTAGAGATGGTGATAAATCTGTTTTATAATATGTAAGAATCTTGGATCTTAGGCTATCATTATAATATTTGCATATATGTTATGCATATACAAACAATCCATATTACATAAATATTTGTGGCATATTTCTAAATGTTTCAACATGCTTGCTTATTTTACAATTTCTCTCTCTGAGAACAACTGTTGCCAGAATATGGTTTCTCCTTTTGTAGTTCTCACATGTACAAAACAAGTAAATACAAGAGAAATTTTGTCTTAGATTTCTTCACTCAACAGGGAGGAGGAAATTCTAACAGGAACTTAGTTTTAAAGAAATATTCAAGCTAACTTGTTCAAGTAACTGAGTCCCATGTACTTCTGTCTGGGAGCAGTAATGTACTTTGGAATCAATGAAGTGGGTGATTTTGATTTTGAAGCATACATTTCTGCAATACAGCTACAGATCTGACATGTTAATTTGAGACACACAGAAACCAAAACAAATTCAGAATTAAATATAATTACTGACAATCAAACATTGTTTAAGCAAGGCTATTTCTACAAATCTTTTCCAAGGAATATTTAAGTGTGTTTATGGAGTGTGTAATTCTACTCACAACTAACGCAATGGATGACTTCTTAGTCCAACCAAATGATGAGGAGAAGGATGATAATAACTCAATCCCAGGGACACTACTTCTTTAATTTAGGATCTAAAACTTCCAAGTTGATGTCTTGTTAATCATTTGCTGAGTACCAATACTTTCACTTTTCTAAGTCATTCCATATAAGGATTTCATGAACTAGTAGATCAGATTACTGCTGCTTATAGAAAGCAGCTAGAAAATGCAAACTAAAGTGCTGGAATTTTAATGCCATATTTGAGTGAAGTGAGTGCATGGCAAAGGAAGATTAATTAGATTTAAGATAGAAGGAGAGTCCAATTTAATTTTACCCCATTACCCGACATGCCTGGAAATTATACTTAGTGTGTGGGATTCTTCTGCCTGAGGGGAATAGCTCTAGTGTCTCTTCCCCACCCTGTCAGGCATTGGGAAATGTGCACAGTTACCCTCTGCTCATCCTGCTATGTACCCTTGGGGGTCTGTTTGTGCCAGAACTGCTCTGCAAGCCAGTGGGAATTCTTTTCTGGCATGAAATTTATAAAATAAGAAATGGGCTTCTATGGTTAAGCTACATTGGCATAAAGTTCTAGCTCTGACTGAAAATTCTCAGAGAGGCTTAAGGTTCAATTTTGTGTAAGGAGGGAAAAACAGAAGCATAAGGTCACATTTCAACCATTTGTAAATAGATTTTTGCCTTTACAAATTAACCCTGGATTAACCAAATAAGGACTTCCAGGGTTAAATCAGGAAACATTCCAGAAAAGTCACCGTGCCAGGAATACACCTTGTTCTTTTTCCCTTCAAGAATTTCAATTTTATTAGGCCCTGAAAAGCCCTCCCTTTACCAATTGAAGCTCATTGAGCCCTGTCTCCTCTTGCTAATTCTTCCTTCATGCTTCTCAACCTCAAACTTTTAAGTTCTGTCTCCCTCAGAATTTGACAATGAAACTCCACAACTTCTCACCTTCCAACTTGAAGATGTTGAAAGACAGAAGCAAAACTCTGTGGTAGGGCAGGGGAGAAAAAAACAAAACAACGCTGTAGTAGGGAAGAGATTTATTAGCTCTGTCTATCACCAACAGAGGGCGTTACAAGTGATTTTTAGGAGCCAACTACTTTTTATTTGAGGGACAATAATCTCAGGGTATGACCCTGTTCTCAGCCTGTTTGTCACAGCAGAACACAAGCTTTTAAGAAGTGGAATTAGTCTTCTTCAAATCTTGACTCTGTTAGGATCTGTCATTTCGGTTCTGGTCTCCTTTTCCTTCCAAAGATCCTAAGTCTTTATAGTTAACTCTCATGCCTAGTCTCACCCATATGCACAGTTCCTGCATAAGTCTGAAGGCTCTTGGGAAACATCTTGTTTCCTTGTATCTAAGATTATATAAATTTTTAGACAGACCATAAATTTAGTAATAATGAAAAAAGTAAACATTAAGTGTATTTATTGATTATGAAAGGCACTGCAATTAAAAATTTATTTAATGGTCACTGTGAAAGTAATAAATAATATCAGTCCCAGACCCAATGGACCATGGAAGTGAGCTGTGTTGATCTCATACAGAACAGACTTTTGCTCCTGAGTCCCCTGTGGGGAAATTTGAGTGGCAATAATTCTGCCCACTGGCATTGGAAGTTCTGTCTTAAGCATTACAACAGGTAGGTCTTGCTTCTCTCCAAACCTTGACTTGATATACTAGGAACTTGTGCTTGTCCTGTTCTTGTCCTTTTTTTCTCTATTTATTCCATACTTTCCTCTCATACAGTTAGGAGAACTAATGCACAAGTTTAAGTCACCCCCAAATAACTGCAGACTACCTCAGTTCTCAAGGTATTCTCAAAGTCCCGATCTATGGATGCTGAGGACAGTTTTTTGTCTAGGAACTTCAGGTTTTCACAGTGGTCTAAATCTGTAGTTCTCAATCCCAGGTACAGGTAAGAGTCATTGAAACTCTGATTTTTCTCTCTAGAGTGGAGAAAATAACTTTTTTTTTAAAGTGCTGCAGACAATGCCATATTCAACCAAGACTCCTTTCTTTGGATATTTGTGTATAAGGCACCATGTATTTAAAAACTCATATCCTTGAAGTTGACGATGGCAAGAAGATGCAAGAACATTAAAAAAAAAAAAACACAAACATTGCAATTGAAAAACATTCCAGTTTTATAAGGCAACAAATACCCTATCTATAATTTCATAGCTCTATCTACTTCTTTCATTGCAGATTCAAGGGCTCAAATGTCATCTTTCTTCAATATCCTATCATTAAACAGAAAATTTTAACAAATGTCTGAGATTTTTCTAATGTCACTGAGCAACATTAGCTCATATTCGTTGAGTAATTGCAACATGTAAGGAACTTTTTATACATCTGAATTTAAGGTTGTATTTTCCACAACATATTTTATTTAGAATTTCCTTTTAAATATCAGTTGATAGAGCAATATGGAGCAGGAGCTTATAGAGCATTATAAAATGTTATAATATGAATGATATTTATTTGAAGAAATAGAACTGAAAATGTGATCATGTTGTGAGCCAAAAGTTGAGTGGTACTCTAAGCAATGGGGGACTGGAGACTACAATTAGCTTTCTATAAAAACTTATTTCACCAAGAGACTAATTTGAATTTAATAACTTTAAAAGTGTTTTTGTTTATTAGTTATATTTGACATCATTTGTAGTCCCCAGGGAGTACCCACCACCATTTCACCCGTGCACCATCACCTCAGTCCCTTGTGCACCCTCTGGCCTCTTCCCCGTCTTTGCCCTCCCCCCTTCTCCTCCCCCCCACCATGGTCCCTTTGGTTTATCCCGGCTTTTTGGTCTTATTAAGTTTTTTGTTGTTGTTGTTGTTGTTTACTTTTGGTTATAATTGCCCAATTCCTTGAG
>JAGFMF010011643.1:8737062-8783861 GCA_019455555.1 Galemys pyrenaicus | reverse complement strand
TACAGAAGCTTTTTATCTTGATGTAGTCCCACCTGTTTATCTTCTCTCTCATTTTTATTGCTTTGGGGACTGCCACCTCGAAGGCACTGTTGAGATGTACGTCTTTCATAACTAGCATTGGGCCTCCCTAGTGGCGCAGTGGGTGAAGCAATGCACTATGAAGCAAACCGCAGCCACTGCAGCACGAGTTCGATCCCTGCTGCTGGCGAGGGAGGGGACCCACATGGCGCAGCAGACCTCTCCTGCTGTGCCCGCTTCTCCCCTCAGCAGTGTACTTCTGTTGATCTGCCTGTTCTGCTCTCCACTCTCTGTGGTGAATCCTCTCACCTCCCCACACCTCTGGCCTGTACCCCAGTGCTTGTATGCATAAATAAATAAATCTTAAAAAAAAAAAGTTAACTAGCATTATGTTGTTCTTCTCAAAGCCAGGTTCAAGGTTTATAGTACAGCAACTCTCAATGATAAAACAGAAGCACGGTAGGAACCATTTGCTGGATCCATGTTTGAATTCCTTTCTATAGCTTCCAAGAGCACTGCTCCCCTATCCTTCAAGAGCTTGTTCTTGAGGATTAGAAAAGAGTATAAAATTAATCAGGGCCTCCCCAGTGGCCTTGGGGTTAAGTCTCAGTGCTATCACTGCCACAGCCTAAGTTCGATCCCTAGCCAGGGAGCTGACCCACATGGAGCAGCAGACCTCTCCTATCTCACCAGCTCCTCCCCTCAACAGTGTATTTCAGTCAAGTGTATTTTAGTCAAGTATATTTTCTGCAAGGTTAAACTTCTTGAAACTAAAATTCACATTTGTCAGTTTGGGCAATTGCCTTCAGGTAAAATTAAGCTTTGTAGTTTTTTGGTTTGTTTTTTTTCAACCTGTCTTAAGAGGATTGGGTATTTCCCTACAATTTTAACATGGTAAATTTTTTAACTTTTTTATTTAGAAAATGTATTTACATGGAAACATATAATGAAAAAACCTATTAAACACCTGTGTTTAGTCATTAACAATGAACACATTCAATTTTGTAATATTCGCTTCATATTAAACATACAAATTTAGGTTGCCTTTATTATCTGGTAATTTTTTTTACTATTTTATCCTTTCTTTGACACTTTATAAAAATATTTCATTCAGAATATTTTATTAGTTTGATTGTTATGAATAACCTGCTATTGTTTGAAACAGAATATCTACTGTTTCACTCTTCATAAGCCAACAGCATTAGACATTTTACCATAAGACTCTTTACCATGAGCATCTTACCAGCTAGCTTTATGCTCATCTTTCCTTTTATAGTGATTCAGAAATGGAATATATTTTTTCATGAGTGAGTGAATTATGAACCACATGAAAAAAAGTCATTCACTAACTGATAAACTGAATGACTATGAAAAAGATCACCATAATAAGCAAAAGATTAAGCTAAATATCTGAGTATTGCCTAAATCAAAGAATATGAGGTCTCGTTTTTCCCTTAAATTTCAGTAAATTATGCTTTCTTATGAATTCTGAAAAAGGATCCACCTATTATCCCTTGATTTGATCACTAGCTCTGTTTGATCGTAGTTATTATCTATTATGACTTGACTATTGGTCTTACTTAAATTTTTAACATATATATGGCTTTCTCCTTTACTATTTTATAAATACCGAATGACTGCACAGAAAGCTTTTCAAACCTTTCACAATCTCCATCCATTTTTCTTGCATATTATTACATCTTTAGGAACAGCTACCTTTTATTTGAGTTGAAATATTTATAATAAATCATGAAGGCACTCATTTTCTATGAACTTCACATGCATTATCTTATAAAGTCCTCCTAACAATTTTTGAGGTACAAATTGTTATAACTTTTATTTTACAGATGAAAAAACTAGGGAACATGGAGATAATGTACCCAAGCCAAAATCAGGAGTTGGTAGACTAGAACCCAAGGTTTCATCTGAGATGTCTGGCTCCAGAACTCTCATTTATAATCATTGAAATATACAAAATTGTCAAATGTTTAGCAGCTTACAAATATTTCAAAGAGAAAAAAGAAACAGTGAAAAGAGCGTGAGCAGCCAAAATGTGGAGAGAACCAGGCCTTTTTGGGAACTGGATGAAAATGGAATCATTTATTTCTTGCACTCAATATTCTGCCCTGTGTGGATGCCTGTGTTCACATGTTTACGTGATATTGGTGTTTTATATCTTTAAGTGATTTCTCTTTGCAAAATTATATTTCCTCAATCCCCTGTCCTCATGGTGTTATGAAAATAGCCCTACAGGAAGACCCGCTGCCCCTCCCTGGCTGCTGCAGTCACGCTTCCTCCCCCACCCTGTCTTACACGTGACGTTTTAGGTGCAATTCCAGCCCTTCAGCATGTTCTAACCTTGGCAGCATTGACGTCAAGAATTGAAGGGTGTGTGCTGTGCCAGGCCCAAGCAGGCGGTCTTTGGCTACCAGCACTTCCCGTAGAAGCCAGCCTCTTTCTGGCTTAGCAGTCTTTCCGATTCCTGACCTCATTCCTTCTCCCAGATCGGCCCTCCCCTCTTTCTACTCACACATCATTTGAACTTTTATTAAGCTTGCAACGGTCTAGTCTCCTGCTCAGTCATAATCCATGGCAAGAGTTCTGCCATTCCAGGAACATTAAGTGATATCTGCTTCCCTGATCCATATAAACAGTCAAGTACCATTTTGTTGCACGTGCACAAGTCAAACTTTTCTATTATTATTTTTTCTAACCACATATATTTTCTAGTGGGGCCCTGGTTGGGCAAAGAATGGAAATGCACTGTGAATAGTCTCATTCAAAATTACCACTAGCCATGCCCCTATCATCAAGAGATGCCCAGGACCCAAACTGGAAGCAGTGAAGCAACTTTATGCCCAAGTCTTACACCATCTTGAATCTGAGACACGAAAGATGTTTAAGGGATTAATGCCCTTTGGCATTATGGATTTAAGAAGGCTTGTGGAAAAGCAGACTGGCTACTTCTGGATTTGGCCAGAGGGTAGGAGGACCTAGTAAGGGAGAGTAAAGGAATTGCTGAGTTCTATAGCATGCATTGTTTCTATCACCTTGCACTCGTCCTTCTTTTGAATATTTGTGAAAGGTTTGAGGTTTTAAATGACTGTCCAGGGCAATATTTTTTCATTATTTTTTATTTTATTTTTTTCCTACTTTCTGCCAAGCTTAATACAGCCACAGAATTGCAAACCTAAAAAAATGTCGAACCCGGTAGTTTCCTTAGAAAGCGTCTAATTCGACTCTCCACTTGACAAATGAGATTAAAAATATATTGAGGAAATAAATGACTTTGCCAAGGCCACATGCCTTCCCTATAGCAATGCCGCTGTGAGAATCTAGCTCTCTCGATTCCAGGTCCAGGCCCAATAGGTGCTTACTGTAGGTCTAATACTGTAAGAATTAAGCAGTTCAAGGGCTACAGTCCCTGAAATGTTTTCTCCTTCCCACAGGGACTTCAGGAATAGCACTTTACTGGGTAGCCATATTAATTCTTTGTGAGTCTCCAGATTAGACTTCGGAATAGGCAATCAGAAAGGTAATGCTTTTGTATCATCCCACTTCAACATAGTCTTGGCAATTAGAAGTACACAGAAATTGCTCAGATATTTCCTTCTCAGGATGCCAACCTAACCGTCCTTTATGAAATTGTAGTGACCATTTCCCATTCAGCTGTCTTCCTATCAACACTGGGTCATTGCTTTATGCTGCTTAAATTTTTCTCCATACCATTAAGTACCACCTGATATGTCACAAGCGTCTATTTTTGCTTTTTTTTTCTTTCTCAAATCTTGGAATGAATTCAAAATGAATAAGAGCTAAGAATATTCCCTTATTGCTAGGGTTGTCTGATGTTGATGATATTAAACACTATAGGAAAAAAATAATTCTGATAAGAAGTGGATATATGAGAGAAGCGAGAAAATGAAGGTAAAGTTAAAAGGAGGAGGTAAAAATTCATGTTAGAAAAAATAAACCATAAGCCCAGTTTACTAGCAATGATCAGAATGGGTGACCACAGAACAGAGATCTAGAAAGAGAAATAGAACAATAAGCAGAAGGCTATTGTTGCTGTAATTATGCTGTATAACAAATCTTCCCCAAACTGGAGATTTTTTGAAGCTAGGCTTAGGAGGGCCTATAGGCAAATCTGGAGGTCAGTTACTATTGACTGAGCTAACCTCAGCTAAGCCAATGGGGGTACTGCGATGATGTAGTTCTGTCACTCTTGTCTCTAGCAGGCTTATCTTGGCATAGTGTCATGGCCGTGACTCAGGAACACTGAGTGAGCAAGAGAAAACACACAAAACATCTCAAGACTCACCCAGAATAGGCACAGGATAACCTCCACCAGTGACCCAGGCAACTCAGGAATAGATTTAAGGGCAGAAAAATAGACCCCATCTCTTAATGGGAGGGGTTCCAAACAGTGTAGATTAGAGGGATAAAGAATTGGGGTCAGGGTCCTGGTGGCACAGTGAAGCAAACTGCAGCCACTGCAGCACGAGTTCGATCCCTGCCGCCAGCCAGGGAGGGGACTCACATGGCGTGGCAGACCTCTCCTGCTGTGCCCGCTGCTCCCCTCAGCAGTGTACTTCCGTTGATCTGTCTGTTCTGCTCCCACTCTGTCTCTGGTGAATCCTCTCACCCCCCCACGCCTCTGGCCTGTACCCCAGTGCTTGTATGCATAAATAAATAAATCTTTTTTAAAAAAAGAATTGGGGTCATAATTGCAGTCTCCTACAGTAACTCTGGAGATCTTGAGCACCTAGCAGGACAATCCCAGGCTCAGCATTACCTCTCCTTGAAGGTAGGAATGTTTTCCATGGACCTAGACTTTGGAAACTCTGGTTCCACACATATACAGGCAGCTAAACGGACTATAGACGGTTCATATATGTATGTGAAAATACACACACACTTCATCAGTCACTTCCTTTAATACTGGCTTGCTGGCTGCACATTCAAGTGTGCTTTCCTAAAACGAGGATATGATGAATGGAATGGGCTCTGTGCTCAGTGAAATGGCATCATAAGGGGAAATGTAGCATCATGGGTCTATTTGGGGACCATCCCAGAGTGACACAAATGTACAAATGAGTGAAGAATGTTCCATCAACTTTTCTTAGTCTCCAAAATTCTGATGGAGTCTATAAGCTTTGGTATTCCTCTTTATGCCCTCCCTCCGCCTTAGCCTCTGACAACTAAAACAAGTCTATATATTTATTAAAGAGATAGGATTTCATTGGCCCTGAATCCCAGACATCCACTAAATACTTGGGGAAGCAGACCCAATAATCGCCACCTTCACCCTGTGGCCCCTGGGATATCCCTCTGACCTCCTCATAATCAGGCCAATCCCACATAGTCCCCACCATTCATCCCTAGACTCCCTTAGTGACCCTCAGCCCAATGTAGAACTTATTCTTTCAGGAGTAGAAAGACCTCTTGTGGGCACCTCTGTCTCCTCTCAGAAAGTGTACTGTTCTAGGTGCAAAATGAAGTGCAAAAAATTGAAAACCAAAGCCTTGCTCATCCCCTGTGACTTTAGAGGGGAATTCCAATCACACAGAGAACACCCTGTCCCTTCCTCCCACCTCTTCCACCCAACAGAGGAGGAGGAACTAGCCTTGGGGAGGGAATTGATTTCCTGTTCCACTGTCTGTAAGCACATTTTCCAGATCAGTCCTGGCTTTTCAAGTTCAGAAAACCTCCAGGTCCAAATGAAGCCCAGTGTTGGACCAGCCTTGTGATCTGCATCCTATTTCTTATAGGTGAAATGCTTATCAGCCTGAAGGGAAATGGCAAATGCACAGGATGATGAAGAGAACATGTACAATGTTGGTTGATAAACAGCTTTGTTCATGGCAACTTGGGGGGCAAGTGGTTATTTTCCATTGGGTGTTATCAACAGGAAATCTAACTGCAGTTAATGCAGCAGGAGATTTTGCCTAGTCTCTTGAAACAAACTTTTGACAGCCCTTAAGATAACTGCCGCTCACTCTCCAGACTCATTAATCATTGGCAAACTGAAACTATCCTGTGAGGAGGAAATGAAGGGGGAGGGCATCGAATATATATCGAATAATTCACACCCAAGTTGGCACCAAACTCTAGAAACTCCAGTGAGAGACAAAATATAAACTCATGCACTGAATTAAATCCTAGCACTGTGACTGTGTGTGTGTGTGTGTGTATAAGACAGAGAGTTGAGAACTAAATAAATAACATGCTTCTGAGATCAAAACCTTGAAACCTTAAGTCTCAGTTCTCTCCCATTTACTCCCATCTCCACTGAGAATATATTACCCTGTCTGAGGGGAAATAGAGTGAAAAGGTGGGGGAGACACAAAAGGAGATAAAGCTTTGGAGTGCTGTGTTCCTGGCTTCCTTAGAGACCAAGGTAGATCTTGAAAGATTGAATTTTTTCCCCATTAACTTTATGAAGCCTGACTTGGCTGTAATGTTTCTTAAATGCCAGCCAGTTTCCAGCCAGGATTTTCCAAGTGCATCTAATTGCCCACTTTATCACAGGCACTATCAGGTAAATGGCGTTCCACCTCCGCTGGGCCTGCTGAAGGCTGACACCCGGGACTTGTCAGGCAATGGATCACAGAGCTGGCGTGGGGGCCCCTTGCACCACATTCCTGCATGAGGGTGACAGTAAATTATGACATCTGCCAGGAAGATCGGAACACGGCTGTGCTACCGGATGCACCTAAACTACACAACCAGGAAGGCTTTTAGGGTGTGATTGGAAATGTGTGTGAGGGCTCTTAAAGAGACAAAGAGCCTCTTTTCCAAGCAGCAGAGGGGTGGGGATGTGCCCTAGGAGTTTGCTTTTTTCTCTGATGGTATTTAACTACTCATTTTTGTCTTTGGGTGCATAATGCTACTTAACAATGAAAACATTTTCCAGAGTTTGAATTGGGCTTATAATCACCCTTAGATCCCGAAAGCCATCACAAGGATCAGTCACTGTCAGTACACAGTCTGCGTTAAAGAGGCAGCGTGACACTAGGTCAATTGCCTGGGCCTGAGGAAAGCAATAGAAAATACCTCAGCAGCAGGGCCTTAAACCTAGGTCTTGGACTCCCTCAAAACATGTTCTTCACTTTCCCAAAATCTTCTCAAACATCTTCTACCCCAATAGCTTTTTTTTTTTCATTCATTGTAGCTTGTGGAACGTGGGTTATACTTTTATACAAGCATATCTTTTTGTCTAAATCTTGACAGGACTGACCTTGAAATTGATACCACACAAGACAAAATAAAACACCAAAATCAATTAAAAAATCATTTTTTTGCACTGATCAAACTAGATTATTTTAAAAAGAGTGATGGGAACAATGATAAAATAAAGGAGTGTAAATGACAGGCAGATGAAATTATCAGTAGAAATAATCATATATTGAAACTTTCAATGAACTAAGTTGGAGTTTCAGAAAAAAATTATATGACATAGGAAGGTTAAAGATGCGCTCGAGGGGCCTCCTTGGTGGTGCAAGGGGTAAGTCACAGCACTATGAAGCTAAGCACAGTCACTTCAGCATGAGTTCTAGCCCCACTGGCCAGGAAGCTGACCCACATGCATGGTGCAGCAGACCTTTCCTGACTTGCCTGCTTCTCCCCTCAGTAGTGTGTTTTAGTTAGTTTACCTGTTCTGTTCCCCACTCCATCTCTGTTCCCATCCTCTCACCCCCTGCAACTCTGACCTGTACCCCAGTTCTTGTATGCATAAATAAATACATATTTTTTAAAAAAGATGCACATGAAATATTTCAGGAAGTTATTTAAGTTCAATAATATAAAATAACTAAGCAGGCAGCAAGTCAAGAAGTTATACTTAAGACCATATGGACCATAAAAGATGTTTCTATTTCAGTGAATTTTCATAAGGAAAATACTCAGACCTTAAGTTTACAAAGAGAAAAAGTGGTTAGTTCAGAGGTATAGATATCATACATGCTGATATAAAATGATGACAATACAAATTGACATTAAATGCCTTAATTTCCACATTCAAGAGTGTGTCCCTGGCAGCCCTCCCAACTTGTGAATGTGAGTAGCCTTGACTTATCAACACTACACAGAAAGGTGATGTTGCAAAGATATCAAGATTTGGGTTAATTTTCAGCATAACAGATTATTTTTGATGATCCTGAGCAAGTCATTTAACTTCTTTGTGTTTAATGTTCTCGTCACAAAATGTGAATGAGACTAGTTTGTGAACTGTACTAGAGATTGACTGAGAAGCCAGATATAAAAGCATTTCACGAAGCTATAAAATAACTTTACAGTCATTTGAAAACAGCATAGTACTTCTTGAAAGTTGTGCCATACTTTTAGATATTTAAAAAGAAATGGTAGTGTTAACTTTATTCTGCATTTGGCCTCCATTTGTTGGGGCCTCCATTTGTTGGGTCCTTAGGACATACAGATGTTCTGCTAACACCACCAGTGTCCACTGAAACCAACGAGACATGGTCTTGAGCACTGGAAGGTTAAACTGTCAATGTCAAAACTACCCAATGGGGTGTTCCTTTCTTCCCACATTTACTGAATGACCTACTGCCTTAAGAAATTTACAGATTGGGCCTCCCTGGTGGTGCAGTGGGTTAAGCAACACATTATGAAGTAAACTGCAGCCACTGCAGCACGAGTTCGATTCCTGCTGCTGGCCAGGGAGGGGCCCCACATGGCGTAGCAGACCTCTCCTGCCTTGCCTGCTGCTCCCCTCAGCAGTGTGTTTCAGTCAGTCTGCCTGTTCTGTTCCTGGCTCTGTCTCTGGTGAATCCTCTCACCTCCCTGGATTCTGACCTGTACCCCAGCTCTTGTATGCATAAATAAATAATTTTTTTTAAAAAAGAAATTTACAGGATGACTGACTTGTGTGTGAGCAGATAGACACAAATAAGCAGATTCTGTTACATTATATAGTATGACAAAAATAATTGTATGAATGTATTTTTGATAAAACTTTCTGGAAGGAAAACTCAGAAACTTTCATACATGTACTTAGTCCTACACCTGGAACTATTTATACATAAATGACATAAATGTCAAATTTTTCATAATAATAGTTTAACATATAATGGCCTGGATACTTCTTCCCCTCACTGTAGTTTTTGGCAATATTAGAAGTAAGTAAATAGATGGATACACTTAACATAAGTGACCAGGAAATGGAAAAGCTGACGACTCATTGTAAGCAGGCATGACTGGTGGAATGAGGTTGGTTTGCCACAATTAGAAGCAGTAAGAATTTTTGAAAAAAAATATGAATGGATGTGACATCTTCTAGCCTTCCTTGCGTCACAGTCAATATTTCAAAACACTAATAAAATACCACCTATACTCAAATGCCCGGTGGATACAGCAAAATAAAGAGATTTACTTTGTTTTGACTTTTTTAAGATTCAGTGGTTTCTTCGCCATTCTTCTCAAGTTGCAGTCCCAAAGTAAATAAGTGAAACTGCTTTGCTCTACTTGTCAAAGCTTTCCAAAAACTGCTGTTGTTGCTTCTGAGATGTACAGAAACAACATGATCCACACTGACAGTGAGGATGAGGTGTAAGTGTAAATGCACTTTAGAAACAATGTGGTTCATACTATATTGCAAACTTTCAGGTGTTTGAAATTCTACTGAAGAATTAGGTCTTTAGTGAAGATAAGCCAACGTCATTATTTTCATGCAAAAGCACTGGTTTTCCTAAAAGATCCAAGAATCCCATAAGAGCCTGGAATTTTCCCGGAAAACATTTCATCCCAATCCACAACTATCAATAGATAGCCTTCATTACACTTGTTAACACATTGTGAAAAAGCACAATAATATGACCAGAATGGACTCCAGTTTTCTAAGCGGTTTGATTCTTCTATGAGGGTTCCATAATTTCTTGGGGTTTTCCAGCTGCTTTTTGATGATTGGTTCTGCCAGTCTCCCTTCCCAGACAGAAACTGGGACACTCCTGGTGGTTGTGGTAAATTAATAAGGAGAAAAAATAAACAGAAGGCCCTTTTCCCATGTGTTTTTTTTTTTTTTTAACTTTGCAAATCTGTTCACTATACAGTTAATTTGGAGCTTGCAATGCAGGAACCCTGTCTGGTTTTTCTAATTCATCATTTTCTCCTGATGTTATTTCTTCCTTAGAGAGTCCACAAGTGGAATTCACAGCGGGCAAGTGAATGGATGGTCCTCTCTCCAGGTTCCCACATTACTCCAGGACATCTGGGCAGCTGGAGTCAAAGGCAAAGCAAAACTTTCTAGGATTTCTACCATCTGATCCCATAGGTTTAATATCATCTAAATTAGTGGTAAGAAAACATTCTTTGTAAATAGTTAGATAATATATGTTTCTGGCTTAGCAGGCCATGTGGTCTCTGTCACAATTACTCAACTCTGTTGTTGTAGCTTGAACATAGTCATAGATAATTCATAAATAAATTAGCATGGCTGTGTTCCAATAGCTTTATTTATGGACTCTAAAATTTGAGTTTCCTATAATTTTCATGCATTATAAAATAGTCTACTCATTTTGATCTTTTTCCAACAATCTAAACATGAAAAACATTCATAGTTTGTGGAGTCATATAAAAACAGACAGTGGTTAGATTTGGTTCGCATATAATAATATACTAACCTTAGTTAGTATAAATTATCAGTTCCTCAAATTTATGTCTCATCCCACAATTGATTATTGATATCTGCTTGTTCCTCAAATACCTTCAGTGTCCAAAATGTAAGTTGTGATTCTCTTCTCAGTGTTTTTTATTGCTGAAGTCTTCCCCATCTAAGTAAAGTATTCCATATCTTCCACATAGTTACTATAGATCTTATTATACTTGGCAATCAATTCATTAAATTCTATGGGTCATATTTTCAAATATACCTCAAATCTAATTAGTTTTCTCCATTTGGCCCAAGCTACTTTTGTCTATTAACTGGATTCTTAAAATAACTTCCAAATCAAAACTCGCCTTCTATCTATCTGCTATAGTTTTGCAAATGAGTTATTTATTGTTATTGCTTCTGGAACATATAGAAATTGTGTGATCCATATTGACAATGTGAATAGGCAACTTTGAAATCCCCACTCCTACCTTCTTCAGGTGCATAATGTCATACAGCATCTGAAATTGCTAAGGCATTAGCCATAAAATCGTTGTTGACTTTTCCGTAGTTCAATTCTTTAAAATTCTACCTGAGACAAGCTGTACATTGACCTTATTTCTTCCCCATCTGTACATTGACCTTATTTCTTCCCCACCTTCATTATACTGCAGCCCAAAGCATCTTCATTCTGCTCCTGTCCATATTTCACCTTATCCTGGTCCCATGCCTTTTTTCACTCTTCCCTCTGACCTGGATGTTCTATCTCCTGTCCCTTGTAAAGCTGACTTATTCTCATGCTTCAAGCTCAGTTTAATTGTTATTTCCCCAACTGGCCACTTATCCAAAGTAGGCATTGCCACCTTCTTCACCTTGAAAACTATATCTTAATATTTAACAATTTTGATTGCCTTTCTTTTGAAACCAGTTATTCTATCTTCCATATACAGTATAAGTGATATGAGAGGTAGATAATTGTCTGAAGGATTCATTGTATCCAAAGGCCCACTCTAGCTCACAGCTGTTACGTATTAAGTATTAAGTGAATGACCTAATGACTCTATCAAATAAAAACACAAACAAATCCTATGTTGTAATTTTTGAATGCATGAAAATTTTTCATTGCAATATAAATCAGAGAAATATATCATGACAGTTATCATTTTATTTTTATTCAAATAAATAAATAATTTAGTTTATTTTAAAAGTTTATCAATTTATCAATCAAAACAAAAAGCACCTATGAGTCACATTTGTTTTTACAAGTAACAGAACCGCAAATGTGAATAAAGGAAATCCCATCCTGCTAAATTTTTTGTCTCTAGTTTTCTAACATATGCACTGGAAATCTGCATGCTTACATTGAAACATGGAGGTTTCATTCCACCAGGATACTAGATTGGAGAGAAGTGTTAAAGATCAATATATCCCTCAAGTGGAACCCTGGGGAAAGTACTTTGGTTAAGTAACTACATCCTCTTTGAGTCATACATCTTTCCGTTTGTTTTTTTCTGCTTTTCTAAAAACAACATAGTATATTACACAGACTGATTACATATAAAAATAAGTAAAGTTTTTGTGTTATAAATATTATTTCAAAAAGGGTGAGTTTTGAAAGATGGAAATGCCATGCAGGTATATGTGTGTGTATATAAACACATATATATAATACATAATGTATATAATATATTATATATATGGACTTGTTACAATCTGGATTGAGGAAGATATTGACTATGATAAATTCCTGAGATGACTTTTTTCCATAGACAGGATCCTTGCTAAATATGTCAGCCAATACTTCATGCTGTGCTGAAATGACCAACAATGGCTTACACCCAGCAGCACAGCTGTATTCCTTGTTTGTCTTATATTTGGGCTGCGTCATTGTCATTTCCACACTGACTGTGCCACAACTCTGCATGCATGCTCTATCTAGAATTCAAGAAGCATCAGCAGTCTGACTTGGGGACATAACTTTCTTTTGACAGAAATAAGACGGGGACTCACACATGAAGTGTCCCACTTCCGACATGGTGTGTTGCTTTGTTCGCATTCTGCTGATGACAGCCATCAATGCAGAGTGCTATCACTGAGCACAAAAGTCAGTCTTCTAAGGGAAGTCACTGCCATTCACATGGCAATAAGTAGGGATTTCTAATTCCCCTACAAAAAGTAGGCTCTGCATTGGGTATGATAAACAGCAGGCCATAGCAACCTGATTTTGTTCAAAAATTAAAAAGAAAAATAATTAAAAAAACAATGTCAGCTAAAGTTGTATGAAATGATTCCTTCACATGAAATAAAACAATACTTAACAGCAAAATACTGTTTTGTGGAACCAAATGGATAGAGACATTTAGCAAAATTAGAAATGCTGATTTTTTTTTTTTCAAGGAGCAAATTAAATGGCACAGCTTGGGAATACAATGTCCAGTGATACAGTTTTAGCAGGACTGGTCAAGAAGGTGTAGTGAGTGTCAGAGGGGTGGATCTGGAAATCACTGATGATCATTCCTCTCTGACGGCAGCCAGCTATTAGAACTGTGGTGAGCACAATTACACTGAACCTTACATGAAAGGATTTGCTCCTTTGGGCAACCACAGAAATATTGATTCAACATTTTCCCAGAGTTTATTACATGTGGAATACCCAGAGTTGTCTATATTAATAGTTATCAGATTGAATATACCATTCATGCACTCAGTATCAGTAACCACAGAAAATTCCCTTTCCCCCTCATATTACCTGTTTTGCCACCATAAAAGGTAAATGACATGTTTTATTTCTTCAAATTGTATCTCTCTTCATAGTTATGTCCAACTAAATCCCAACCAGAAAGAACTGAAGCAAGTATTTTCACTCACACTTTTAAATTGAGAAATTGACATCCAGGGAGTGAGTTGCCCTGAATTTTTCATAAAGACGACTGTAACTGTATGAATTCTTGTTCCAATTTCTATAGAATTTCATAATCGTAGAAACTTTAACATTTTGTAACGAAAAATTAACAGACTTGCAGAGAGAAAAATTAATCAAGATACATTTTCTCCTAGAAAGTCAATCTTAACAAACTTTTATTTTTATTATTGCTGGTATTGCTAATTTTATTCCTTTTTCTTTTTTAAAAAAGTACCTCGATATGTGTTAACTATGCCGTTAAACTAGGAAAGCTGGTTCAAAGCCTTAGTTAAAATTGGACAACTATTGAAACAGATAATTGAAAAATGACTGATTTCTTAATTAAGTTTAATAATAGTTTACTGGATAAATTAGTGATTAACTTCAATAAAAACATTCTAGGCAGCTGTGCATGTACACACAAACTGTAATGGCAGGAAATGATAAAATGAACTTTATGTTGCAGCGCCTATTTTCAGATTTGAAAAACTAGCAAAACATGAAAATACATATGCAGTAGTTGTCTGAGAATGTGGGATAGTTACCCCTCAGAAATTACTTTGCACATCTCTCTCCATCTCTTTCTCTCTCCATCCCCCTCTCTCTCTCTCCTGCTTCATTCTACCTGCTTCTCTACCTTAGAGTCGCTAATTTCTCATGTAAATTTCCAGGGATAGACCTATGTATAAATGCAAGATACTGCTAGTATATCAACTAAAATGTGCTAAAGGGAGTGGGGACTAAGTAAATTTTTTTTCTCTTTCTCTTTTCAGTTTTTCTAAGTTTTACCATCAAGCACTATAAAATGTGAAGGTAGGAAATAGAAAAGGAAGCCTAAGAAGCAGAGAAGTGTTTTCAAGAATTTCTATGCCATTCCATGCCTCATTGCACATTAACTGGTATACTGATTTTTATATTTTTCCTCAAAACATTATATAGTTACACTTAACAAAAGGAGTCTGATAAGTCCCAGCAAAACAAGGAAGTTAAGTCTAAGATATACAAAAGACAATTTACTTCTAATCTCAAAGGGCTTGTCTCTGAGATGAGTAGAGATGAATTTCAGCTTATCCACTCACTCTTAGGAGTATTTGTTTACCATCCAGCATGTGTCAGGTGCTAATGATGTGAAAATAAGCAACATAAAAAAATTACCTTATGGCCTTATATCTCTCCAAAATTCAAACAACAAATAACATATTTTCTGCAAGTCAATTGAAAAACTATCTTGTAGAAAAACCATTGGTTTAAAGTGTGAATTCAACAAAGTTTACTTTTTATTAACAATTGCTACATAGAGGGTGGTAGATTAGATATAAAAATGGCAGTGGGGGAAAAGCAAATAAAAATGACAATGAGATATCATAGCATACTTAAATGAATAAAATTTTAAAAAATGATAATATCAATTACTAGCAAGATTGTAGAGCAACAACAGCTCTTATTCGTTGTTGATGTCAATGCAAACTGGTATAACAACTTTGGAAGAGAACTTGGTAGTTTCTTAGTAAGTTGAACGTGTGTTACCCATGACCATGCTCCTAGGTATTTAACTAAGTGATATCAACCCTTATGCTTATATAAACACCTGCATGTGAAGTTTTATGACGTCTTTATTCACAATCAACCAAATGAGAAAAGAAGATGGCTTTCAATAGATGAATAAAGAAACAAGCTGTGCTACCTCCTCCATAAAATAGACTAATATTCAGAGATAAAAAAGAGGGAGCCATTGAGACCATGAAAAATATAGATGAATCTCTAAAAGCATATTGTTAAGGAAAGAAGTCAGTGTCAAAAGGCTACAGATGTATAATTCCATTAAAATGACCCCTAGATAAAGCAAAACTGCAGTTAGGAAGTGGGTCAGTGTTTGCTAGAGGTCTGAGTAGGAGAAAGGTGGAATAGTTGAAGTATGAATTTGTTTGTTTGTTTTAGGATAGTAAAATTCTTCTGTATAATAGAATAATGGCAGCTATATGAAATGATACATTTGCCAAAACAGAGGAAACAAGAAATAAGATAGGAAAATATTCAAGATGGAGCCTGGAGTATTATATAGTGTCAAATATTGAAGAAAATGTAAAACAGCAACAAAGCTTACAATGATGAGATTTGTTAAGGAGACACAGAAGCAAGAGTTAATGAGCTCCAAATAAAGAAACTGCAACAAAATAAGTAATATTACAGTATTAAATAATAACTCAGAGTATAAAAGAGTAACCATGAGTATATACTGATATAAATGACTGAATGATGGAATGACTGAATAAATGAATGAATGAATGAAAAAATCTCTTAAGCAGATAAATTCTAAATATTATTTTTGCTTACTCCATCCTCAAACAAGTGGAACATATTTTCAGTCGCAATTATATGATGTACACAGCAGATTGCATTTTGGAAAGGAAGGAAGACCATGTCTTTATCTTGGAGACATTGACAACCACCTCAGAGAGTTGATCAAGGCCAATATTAATGGTGCAGTCATGTTAATAGCATATGCCCTTTATTTGATGTGATAAGAATGGCAGTTTACCTGGGTAGTCTTTCTCCTCAACCTGCATAACCCCCATCTGATCATAAGAAAAATCATCAGAGAAATTCCAGTTGAAAAATATTTTCCAAGACACTCAGACAGTATTCTTCAGAACTGTCAAGTTCATCAAAAGTGAGAAAAGACTGTTACAGTCAGAACAAATCTTGTGAAGACATAATAACTAAGTTCCTAGGTGAGATCCTGGAACAGAGAAAAGGACATTAGGCAAAAATTAAGAAATTGAATAAAGGATGGGTTTTAGTTAATTGTATATTCTGTCTATAGAGGCTTATTAGTGTACCATAATGATGCAATATATTAATAGTAAGGGAAGCTTAGTATGGGGTTTATAGGACTGGTTATATTATTTTCATAATTTTTCTGTAAATCTAAAACTACTATAAAATATTTACTAATAATTTTTATGGTATACACCTTTGTAATGTGATGTCTCAGCTCATCCCTGAAGTGGAATAGTCTCTTTACCCATCCCTTGAATCTCGGCTTATCTTATGAATTATCATAGCCAGAAGTGCATGTATAGATTATGTTGAGCCAATTCTAAGCCTAGGCTTCAAAGACACCTTGTAATCTCTACTCTGTTCTTATTGAAGAATGAGAAATGGGTAGGAGAAACCAGTTGTTCCAGATGCTGCCATCCACCTATCCATTTACCCATCTATATCCAGCCACACCCCAAATATTCAATATATGGAAAATGGTGGTATCTTCATACTTTGTAAAAATGTACAACTAAATTGCTTTGAGTAAGTAATGGTTTGCAGATGACATCAGGTAGGTTCCTAGTATTTCTAGGTAATTCTTGAATGATTAATGTTCATATAAAAACGGCAATTGGCTTTCAGCAAATTGGTCACCTGTTGAGTAGGTTTTCTCTCAGTCAATTTGATTCTTCTTCTTCTTCATCTCTACCCTAAGGCTTACATTCTACATTTAAGAGAGACTGAGCTTTGTCTAGAGATTTTGGGCAACAAGGATGTCTAAATTACTTAATGTGCCCAATTGTGTATTTTTACTCATATCTTTAAAAACCAGAGACGCTAACTAACCCACGTTTCCAAAAAGAGTAAATATGAAAAGTGGAAACAAGAGTCAACTATGAGTAGCTTTCTAAAAGAATTATACCAAACTAAGTCATCAAGACTTCTGTGTCAGGAACCTGATAATTTATGGCAGCACTGTCAGGCTAGGGAAGGAGGAGTCTGCCTTCTCCCAACCTGGATTTCGCAAAGTGACAATGAAGTGGAAGATGTCCAAGATCACAGATGGGAACTAGAAGGAAGTCAGCTTGGAACCGTCCAAGTGTGTGGCAAAACCCACAGTGTCAAAAATGTGAGAAATTTTATCAGCAAGACTGAGCTGTGATTATGTTGCTGGGCTCCAGAACAAGTATCTAATGTTTCTATCAGGGATATCGCCTGAATATATTCTGCCTTCATTCTAAATCAAGAGGAAGAGGCACTTAAAATCTGATTTAAATCACAGGCCTTGTATAGAACAACATGAATTCTAGCCATTATCCAATAATTGTACACTGTCCAGAATTTGTAGTCAAAAATTGGGTCTAGAATAAGCCCAGGCTTATCATAAAGAAGATAATTTAAGAGAAATAGGATCTTCTTATATTAATGTCAAGGGCCAAACATATCTTTGTTAGACTCAGAAATAGGGTATGTAAAGAACATTCTTAGAAAGGTAAGACCTAGCCAGAGTGTTTGAAAATCTTATAAAGCAAGAAGAGTTGATGACTTCCTAGGAAATCTGAAAAACTATGGTAGATGGGCAACTTCATAACAACTCTAGCCAATCATAACCTTAACACTTACATTGGAAATGTATTACCCTTGAGAGCCCATCTGGGAATGGGGTACATTTCCCCTGATACCAAGGGCTCCTAGGTTACTTGTGGTATTGGCAAAACTATTCCCAGGATATACGAGCATCTTGACATTGCTTTCTCAATACCATCACTAGTGGTTTTATGCTTTGTGGCTAAGTATCCTGTGAGGACAGAGAAGGTATACATTTAGAATGTTCAGAAGCCATAAGTTCCAATTAGATTTTGGTGTATCCCCTACCTTACTTAATATATGTCAAAATAAAGACAAACAAATTTAAGGATATATGTAAAAGTGCTGTAACTTATAAGGAACAATAACTTCTATATCTTATACAGTGAATATAAAAAACATGTTGGGGTCACCTCTGCTTTGCCGGTACAGTAAGCTTGGCACGAGCCCACCAAGTGATCACCAACCTGTGAGACAGTCTCATTAATCTTGGTCACTGGTAACATTTGCTGTGAATTTTATTATCATAAATCACTGAACTTGTGTTTCTTAACTGTAAAATAAGGCTAAGTCCCCCCTGATGATTTCAGAAATTTTTAGACAGACTGGCAAGAAGAACCCATATGTATAAAAACGATCAAATTTGTTTTTGTAACATTCCAAATGAATTGCTAACCCAAAGGGGAATAGCAAGGTAGGTGATGGGCTACCTGAAGAGAAAGGCGGTGGAGACTGAATCACAATGACTTAGAGATGAGAATGAGCTCAGGCTGATCACATAATACTCCCTATTGTGCTCTTACTTAGTCACAGCCATATTCAGGAAGCACATTCCATTAGACTAAATAAAGCTTCGATCATGTGTAAAATTTCCAGCTTGAATAGGCAGCCGTCCTATCACTCATCGGGCTAGATGCATTTAATGGGTGTAATTTCTTCCTCATATTTCTATGCATTTATTGTTTCATTTTTATTATAGGAATTTGGACATCTTATTAAGCTTATTATTTTTTGTTAAACCTAGGCTTAAGTAAATACTGTTCCACAGGGTGTACATGCAAATATGTTTCCTTTAGATTGTCAAAAGAATGAGGCAATCTGATTCAACTTAACCATGCGATTAGAAGAAAGGAAAAGTGAAAAAAAGAAAAGAAAAAAGACAAAAAAACAATCCCTAGCCAGCACCAAGCTAGAGGCACTGGAGAGTACTCTGGAATTACTTTGGTGGTGGGGGTGGGGGGGGTTGTAAAATGTGAATTCCTCAATTTCAGAAGTTCTGATTAGGTACGTTTAAGATAGAATTCAGAAAAATACATTTGAAGAAAGTTTCACAGGTGAATTTGATGTAGGAGAACAAGGGTTGGGCCTGAGCAAATGACATTAAATTTGCCTTTTAAGGTGCTTAGGTTTCTGTGTCTTTATTGCTGTTATTTCTGATTGCTGAGTAGTATTCCATCGTGTATATGTACCACAGCTTCCCGATCCACTCATCTGTTTTTGGGCATTTAGGTTGTTTCCAGGTCTTCCCTATTGTAAAGAGTGCTGCTATAAACATAGGGGTGCAGGTATTCTTTTGAATCAGTGTATTTGTGTCTTTGGGGATTACATTTGATGGCAAGTATATGTAAAATTTAAAATATTTTAATAAAAAAAAATAAAGATCTTCTTAGCAACTATAAAAAAAAAAAAGGTGCTTAGGAAAAGAAAATGGAAGATGAGTATTCTTTTTTCCTGTTCAGATCAGTTCTCTAAAATGATAAAATCATCCTGCAAAATTTTAATTTCAAGAATGAGCTTCGTTTATGAGCTTTGCTGAACCATGTAGACCTTAAGGACTGTGTGATACAGGTCTCAGCTATTGCCAGCCAGACCGTCAGTCAGAAGTAAGCACTCTGGAAGTGAATGGAAGTGACCAGACTAGAATTCTCTATGTAAAACAACCTGGCAGATTTTCCAAGGTAGTGATATGCTCCAAAGGAAAATCTAGAAAATATGCCCCAGAGAGGAGACTTAGTCCCTGGAAAAATGAGCATGAGAGATGGCTTACTTAAATATTTTGAGGGAAATAGTCAGCTTGGAGGTAAGTATTTATCTTTTTTTCCTATTTTTGAAGGTCTCTAATAATTTATTTTATTTTTTATTGAGATTATTAGTGTTGTTTTACAACACTGTATGTGACTGAGAGGTAGAGGTTTGTCCCTCTTCACATGTAGGCCCCATCACTCCTGCACTAGGGCACCCATAGGCCTCCACCATAGTCCACTGTGCCCCTCCTCACTTCACTCTTACCCTGCTGCTCCCCCTCAGTTACACTCAATTTTATGGTCAGACTTCTAGTGTTTGTTTTCAGTTTGGCTTTCTCTAACCCTTTGTTTTATTTCTCTATATTCCACGTGTGAGTGAAACCATCCGGTATTTCTCTTCCTCCTTCAGAAGGTATTTTTATTAAGATTTTCCTGGAATTTCCTCAGATGTAGACCCACGAGTAGACCTTGAGACAAAGACTTAAAAGTCAATTGTTTGGGAGGTGATTTAGAAAATACTTGTAGAAGAGTAGGGAGCAAAGAAACTGAAAATAGAAGACAGCTAATAAGGATGCATTATCGAAGTCATCGTTGTGGAGACTGGGGCTCAGGCCTAATTAGGAACTCTGGGAGACACATGTGCTTCAGGGTTAGCATCTCCAGGGGAGTATTTAGGGCTGACTCCCATCAGTCATGGGTAGAAGCTGCAACCAAGGAACATTCATTCCTGGGCACGTCCAGCCTGCCTCTCGCATAGGCAAATCATTAGGTGCCAGAGCAAGTCCTCAGGCAAAGGTGCAAGCTCTGGCAGTTGAGATCCAGGCAAATATGTACTGAAATGGTAAGGGTCACGGATATGGGAGGAGCACTGACAATATCAGCTAGCGATATTTAGAAAACTTAAATTTTAAAGCCACCAGTTCCTACCTATACAAAGAATGATGAAAGAAGGATTTGCAAGCAAGAACCAAATCTCACATCAAATATGCGTCCATGAAATATGGGGCTTAGCCCTAATCAGGAACTCTGGGAGACACATGTGCTTCAAGGTTAGCATCTCCAGGGGAGTATTTAGGGCTGACTCCCATCAGTCATGGTTAGAAGCCCATGAAAAACCCAAACCAGGTAAAAAGACAGGGAACTGATCTACTACCTTGATTATCCATCCAAGAGTGAGAGTAAGTTATTACAGTAATGAATTGGCTCTATAGTAACAGTTCACCTGAATTCAACTTGAGAGTCCTTTTATAACTGGTAAAATGTAAATCTTTCCCTTTCTTGAGGTAAAGATTGCCTTCAGTGAGAATTTTGAAAACGCCTCTTGCTTTTATGTCGTAGCTCTGTGGAAGGTTTTTGTGGAAGGCTCTTGTATGTAAAGATTTCACAATGTAATCTGAGGTGGCTGAGTGTCATCAGAAATAGGGTGAAAGTAAGCAGAATGTCTAAAAATGATTTGCTGCTCACAGAGATTATTTTCTAAATGTTTTTATATGTCTCTTAAATTGTTCAGTTAAGAAAAATGTACAAAAATATATACATATAAAGATAAAAAAAGGAAAATTATTTTTATTGGTTGAAAAATTTTTCCTTGCCACCACAAAGCACATTACCACCAAAAACATGGAGTGTCCTATAGAATGGTCACTAACATTTTTTAGCCCATCCAGAGAAATCTCATATGGCTTTCTAAAGAATTTTAGGAAACGACCAAATTTGGTCAGCAATGAAAGAATCTGGTGTTATTTTAAATATGCTCAATACCTTTTCCCAAAACATTGGAGTGTCCACAGCTGCACAAACTATGGCTTTGCAAAGAATTAAAACCACTCCCTTGTTCGCGAAGGTCAATTACAGTACTTATGGACACCATGCCCTACAGCTATATGAATGGAATCACAGAGGAATTTTTCCACTGGAGATTTGCAGACTCATCAGATGGAGATTGAGGAAAGTAGCACGCTAGATTTAGATTTCATTCTCCCTCTGGTCAGTTCTGAAATTCAAAATACTTCCTCTCGTGTGCTCCATGGATCTGAGCAAACTATATTTAAGTTTGATATACAGACACACACACAAGGTACGATTGTTTAATTGTGTCTTTAAATTCAATTTATCCCCACTTCCACTTTTTGCCCTCCGGCAACATTTATAAATTGTAGAAGGATTTCCTGGCTACAGTTCTGCCTGGGAATGCTTTCCAAAGAAACTTAGCTTACAGCTACCAGTTTGGCACTGAGAAAATTAATATCAAAAGATATTCTAAGTTGAGTGTCAATTTCTCAGTTTTCTTATGTTTTGGTCTCTGTTACACATAAGGGACTCTGCTGACATTGCAAAATATTTTCAAAAACATCTTTTTCTAGCGGACAAAAGAATCTGACTACCAATATTGTAATTTGAATATGGGTATAATTTTGCAATTTGGACTTATTCTGCTGATTCGGGGGTATTTTCTGTATTGTTTCATTGTTGAGACTCAAGGGACAAAAATTTCAGTTGTGAAATCCCCCAGATCACCATTGGGTATTGATATCTTTATGCCTCTTAAACAATAAAGCCACATTAAAAGTGTCCAAATTAACAGAAAGAGATAATAAGCTAAGTGGGGAAAGAAAGAATTGAGAGTGATGTTGATTAAAAGACATGATAAAAGAAAATTATATGTACATCTCTGCTTCAAGTTATTCTCTTTCAAATGGGTGTATCCCTTTGGCTATAGAAGTGGAGAATGATAAGGAAAATGCAGAGTTGAACAAGAAAAAGGAATGAAGGGGAGTAAGGTAAAAGAAGAAGAACTGGCATCATTTGAGGGAGCATAGTGATAGAGACACAGAAAGAAAAATCTTCATCTTGGTTCCCTGCCAACTAATGTTCTTCAATTTTTTGCTTAGGAATCTGATTTTAGCCATCAGCCAGTGAGACATCTCAAAATGACTGCCTCGCCTATCTTTGGATAAAAATAGCTACTTGTAAAATGGTTTGTGAGAACAAACTGTCTTCAAGGTTTTTTTTTCTTTCCATGTTTTATACACAGGGATCAAATTATTAGGCAGTTTAAACTCCCACAGGGACTTGAGCAAAATTACGAAGGGCCAGAAACATGTTCCAGGTGATTCCGGTTCCTTGAGAGCTACACAGGCGAGCTGATCGTCAATGAACTCAGAACTCAGATTTTAAGTTCAAATAGGCAGCCAATCTCCAGGCCTTGTTTGCTGGAGCTCTGCCCCTCGTTCAAGGCAGGGATGTTACCTTGTAGGGTAGATGCTCCCCTGCAGAAAAATCAAACACAAGCCACTAGTTAGGTATTTTAGTTCCAAAACTGATTCATTGCAAATGTTGTGTTATCCCTGCCTTTTGCTTCTCACCTCTGATATAAGGATGAGATTCTGGTGTCTCTCACTCTGCTTTAGATCAGAAGGTAACATAATGCCTCCGCTATTTTTACTAAGAAGTGGCAAAGTCCATTTATCAGTCTTAAGGATCTGTGTGAGGGGGTTTCTATCATGCATGTTCCCAGAGGACTGAGCGATGCAGTCCCTTCTGGATTCTTCAGAGTACTCTCATGTCACAAGAGGATGAGAAGCCCTGCATGGCCAGAAAGCTGGTCTTGAATAAGCTCACGGAGTTATTTCAGATACTTGTCCTAACTAAAGTGATGCCTCTAAAGTTTGGGTATTGATAACAGGTCTAGGGGCTTCTAACTCCAACTTGTCCTGAAGACAAATAGATTAATCCAGAGAAGTTCTTTTGTCAGTAAATCACTTCAATCTCAGTGTAATGCTGAAAACAAGGGAAATAAATTACCTTTATGTTCAAATCATGCCACCCAACTATCAATAGTTAACAAGTTAGGGCCATTCTTAAAGTATGGAGACCAGGGGTCAAGGTCAAGTTATTTGTGATAAGTGTACATCTTGTACAACTTGGCCAGCTCACAGACACTGAGTTCACCCTTGTAACTGACACCCACATCAAGACCCAGTGTACACCAGCTTCTTGAAAACTGTGCTTGTAATAGTTCCCAGTGATTACTGTAGCCCATGCCCCCCAGCAAACCAGCATCCTGACCTCTGACATCATGGATGTTTTACCTGCTCTTGAACTTTATGTGAATGGGATCATATGTTATGTATGCTTGTGCTTGGATGATTTTGCTCAACATATTTTTTTTGTGTAATTCACTGATGTTGTGTATAGTTGTAGTACATTGAGTCCTGTGTCTACATAGTATTCCACTGTGTGAATATACCACCGTTTATTTACCATGAAATGACTGAAGGACATCAGGGTAGTACCAATTTTCTGCTAATTGTGAACTCTATGAACGTTCTTGTGTGTTGTAGATAGATATGCATTTCTCAGGGTCTATTTATTCCTTGTGGTAGAATTACTAGTTCCAAAGAAATGCATATGGTACCTGTGACAGGCAATCTCCCAAACAAACATTTCCAAAACAGTCTTATTAATTTACATTCCACCAGCTATGTGTCAGTGTTTTGCTTGCCAAAAAAATTCATTGATTCATTTTTTTTTTAATTTGATCTACTGGATGGTATCATCAGGTGACATTTTATATAGATAAAATATTTGCAGGTTCAATAAAGACTAGCAAAACATTGATCCCAAGAACAGTAAAAGCATGTCAGTAGCATGGAGGACACATGCATTAACTTATTCGTTTGCTTAACAAGGACCACATTCAAGGAAGTTTTCACAAAAATGGACAACTAGGTAATGAAAAATTCAAGGGAAAGATTTGAAGAAAGATGTTTTACACAGATATATATTTATGTTTCTCCTGACCACTCTGTTCCAATGTCTTTCTTTTTTTTTTCATATTATTATTTATTTATATATATTTGACATCAATTGTAATCCCCATGTATTCTGCATCCCCATATCACCAGTGCACCCAATGTCTTTCTTAAGTGACTGTGAAGCCCTCCCCAACCTCCAGGCCCCCACAAAATATATCTCTACTCTCTCAACAATAACGTAATGACGATGACAGCAATAAACACAGTGGTGGTTCAAGTAACTGAGCTCATGGACTTTCTTAACATGCTTCCATTCATGTTTTTTGATCTGATTTTCAATTATTAAATATAAGTACATTCTAGTCTCTTCTTTATACAATTGAGGAGGTGGAAGTCCTAAAATAATAAAGGACTCACTCTCAGGAGTGATTGGAAGCAAGAACAAGAGGTGCAGTGGATCTGGGATTCAAACCCAGGACATTAGATTTCTCAACCTCATGATACCTTTCTTAATAAAGCTTTGCAATTTCTGTAATACAAACATTTTATTCTGATAGTCAACGTTTGTACAATAACCTTTCAAGTTTGGGTTTTGTATAATCACTGGTTTAGGGGCCAGATCAAGTTGTGTTGTTCCCAGATCACGGGTGAAAAAGAACATGTCCCAGAGGAATTTAAGAATTTTCTATGTTTCAATAGCCATTTAGCCAGTGAAAGAACACATAGTGAGGATTTATCAGTTCATTTATTTTTATTACAATATCTATTAATTTTTTAAATCCTGTCAACTAATACTAAAGTGCTCAGGGAACAGGGAGCAAATGTATCCATGCAAGGCAGGATGTTTCTGACAGAATAATAATCATTATCATAATCTTAGAAATTCATATTCCTTTGACTTTGGTGGGCTCATACTTCCTACAGTGAAACCTTGAAAAAAGAAGTTCCTATAATACCACTAACGTCATTAACCTTGAAAACGTAGATACGGAACAATTCCATATTAAAATTTCTAGGAACTTCTCTAATTTAAGCTAAGGAAATAAATCTTTCTCATTGTCCCAATTCCTTCTCTAGTCCATGTAGATAAAACTGTAACTGCACAATATTAATTAATGCATACAGGCTTCTGGGTCCCAGAAACAAAAAACCAGATCACCAAATTTGATATAACAACAACAAAAAGTCAATCTCAGGTAGTTTAAAATGGGACTCAGAACTTTCTGTTTCCATCTGGATTTTGGTGTTTTGGAGTAGGGTAGATCAAAGAAAAATAGTTATGAAATATACCAGGTGGATTCATCTGTAAAAAAAGAAATGGAGAAAAAAAATGCTTCCCAGTGTTTTCCAAATTCAAAGCCAAATAGCAACAGCGAAAAGTTTTATTCTTCTTTTGCTAATCTTTCCAAATTGTGCTGGAAACCTGTAAGGGAACATCAGCTCCAGGTAGTTAAGATAGTGTATCCAGTATTTTAGTGTCCAAGGTGCAGCCAAAACTTGTGCCACAGCACATGTCTTGTTGGAGGTGTTTACTAAAACACACATTCTTCTGGCACCTCAGTTTGGGTCACCTCAGTGGTCAAGCTCGATTCTTTCATACTGGCAAGTTTTGACACTCACCAGACCAGATCATAAAATTTGATAGACAATTAAAAGATTGAGAACATATCAAGAAAATATGTAAGTTATGTGTGTGTGTGTGTGTGCGTGGGTGTGTGGGTGTGAATTCTCTGTGTAAAGTAAATGCATTGCCCCTAAATATGTCAAAAATGGAAAAATGGTTTCATCTCATTTCCAGGCTACCTGGTTTGAAATCAAATGCAAAGAATAAAGCAAAATTTTTAACTGGATCAAATCAAAACTGATTTGTAGAAGAATTATCTGCAGACATGATAAAAATCCTATAGACTGAACCATTCTTATACTTCTGACAGGAAGAAAAAAAGAAAAAAAATAACTATAACACAAATTTCTTCTGGGTCTTACAAGAAAAAAATTAAACCTATATTTAACTTAAGCCACACCAGCAAAGAAAGCTCTGGTAAATTATAAATGCAACAAAAGTTGTTTCTGTTCCCAAATATATCTGAAAAACAGAAGGCAAAATTGGATTTGTACTTTAATCCATTGTCCTTATAAGCAAAATAATTTGACACCTAGGTAGAGTAAGAGAAATTTCCTTAGTTTTTGTCATTTAATAATGAATTCTTTATTATCTATGAATTACAGTATCTCTGTCAAGGGTAGAACAAGAAAAATACAAGAGTGATTAAGCAAAATACTGGGCAGAGATGCCACAGAAATCCAGCATCTCATCGCAGGCTGAGAAAACATGTTTAGGTGAGAAAAAATTCCATTTAGGGTATTCTTCAAGGTATTCTAGACAAATACTATCCTTACATTGCCTGTACTCATTAGAGACTTAAAAAAAAAAAAAACATGAGAGCAAGCTGTGGTCATATCCTAGAAGTGCTTCTTTAGAGGACAAGTATAGACTTCAAATAAGTCCTGAGTGGCATTGGTCATTCAGTCCTGTGTCCATCAATGCACATAAAATAAGCTAAAGAAATTACCTGAACTTGAAATGTAAAACTTTTTACCATTGTGATGCTTTTCTTGTGGGAAGAATGCAGGGCAGAATAGAAACTGAGTGAGGATAAATTCTACTCTAAGAGGAGATAGTCCGGAAATTCAAAGGCAAGAAAACAGGACTAGTAGCCAAAGAAATCCATGAACCAAATTAAGGTAGTCATAATAGTGACACTGGAATTGAGGAAATATGGAGCATTGAGACGTGGCATGGCGTCTGTGATAGGAAAAGTAATGTTCCTGTGTGTTAGAAGAAGCCAGAAGAAAATCATTACAGTCAGAATTATTACATGTGAAAGGAAATGGGTAACAATAGATGTTGAGCATTCAGGAGAAGGACAGTTTGGTGGTCAATTTCAGGAAATAGAAGGCTTATCAAAGAAAATGGATGGAATATTCAGAGAAGGAAATAATGTAGCTTCCAAAAGATGTGAGGAAAATAGACAAAACTCTCTTCATTCTCTTCTTTGTTCAGATATTACCTTTCAAAGTTATCTGGAATGGTTATTTTAAATGAGTGCTATCCTGCCCTTCTCTCCCATATATCCCTTACCCCTCTTGTCCTGTTTTAATTTTCTTTTACAGAGCACTAATGTACTGTTATTCATTTATTTTATTGATTGATTGATTGATTTTATTTCCCTAGCAACTTTAACCTGCTGAGGTCTGAGAATTGTTTATTCAAAGATGTAGCCCAAGAATCTAGAACTGCTGGACATATAGCAGGAACTTGAAAAGCATTTATTGAATGCATAGAAAAGTGGGAAATAAAATACTTAAGGAGACAAGACCATACACTGATCTTGAACTCTGAGATCTCCCATTGTAAAATAGTTGTATTTGATATTAACATAGAGGAAAAAAGCCCAGAAATGCATCTTCTCTTGGAGCCAACTTATTCTACAGGATTGAGGCAAATTTTAGAGGAAAAAAAATGGGAAAATTACCATTAAGTGTCAGAGAGAGAGCTGTATGAGAACTATGGGTATGAGACATGAAAACTAGAGGCTAAAATTAAAATTCTATGTTTGTGGGAGGTGTTCCTAAATGAATAGGATGCTAATATCCTCACTCCTCCACCCCCAATTCCCTACCCCTCCTCAGACCCCTCCCAGAAAATACAAAACAAAACATCAGTAATACCTGTTGCTACTGGTGGTTCTTAGCAGTTCTCTTCTCTGGAGTACCCTCGACTGAAAGGGAGCCCTTTGCCTTAAGTAACACTCTCTGTGCCTCTTAATGTTAACCTGTGAATGATGACTGACATGAATGACAAGCGGATCCAAAATGCTGACCCCCCACCCCAAGTCTCTGACTGGCACAAATCATATTCCCAAAGTCTAGTATTCCCAAACTCTAGTCAAGTAAAATGATACACTTGCTTAACATCTTCCGATGCTTCCTCAGTGTTTCTTACCCACATCTCATGAAAGCACACCCTCAACAAATCCCACACACCCAAAGCCCTGTCTCAGGTTGTGCTTCCAGAGACCCTGCCCCAAGAGCACATGTTTACTGCAGAAGTGGGCCTTCTTCACAGGACGAAGGGGCGGGATCATGGCTCACTTGGTCCTTCTCTGACTTCCGACCTGCTGCAGAGGATGGATACCTGAAGGACACGCTGCCTTCCTGCAGCCACCCTCTTCGTCATGGAAAACTTTCTTAGTCTGTTTCAAATCTAAGCGGAATGCGCTGCCCCAAGTGGTCCATCCATTTACGGGCCAGCAAGCCACTAACTGATAAAGTAGACGTGACCTCTGGCAGAAACAAATCTCCAATAATAGTAGCACAAAGACATCGGAACTGCCCTGTGGGCCAAACTGCCACACCCAAACACAGTGGAAATAATGAGCAGGTGACTTTCTGAGAAGCCTAAAAATGGATCCTGCAGGAAGGCTGGGGAAGAAAAGCACCATAAAAGTTTTTATATACCAAATCTCGATATCAATTTAAGGGTTTGATGTGTGGGAGGCCCTTGTTCCAGATCCTAAGTGCGTTGCCTGAACCTTTGGTTAAACTAAAAGCAAAGCATAACAAAGCAAAGTCCCACCGTGCCTAATACTCCCCAGATGACTTTCAATGAATACACAGAGACTATTAGCAGAACACGATGTTTTTCTTTCTTTCCTGTTTTTGTTTTTTCTTTTAAAAGGGCATTCTTCAAACCATTGTGGCATTATAGCGCCTCTTGCTGCTATGTGACATAATGGGGACCTCTTTCTTTGCCACTACATTGTTTTATTCAATGAACAAAAATGTGCTTTGATGTTAGCCTACATAGGCTTCTGCAGTGGCAGGGCACAAAGGAAATCATTCGTACCCCTGCAGGGTCTTCTAGGCTGGCAAATAATCACTCAAGCATCAGACAAATTGCTAAGAGAAGTAAGCCCAAAAGAGAAGTTTAATAACAACATGTATACCTCCTGTATAATTGGGAGAGACCCAGCATGACTGAATAACTCACCACATGGTTTCAGACACCATCTTAAATAGCTTAGCTAAGACAGGGAACTTGTGAGAAGGAGGGGCAATTTCAGTTAGGGGTTTTATCTAAAAAGACACAGTAGACAAAAGTTATGCAGATTTAAATATTGCCTTTTCCATTAAACAATAAGACAATTAGGTCTTCCAGGGAGAAGCTCAGAAAACAAATTTATAAACAGATTCTACCCAGCCTTCAAAATCCCTCCCATGAATTAGAACTTTTGCTAAAAATATATGATTTGGGATGTCAGATTTTTACTCTGGATTTTGCAAAAGTACATTTGTACCTCTGATATATAAATGCATGGTTCCCTAATTCATTTCTAATCCAGAAAGCAATGGCTTGGCCCCTTGAAGACCAAAATATATTTGGGACTCCACTATCAAGTTATAAGCTAGTTACATAGGAAACACTAAAAAACCAGTGGCTAATCAACCTAAACCAACAATTCCACTCTCAGAACTACAGCCAATAGAAATGTGGTTATTTTACCAAAGATATATGTCAGAGTGTTCATAGCAGTAATATTTGTAAGACTACTAGATACCAAATACTGCTAAAAGAAGACATAACAGCACCAAAATGGAATCTTTCATGCCCGGCACACCAAGACTTAATACCTAACTTAACTGCAGTTTTAGTCTCTCCCAAAAGTAGAATATTAGGCCAGTCAATGTTAGGTTTGGGTCAGCATCAGTGACATATGATAAGAACCCCCTTTCTTTAATGAAAGTTGGCTGTACCTGAAGTAAGCCTTCTTTTGCTAATCACCTTTCCCCATCTTCTTTCTGTTATAAAAATCTTCCATTTACACAATTTCTTGCAGTGCCTATCTACTTGTTAGATGTGATACTGTCCAACTTGATTCATTGATCATTTAATAAGGCCAATAGAGCTGTAAAATTAAATTGGTTAGATATTTGTTATTTAACACCCCCAAACTGGAAACTCCACAAATGCTGGTCAACATTAATACATTACTACAATAGATTACAAAGTCTGGAATGAACAATTACTCTATATACTACTGTTTGAATGGATTTAAAAACATAATGCCAACTGAAAGAAGACAGACCCTAATAAGATTAAAAACAGGTAAAAACTAATCTGTGACTTTACATTTCAGGGTAGTGGTTTACCCTTGAGGGAATGGGAAATAACTGGCAAAGAGCTTGGTGGTGTTGTGTGTGGAGGTCTGTACTTGGACACCAGTAATGTACTGTCTATTAATTTGAGTGCTAGTTACACGAGTGTGTTCACTCTTCAAAACATCATCAGATTGCACAGGTTCAATCTCTGCACATTAATATAAAAAAAATTAAAAGGAATAAATTTTTTCAGCTGACCTGAATGCTACTTTAGGATCATTCAAATTGTTTTTCTTCCATAGTGTCAAAAATCAAATGTTGAGTGCATAAATTAAATATGGTATGCTAACAAAACTGTTTTAGTTTACATTGGGAAGCACTAGTGAACAAATACACACTATCTTGACTCCCAATAATCAGTGTGTTATTCAGGGGGGAATAGCACATTAACTCATTTGATATTTTGGAACTAAAAAGAAATTCTAAAAATTTTATTAATTATGGAATCTTAAGTTGGGAGGGGACCTGGAGGATAACCAATATAGCCCATGCATCTTACAGATAAGAAAACTGACCTCAAAAGACCCAAGGTCACATGTGTGGTTCTAACAACCCTGGGAGGAGATCCAAGGTCCAAGGTCCTTTTTTCTAGACCACACAGCCTCATTGTTTTCCAGACCTTTTGAAAAGTTCATGAATACATTTAAAATGTCTGTTCCAGAATTTTTAAAGATCAGCTCATTTACCCCCTACTGGTACAGCACATTGAATGTGGACTGCTTTAACTCCCTCTACTCCTATTTGTCAACAATCAACAAGTCAGTTGGAGCATTTCTGCTTTTAATGGTTGATTTTAATTAACTCATGGTGTCTATAGTCACAAAAACCCTTTATTTAGCTCACACAAAAAAGCTTAAATTAAAAAATATTTTCAGCAACTAAGATAATTGAAGCTGTAAGGGTCATTTTTTCAAAAGCATTAAAATTTGCTCATCTGTTGAAGGATTCACAAAATTTTCAGTATAAATATCTCCTAATTCTCTGAAGTTTAGTATAGATATTCCCAACCCTGGCTTTTTCAGTGCTTTCTATAAAGTTTTATGATACTGTTGTTCCAACCACAAGTCAAATTCTCTAGGGGCCAGATCTAAGCATCTAAATGCTTTTTAAAAGTCAATGGATGATTCTAACTTAGTTGTGGTTGGAAAAGACTGATCTATTGCTCCTCTAAGGCATAAGTCTATCACCTTCTCTGATTATTCAGATATATGATTATTTAACAAATAAGCCAGTGGCTGTCTAATCATTCTCTCAACTACAGCAACTTTGGGTGTCCACTCTGTACATTGATTACACACCAAAGGCTGTTATACTGCCTATTTGATTGTCTACATCTGACCAGTAGACCAATTCTTTTTTTATGGATGGGTGCTACAAATTTCTTAAAATTCCAGTAAATTACACTCTTTTGGGGGATCACAATAACACTGGTAAAGATCATACATAGATTCAAAAGGAAGAAAATTGAGAGCAGGATTTGAGGAGGGGCAAAAAAGAATGAGCCAGTTCTCTGAGACCAAAGTCACAGCTTTGGGAAAATCAAGGAAGACTGCATGGATAAATCAAAACTAGATTGTCAAATGGAACCTCATAATATGTAAATTTTTGTTAGAAAGAAGAGACACTTCTGCTGTAACATTCTACCGTACATAACTAAATGAATGTTATTGACATATTGCTCTAGAGTATTTTGAACATTGTTAACTAGGACTCAAGAGATATAAAGTGCCAACATTACCAAGCAACAGATAATTGACCCTCATTAATTAATTTATTGAGTAATTCATTTATAAGTCTGGTGTCCACTGTAAAATAGTTTTAAATGTAACTAGATTTTTTTAAATAACCCTATTTTAAGCAATGCATATAAGGAAATAGACTTTTTTTTCTTTATTTATGTATGTTTGACATCAATTGTGGTCCCCATGGATTTCCCACCACCCATTTCACTAGTGCACCATCACCTCTTTAATAGAACACTTACATAAAATTCAAAGACAAAAAAAAAAAAAAGAACAAAGACAAAGCCTATGGCTATGCAGAGGGAGTTGCTTCCCAGAAAGAAAGTCATGTGAAGTCACTCCCAAGGTAAGTCTGGATAAGCAGGAAAAACTGAGACAAAGAGAAAGGTCCCACTTATGCATAGTTAGAACCCTGAAAAACATAGAATAAAGATGTTCAATTTGTACAATGTCAGACAATTTAATATGCCATGAATCAGGCTCATGAATATAGGAAATTCCCATCTCCATAGCTCACAAGTTCCTATTCAAAATGCTATCACTCACTGACATTGAACACACACTTGTGTCTTAGATTCCTTAAGGAGAGAGACATGTCCATCTCTTTGCAAATATATCCCATGGCTAGGTTCTTAATACATGCTTCGATCCTCTTATAATTGAGGAAACAGGTCCAGGGAGAGAAAGTGGACTGTCAAAAATCACACACTATTTAGTGGCTGAACCAAATATTAAAACAAGATCTTGGAGCCACTGCTGCCTTTTCTCTGCCACAACAAACCCCAAGCAAGTCCTGAATTGCAGGACTCTTTCAGTTTTCTGTGTATGTAGCCAAAGAATGCAGGGAATGGAAACTGTATTTGAATCTTGTTTTCTTAAAGTAGGTAAATGGTTGTTGGCATCGTGTTAATTTACCAGAGAGAATGAATGTAATCCACTAACTATGTGATTCAAGGATATTAAAATGACTTAACCCTGCTTTGAAGGTTGGTCACTTATACAAATAAGTGATTTTTTAAAAGATTTATTTTATTTATTTATGCATACAAGAGGTGGGATGTAGGCCAGAGGTGCTGGGAGGGGTTGAGGGGATTCACCAGAGACAGAGTGGGGAGCAGAACAGGCAGACTGACTGAAACACACCGCTGAGGGGAGTAGCAGGCGAGACAGGAGAGGTTTGCCTTGCCATGTGGGTCAGCTCCCTGGCCAGGGATTGAACTGGTGCTTCAGTGTCTGCCAAAATCTTCATAGTGCTGAAACTTTAACCCCTTGCAGCACCAGGGAGGCCCCAAGTGATTTTTTTATTGAACTTTCTACCTTTAAATTTCTAATTAAAATGAAATAAGTGATGTAATCTTATGTTAAAGGAGAAAAATAATTCTATCTATACTTAAAATGGTGAATCATTGTACATTGAGTTCTAAGGACTGAATCAAAACAAAAAACGAGAAGAATTCAAAATATGTTTTTACATCACCACAGAGCCATGAAGATAGAATCAGTAAGATGCTATCAGCTCTCAAATAGTTAACACCCAGACATTAATAGTATATTTCTCTCAGATCCAGGTTGTCAAAGAAACAACATTGTTTTAAGCAGTAGCTGTCTGCAAAGAAAGAAAGCTGATAACAATCTTCAATTGGTATTAATAGTTCTCAGTGTTGAGGCTTAGCTCCTTTTCCTCTCAGTTCTGAATCAGGTAGGCTTAGTTCTATTACTTAAAACTGAAATCTACCAGCCCCTGACCCCCTCACCACCAAATTTTAAGTGATGTACAACAAAACCATCCATCATGATCATATGGTTGGGCTCCACCATCGGGATGAATGGTTGTTCAGAGCCCAGCACAAGTCAGTGAGCAGGTTCATAGAGAGTGCTGGTGATACCTTCTGCTCTAGGCTTCACTTGCCTGCAAAGTGGACTCTCAAAGAAACTGAAAGAGCAGAGAAATGAGTGACAAACTTATCCATGAATGTGAAGGCAATGAAAAAGGGCTTCCAAGGCTTAAATAAAGCCTTGGAAACTGCATGGAAAGGGGTGATTAAGCCTGACCAAGAAATGGAGGAGATTTAGGGAAGAAGACGTTTAAGATGGTATTTAATAGTTAATAAACTTTCAATGCTTTGCAAACATGTGTGGATTTTCCCCTATAATCTGTGGGGAGTCATTAAAGAAAAATAAGCAGGATTGCTTGAGGGATGATTGGAAAGCAAGGTAAAAGGCAGAGGATGGAGTTAAGAGGTTCTATGGGATATCTACATTCTTGCTACTCATCATGGCAACAGCATCACCTAAGAGTTTGTTGGAAATATAATCATAGGTCCCATTCAGACCTTTTAAACTAGAATCTTCTGTTTCAATGAGATCCCCAGTGTGAAAAATAGTCTGTTCTAACTGAAAGTGGTAAATACAGCCTGGCAATAAAGCTAGGCCTCAAAGAGTTGGAACCGATCCAAAGCATTGAGTGAGGGCAAAGAAAATCCGTAGTGAATATACTAGTTAGGAATAAACTGTGGAATCAGAGGATAATTTAAAGGTTTAAGGTACCCAGTTGTGAGTGGAAGTTAGTACCTTGCTTAGAAATGAGAGATGTGAAGTCATGAGGTAAGACCAAGTTATTACTAGAGTTAGGGTATCTGGTGACCTGCCAAAAGACAACTAATGGGTAAGGTGAACCTTCTAGAAACAGGTGCCAGGGGATCTGTGAGCGAGGGGTTGGTCCAAGTAGGGTTCTTTGATATATTTTAAGATATAGGGGTTTTTGAAGACTGAAGAACTTTAGACAGAGTTCTAAATATGTCTAACTTGAAGAATATAAAGGATGCAACTTCAGAGTCATAGTGGATGATGAGTTATGAGTTTGAATGATGAATATTATATTTGACATGAGACAGAGCTAGGGTGAAGATGATATTTATGTTTCCAATGATAACATAAGATATAACATATGATGCTTATGTTTCTACACCCTGTTGGGGTATAGGAAGGTGGTAGCAATTATATGTGTTGTCAAATGCCAAGAATTTAGACAGTCTCTGTCATTTATCAACAAGCATTTATGTATACTGCCCAAACATAATTTGAACCATGTAGCTTTTTATGGGAGACTTTCAGAATGTGTAATAATATCCAATGTTTATTGAGCATTTTTTATATAAAACATGGTTTTCAATGCTTTAAGTATCCCTTATGAGCCTCACAACAGCCCCGTGATGTGGGCTGTTATTCCTGTTTCAGAAATGAGGAAACTGAGGCATATTAAGGGGTTTTTTTAAAGCTTATTTAAGGCAAAAATCAGTGTCAAGGAGAATGTTGGGACCTGGTGAATGATGCCACAGTCCATTATCATCATCATCATCATCATGCTAGACAGACACCTTTATTCCTTAGTCTAACCTGCACAGACACCTTTATTCCTTAGTCTAACCTGCACAGACACCTTTATTCCTTAGTCTAACCTGCACAGACACCTTTATTCCTTAGTCTAACCTGCACAGACACTTTTATTCCTTAGTCTAACCTGCACAGACACCTTTATTCCTTAGTCTAACCTGCAAGGCCTTTTTACACTTCAATAGCCAGATTTTTAACGTGTTTTTTTTTTTTTAAAGACATTTCATTTCTCTGGAATAGAGTGTATCTCTAGAGTTCAGGAAATATCTTTATGAATTGTAAGGCACTGAAGGGCAATATTAAAAATAACAAGATAGCTCTACAAATCTACAAATCAGGATCAAGTCAAATCCTGCTTATCGGTGTTAATTACTGGCATTGTTAGGGGCACAATTGAAAGTCTCCAGTCCCACAAATTTTACTCTCATCTGTCAGATTCATGATTAATCTCTTACCAGTCTCTAATCAAAATCTCAGCTAATTTCAAAAGTAGCCTATGAGCAAAAGGTAATATGCTAAAGGAAGTTAAGAAGTAAAGGCTAGGATAATAGAAATATTGGGTAACTGTGAGGTGTGGTGCTTGAAACTAGCCTTCCTGAGTTCAGATTCGTCTTCCTTCTCCTAGTTTCCAGCAGTGTATCCATGAACATTTATTGTTGTGCATCAATTTCTCCATCTGTAAATTGGGGTCAGTGATGATAATTACTTCAAAATATTATAGGAGGAAATAGAATGACATAACCCATGAGGTGCAAATAGTAAGTTCCAGAACGATATAACAGTTGTCATATCCTCAGTCAAATAAATACATAATAATTAAATTGAAAATGGCGACTCTTCTTTTATGAACCATCCGCCAACTAAATTGTATCTGTCTCTGTCTCCATCTCTCTCAGTTGTGGGTTGAAAAATGGAGCCCAGGTTGGCAGGAAAAATCTCCTTTCAGTTTTCTTTAAATGAGCTCCAAAGGGCTTTTTTCCCTGGCCACTATTATTTACTCTGGCACTTGAAGTTAGCAGCAAGAACTATTAACAAAAACCCCCAAATAACATGGCTATCGATAGAATAACAACGTTCCAAGATTCCATATCCTGCCTAGGCCTCAAATCCAGAAACATCCACTGACCTCCTTCTAGCACTGACTGATGACAGTGCAGATATTTTCGGCTGCACTTCCCTGCTCATTGCAGTTTGTCTGAGGTTGTGTTCCTAGACTATTTTTTGCTCACATGGTTGTTCTCAGCCGCAGACATTCAAGTGGAAACCAGAGAGATCCAAATACATGGGAGGAACCTATAAACAAATGTAGGAAGAAGCTTCCAGGCTGACCATGGTGCCCACAAAAGTTTCTGTAGACAGAATAGAAGAGGCTGGAGTCTCAACACCTACTACTTGATAACTTGCCTAAAACTTTCTAAGGTATTTAGCTACTTCATAGGGATAGAAGAATGGAAATTCAGAGGTTAGGGGCAGCTTATTCATAGTGTGATGTGTGTGTGTGTGTGTGTATTTGTCCAAAGATATCCTTTTGGGTGCCCTAAGAAAACTGAGGCTGACTGGCCTCTTGCCATTTTGTGCTTAGAGAGAAAATACAAATTGGACCATATTTGTTTATTTTTAAAATCAAAGATCATTTTTTTTTTTATCAAAGATCAGTAACTTATACAAACCAGGAAATTTATAGAAACATATCAGGCCAAGGTAAGAGGTCTTTTAATGAAGAAAAGAAAATGGTTAAATAGATTCCAAACATTATATGAATAGTATCTACTTGGAAATAAACCCAAACCCAGCTTGTAGATGTCCAAACACCATTAACTACCACAGAGTGCTCTAATTCTACTGAACTCAGAAACGCAACACCAGATATGGCCCTGGATTGTACAAATTTCTGTTATTTCTCCTAAAGTGTTAGATTCTTTCTCTTTTCACCATCCCAATAGAACAATCATCTGGCAAGAAAGTAATGCAAAATAAAGAAAGGAGGGAACCAACACTGAATCTGACAGAGTATTCTAATTGGAGCATAAACTGAACTTACCAGCAAATTCATTCCTCACAGTCCTGGGTCCTATTAACTCATTGACGTGTTGTCACCTTTGTAGATGATGACATCTACATCTTCGTGCTTAGATGTGGGAGTTAAACAGAACAATGTTATCTGGGGTTCTGTTGCTCTAATTTAATGAGAATTCTGGGCCACTGGATAGAACTAAAACAAAAAGAAAAAAAGATTTCTATAGCAAAGAAGCAAGAAAAAGAAAGGAATCCTTGTTTTCCCAAGTGACACATTTCAAAATATGTGCTTATTAAACACATCTTTTAAGTCTACCTGGAAAATGATGTGCCACTTACCCAAACAAAGTCAGCTTATAGAACATTTTCACCTGGAAAATGATGTGCCACTTACCCAAACAAAATCAGCTTATAGAACATTTTCACCTTTTCGCCTTCCAACAGATTGCTTGTTTTCTCATCTGAACAATAACCTCATTGTTTGCACTGCAGTCAAGTACATGACTAGTCATGCTAGGAAGTGAATGAATTGTTGTGCTGTCAACAAGATTTCCCACCCCCCTCCACATACCTATTATATCTAGGAATTCCTTCCAAAGTTAGAAACTTTGAAGAATATGCACACTGCTTTCATCTGCTTTCATTATTCTTAGTTCTGTTGACTTTTAGACTAGGGTTGTGTAGCAATGTAAACTTACAGTAGTAGCAGCATAAATAGTAGTTGTATTTGCAGAGATATCTGAGTATACGCTGTTGTACTTTTGTCAAAGTCTGGTAAGGATTTTGGTTCATAATTCTTCCTGCATTTTATTTAAGATCGGGTAGAACACAGGTAAGGGTTCTGTTAACTTACTGGTACAGTAGTATATGGGCACACAGTAAAGACTTTGACCTGAAATAAGACACACTAAAGTCTTTCATTTTCCCTTCCCTCTCTCACAACTCCATGAAACTTAGGGGCCTACTGGCAAAGAAGAGGAGTTATTAGACATTCAGGCCTGTGTGATCTGGATGACCTTGCAAAAATAGAACCCAAGTCAAATCTTTTCAATGGAAGACCACAGTTCGGTTCAACAACATGTGGGATGAAAACAGCGAGAGAACATTCCACACCTGAAACAAACAGAAAAGCACTCATTCTTTCCTGTATTGTTCAAGAAGGGACATAAAGTCAGACAGTTAGAGCAACCTGTGTCTGCAGTAGACTGAAGTACATTCCAGGCAGTGTCTGTGTCCACCCCTAGCCAAGGTCATGCCCATATAAATGAAAAACCGAACTTTTTCCTCACAAGTTTAACTTAAGTTACCCATAAGCCTTTTAACACTTGGACCAACCAACACCACTCTTCATTTGCTTGCTTTTTATCCTATTCTCCTCCCTATCTTTACTTTCTTTCATTTTGGAAGGGGTGATACACTATGAAAAGTAAACTTAAGTCCTTGTCATGCTCTGAACTCCAGGGCTAGATTAGATTTTGCTTAAGATTCCTATATGCATGTATAAATATGTTTTTTTGAATTCTTGCCTGTATTTACATACAAATGATGAGTAATGATTCTTGGAGAAAAGAAAATCTTTCAATCTGATTATTTCCTTTCTTGGGTGAGAGACAGGAATGCATATAGGATAAATGCTCTTCTCTACCTCACTCTTCCATCCTCCAATAGGCTAGCCCAGGCATGTTCTCCCAGCAAGGGCAGAGGTGTGCCAGCAGAAGGAGAAATATGTAAGGTATTGTTGGTTTTCAGGCCTCTGCATGTGTCTCATCTACAAACATCTCATTGGCCAAAATTAGTCACATGGTCACAGTCACAGTCAAGAGGCATAGAAATATTCTCCATCACTTTGTATGTCAGAAGGTGTGGTTACAAGGAGGAAAAAAAACAGGGGATTTTAATATAGTTAATTTACCACAGTCATAGGTCTCTAGATTATGGTTTGCTCCTTTCTTTGACACATCTACTGCCTTTGCTTTAACAGAGAACAATAGAATGATTGATAATGGAATTCTAGAAGTGGTGTAAGTATTATCAAATATATCCCCATTCTCTAAAATAGTGCCTGTGAATTCTGTATGTTTAAGTATATGTAAGCAGTTTTGAACCAAACCTAAGAAACTATATCCCATGTTTGTATTTTAGGGGTTAAGATATGGCATTAAAGAGCACAGTATAGGCCAGGCAACTATTAAGAAAAGACACACAGAAACTATGATGGCCAGAAACACAATCAACCTATATTACTTGTAACTTATATTACTCAGAGTTTTCAGATTTAGCAATAAAAATACAAGATGCCAGGTTAAATTAGATTTCATAAACAATGATTAATGTTCTAGTATAAGTACGCTTTGTGCATTTTTTAGAAAACATGAATACTGAAAAATGAATTATTTATCTGAAATTCACTTTTAACTGAGCAACCTCCATTTTATCTGGCAACATTAATTCTACTACTGTGCATCTACTAAGATGCATACAAACCATAGCAATAATATAATTTGTATATTAATAATAGTTTATTCCTAAAGACCTTTAGAGAAAAGTTATGGCAGTTATTCAGAATAAAGATTTTAATTTTATAATGAAAATTGTTGTCCTATTTGGCATATTTGTTAATATCTTCCAAAGCAAGTTTTTTTCAGAAAATTATACAAATAAAAAAGTAAAGTAGAAAATTCTGTATGTCTATACGACAATTCCACGAAAGGGTTTGAGTGCACTGAAATTGAACCTCAGAAATATACAGTGAGTTCATTAGGATTTCAGAACTTTCAATGTACTTTTGATGGGATCAAAAAATGAAAACAGAAAAGAATCCCACAAATGATTACGAAATTTGCCACACCGAGTGGCTTGATAAGTAGGTATGAATTCAGTGGCCTCAATAATTTCTTCTCAATGTCTTTCAGCATTTCCACTGATGAGATGATAGCCAATGGATTCAATTCTGAGAACCTCCTTTCTAAGAATCCCAGCCTCAGTGCCTGCAACCCCCTTACCAGAGCCTAGTGCTTGAAGGAAGGAAGCAAATGATAGCTGGGAGAATCCAAAATTACAAAAAATAGGTAAATACAAATTTAACATTAAAAATAAAAGAATTGCAAAAGATTTGTGTTGATATGAATCAGTAAGACAAGATAGAGTTAATAACTGACTGAACAGCTGTCAGTGGAGAGGAATTAAAAAAACCCACCAACAATAAACTTTTTCCTAAATCTAATCTGCCTATCTGTTAAAGCTGGTTCCCATTAAATGTTTGTTAATTTAATTTGTAAAAGTCAAAGCCCACTGGTCGCTGTCTGCTTCACACAATAGGGGCTGTATGTGTACAGGCTGGATCACTGCCAGTTTATAGTGTCATACAGACTGGTATCTTGTATGTAAACATTGTTTGAATCTCTAATAATTAGAATTTTAAAAAAATCTTTATGACTCCAATATCCTCATAATGCAAAACAAATACTGAACTTCCTGTGTTCAGTTCCTGTGTTCAGACTATGGGACTTCTTGTTGGCAAATGGATGTGAGAGGGGGTTTGTTTCACCATTTTCACTAGGTCAAAGTTTTCACTTCCGCTAGGGAGAAAGAGGAAGTTGCCTCTGAATGAGAATCAACTCTGTTATGTGTTTTTATTGTCACTGAACTGAGACATTACACTTAGTAAAATTTCTCATATTACAGAATGCTTGTTTCTGAGATAAATACTAAATATGCCTAGCTATGGACATGTAAGTGTCTTACATACATGGTGCATGTTATATAAGTGCTAAAATCATATGCAAAATTAATCTAAAATAGAGTTAAATAAAAAGAGTGGAGAAAATGACATATTAGTTCAATATAAATACTGTCATAATTAATATGTGCTAAAAGAAAAAAGAGCTGAAAGGGGAGGAAAGAGGCAGAATATGCATTCTCTGACTGCCCTTCAGTCCATAATATCCCACTCACGGTCTTTCTCCTCTTTCAACCCTCAGTCAATGAGAGAAATAGATTTACTTCTTTCAACTCCACCCACCAGAGTCTTTATCAGACAACTTCAAAGGGCTCGGCACTGTACTAGATAGAGTGGAGAATAAAGAGGAAGTCTAAGACATCCCTTTAGTCTCTGGCATCACATGATCCACTTACAGCATCCCATAGTGACTCTGCCCAGAGTTTTTTTCATTTGTATGAAAATCTCCTCTTACTTGTCATATTGTGGCCAATACACAATGTGGATCCTGTTAGGTGGCATGTTGAGAAGCACTGAGGTAAAAGCAACCTTGCCCATCATTTTCATCATGACTCATCATATAGTCACCATGTCCCATAGAAAACTTCAATATGTATGTGATCCTTTGTGTGCACATACGAATGTGTGTGTAAGAGAGAGGGAGAAGATTAAATTTAACAACTTCAACTTGAACCTAAGTAACACCCGCAAAAGACCAGCCCAGCACCCAAATGATCTCCAACTTGGTGCCTATTCAAAGGTGGCAATGAAAAAATTAAAAATTCGAATAGATGTTTGACATAACAGGGAGCAAACAAAAGGCAAATTAACTGTTGTTGTTACTTGCTTTGCTCAGTATTCCAGTGCTAACTGGTTGCCATGATAACGGGGCAAAAGTGGAGAATAAAGTGACAGTTATTGGCTGCAAGGGGGGCTGTCGCCAAGACAGAGGTAGGAGTGAAGGGGAGTTTGTGTGAAAGCCTTGCAAGTGGCTGCAGAGAGTGAGATGTCAGCAAGGACCAGATGAGACCCAGTCTCATTCTTTCCTGAGAAAGTAAATTCATACCACCCTTCAGAGTTTAAGATTTATTTTATTTTAAATGAAAATAGCAATTCTATTTTTGGGAAATGACGTAAGGAGATGCTCTGAAACACACAGAAAAATATGTGTACAAATGTGCAGCGGTCCTTTCGTTATAGTAATAGATGATTGGAAACAACCTACATGATCACCCCGGGAATGGTTAGATTACAGCATAGACACCGCATTGTACTCTCTGCCTTAGGGGGATGCACCACCATCACCATTTATCTGCCTAGGCTGCAGCTGCTAGAAGCTGAGACACAAACTGGGCCCACAGCCCACAGCGCCCTGGGGCAGTCGGGTGCCCAGGCAGCTTCCGCAGGTGGCACTGAGGGAGGAATGTAACAAAAAGCTTGAGGTGCCACTGTCTTCTGTCTAAGGGACACCTGAGGCACCGGTAAATGGGAGAGAGAAAAGGGAGCGTGAGCGTGTGAGGGAGGCTGGAGGCCTGGGAAGGCGAGGGCCAGACAACAAGCACCTCGTTTAGAGTGCCTTTAGAGGCCTGACCTTTACCCTGAGGACCATGGGGACCAAAGGGGCTTGAGGGCTTTAAATAAGAACTGACACAGGGTTTGCCTTTTGAAAGGGCAGTGAGGCCAGAGTGAGGTGCAGGCAGGCCTGGGACATCTTCCCTCTCCCAGGAGGCAACAGCAGCACAGCACCCGAAGACTGAGTTACCCACACAGTGCTACGTGCCCTTGTCTCCTTAGTGACAGCAGCCGCAGTCCAGTTTCAGAAAGGACAGCCCACGGGAGAGGGGGTGACAGACTGCAGCTTCCCTCAAGGCACAGAGCAGGTTTTCCATGATTCCGAGCAGACGGGTCAACGAAAGGGTCCTGGAGCCCTTGGTGGCTTTTTTAACATTTTATTGTGCCATTATATCAGAGGCAACCAGGTACATGGCAGGTAGGGGTGCTGGGGGGCCAGGAGGCTGGCAGGCCTCCTAGCCCCCTTGCGCATGCCCACTTAGGCCTGTGTGCAGAACCGCAGGTGCCCATCATTACACCAATGGCGGGAGGGCGGAAAAGCCTGCTAACTTTTCTCTGACCCTACAATCCACCCCCTCAGGGCTTTCCACCATACAAAACTATACATAAGTTACCCTGAGCGTATATCAACATTGCAGCTGTGACCCACAAAAATAAATACAACACAATAAAGCAATGCAACAAAATACAAATACGCTCAGGCAGGGCATCAACCTAGGGCAAAAGACAAGATGACTGGCACCAGCAGATGACCCACCACGTCTGCTACGAAGGCACTGGTCATATGAGGCGGGAACCACTCATGGCATCTGCCGTCTCACGCCAGGAGTCGTCAGGCTTCCTGGCCTTCTCTGGCTGTGGTCTCAGCCACAAGCCACACACCGCACCCACCCCCAGGATGCTCTCACTCTTGGGATTGCGACACTATACTCTTTGGGGATAATCGCTCAATCCCCAGGGTACTCTCTGCTGTCACTCCAACACTCAGCTTTCATAGCCACCAATGTGACACGCAGCCCCTACACTCAGGCCAACCCCATGCACACACACACGGGTCGGGGATCTGTGGACACAAGCTCCACATGCAGCCTCTCTTGGGTCCCCTCTTCGGCTGTGGGCTCCACCACAAGCCACGTTCCCTACCGTCCCCCAGGGATGGTTCCTCAGCTCCTTACCCTCACTCAACGAACAAAGAGGGCATCACCCACCGGTGATTTTAAGAGACTCACTGGCCTTCTTTAACAGACTCAGGCAGCTCACAGTCACTCAGGGCTTGCCTATTTCAGCACCAGCTTTTGCCTTCTCTAGTTGGCTTTTTTGATACCTCTCCTCTGCCTGGCTGCAGAGAACTTAGCGAGGGCTTCCTCCCTCAGCCTCTCATGGGCATGTCTAATGCCTGCCCCTACCTTCTACCCTGGCCATTGCCTCTCTGGGCTGTGACCTGGGAGTACCGGGCAGAACACAGGCTGCTTTTGGCCCCCAAGGTTCACTGGCTGTGCCTCTATTCTCATCTCCTGGGGTTTACAACCAATTCCATTCACCCCCAGGGTCCCATAAACAAAACAGTAACCTGCCAAAGTTTCCCAGCCTTCTGGCGGGATTGTCAGTCCAAGTCCATCAGTCCCTTCCTGGCGTCAGCTGTGGGCGAGCTTCAAATGCCCTATCGCGGTTCTCTTCTCCAACACATCTGCTGCCTCAGGGCTTGTGGCCTGGTCCTCGTGGGCATCTTCTCCTCCACTTGAGGTCTTGTCCCACAGCTCCTGGACATTGTCCACCTCCTGTGCTGCTGCAGCATCTTTGGCTCTTCCCGCAGTGTCTTTAGCTCTTCCCGCAGCTCCTGTACTTCGGTCACCTCCAGCGCTGTCACATGCTCGCGGTCTGCCACCTCTCAGTCCCTCCTGAAGTCTTTGGAGGGTTCCATACCTGTCTGCATCGAATCGTCCTGCCAACTATGCCAGTTGCCGTGGCAGGAAGGGGCACAGGGCAAGTTCTCGATGATTCTGGCAGACGGGGTAAAGGAGGAGTCCTGGAGCCCTCGGTGGCTTTTTTAATCTTTTATTGTGCCATTATAGCAGAGGCGACCAGGTACATGGCAGGCACAGGTGCCAGGGGGCCAGGAGGCTGGTAGGAGGGTGGAAAAGCCTGATAACTTTTCTCTGACCCTACAGTTACTGACATGTGCCCAGACAGTCAGGGCTATGGGACAGGATTCTGCCATTACAACCATTTCACGGTTTCCAGTTGCATGTTTTGAATACCTCACTTTAATCCTTTATTTGCTTACTGTATAAACCACCTCACACTATGCTGGATTTAAAAGCCACTTAAGTGCAATTTGTTATCTGGTGTCACCATAAAGCAACTGATACAAGAACAACCCTACTTAGAGCTCCATCCTAGGCAAGGGGGAAGCTTTCCCAATATTATGAGAATGTCACCTGTTACATAAGAAAACAACTTTTATCACTGAAACATTCTTTCTTCATATTCTGCTAACACACCTACTGTGTCTTTTCAGGAAAAATAACAAACACATTTGAAAAAATTCTGTCTAATTAATATTCCACAGTGGAAAAGTAATGCATCCAGATGGAATTCACTATGTTTGTGCTATTTATTTCATTTCGATATTGAGATAAAATATTTTGTGACTAGATCAAAATGAGAAAACTATACTTCTAGGGATCTTAAGATTTGGGAATGAACCATAGTAAGATGATTCTTAAATGCGATTACAACATTGATTATGGTGTTTAATTAACATGGATTCTTTTTCATTTATGTGTCATAATAAAAGCCATCACATAGGAAGTCTCATTTATTGTGTCTCTTGTTCCACCTGAGATCATCCACTCCGCATCAGGGTCTCTGTTAGCCTGAAATAGAAAACTTGTTAGAGTATTGAATTTCATAAGCATTTTCATGCAGAAGGAGAAATGGCTCCATCTGAAGGTACATAAAGCTTTTTCTCTCAGGGAGAATATGTCAGCTCTAGGTCTGAGGAAACAAGCTGTTCATGAAGTGAAATGGGCCATGGAGGTGGCAGTAAATAAACAAATAAATAAATATTTCACAAACATGAAAACCCAAGTGACAGAGTCAAAGAGAAAAGGCCCCCACAGTGCAGGCACGGGCACACACTAAACTCAGCAAGGCTGTGGAAATGAGCAACAGTTTCAAAAGAGAAAAGTGATCCAAATGGAAGAAGCTGATTTCACACAGTTGGAGCAGGTGTTGACCTTTGAGATGGGCCTGGGGATCAATTCTAATGTGGGAACCTGGATGATTTATTTACATTTCGGGCTAGGTGCTGGGTCCCTGGACTATTTTGGTTAAACACAAAAGGGAGTATTGTGATGGAAACACAATATTAAGTTTTGTTTTTTTTCTTTTTTTTTATTAAAATATTTTAAAATTTACATATACTTGCCATTAATTGTAATCCCCATGTATTCCCCATCACCATCTCACCAGTG
>JAGFMF010011643.1:8715620-8736814 GCA_019455555.1 Galemys pyrenaicus | reverse complement strand
CTCCAGATCCATCCATGTTCCCATGAATGAGTCCAGTTTTTCATTTCTGATTGCTGAGTAGTATTCCATCGTGTCTATGTACCACAGCTTCCCGATCCAACTCATCTGTTTTGGGGCATTTAGGTTGTTTCCAGGTCTTCCCTATTGTAAAGAGTGCTGCTATAAAAGATATGGTAAAGCAGGAATTTGAGTCTAAGCTAGAGTATTTGTACCACTTTAAAGTTTCGTGTGCATTGAACTAATTGTAAAGTAAATGACATTTTCCATGTCGCTCCAGAAAAACAGACACTGAAGTTCTTTGTGGAGCACAAGGGCAAGCAGATCGAGTCCATCCGTATCAGGGTCATTGTCTTCGTAGGAGACTGCAGGGTGCAGGAAGATGCTGGGCGTTTTGCGCCATTGGTCTCTTAGGCCATCCCCTGCGGCCTTGACGGCAGAGGTAGTGGGGGCGGGGTGGGCGCAGGCCCGATGGTGGGCAGCTAAAGAGCGCCCTGGGCGAGGTGCTGCGTGGCACACCTGGGCCTGGAGGCGGAGTATATAAGGGCTGCTCTCCCACAAGGGCAGCTCAGAGGGTTCTGCTGCCACAGCGCCTGGAACAGCTGCCAGAGAGGACACGCTGCTGGGAGAGGAGACTGGAGGGAACGCCAGAGATGGAGAAAAGCTTCGCCAGGACCTGGTATGCAGCCCCCAACCCTGGCTCCCAGCCCCCAGCCTTGGATCCAGGCCTGGGATCCTGGCCCAGCCTGCCCGCTCTGCTGAGCCCAGAGTCAAGATTCCCTGGGGCCTGGGTAGCCTCCTGCCTCCAGCCCCTTGGTTGCAGGTTCTGTTACTCTGTAACAAACAGCAGAGAAAGAACATTAAGGGGCTGAAAAACCTGTGGGGTGCTCCAGGGTCCCTTTAGCCCTTTGTTTGGAGCAGGGAGAGGCAACCCACAACTGGAGTCAGGTGGCCTCAGTAGTCGGTTTGGTCAGTGGTCAGTTGGCAGGACCCAGCTCAGAGGGGGATGGAGGCTCTGAAACCCAGGGAGGGGCCAAAGGACAAGCCTCCTCTGGGCCATCCTGGGTGGGGTTCAGGGAGCGAGGACTCTGCACAAGCGATGGGGAGGCCTTGGCTGACATGGGGCCTGCTTGGGGCAAGGGCTGGGGTGAGTGTCCTTGCAGCTGCCTGTGCCCGGGAGGCAGACAGGCCCCAGGAGCTGTGGGAAGAGCCCTCCCTGGAGGAGGGGAACCCCCCCCCCGTGAGTCCAGCCCCAGCTCCTGCAGCGGCAGAAGAGTGGGGAAGGAAGAGACCCCAGTTTCAGTTCGCCATCGGGGTTCGAGGAGGCTGAGGACTGTCGGGAGCTTGATGCCTTGTCTGTGGTCCTTCGTGTTTGATGGGATCCTGTGTGCACCCCAGAAGCTGAAAACCAGGGGCTGGCCGAGGGCTGGGAGGCCTGGAGCAGCCTGGAGAGATGCAGTGGCAGGGGAGGCCCAGAAAGCCGCTCCAGAGTGTGCAGCTCGGGGCGAGGCGCAGCCCTGAGCGGTTGAGCAGCCAATGATGCCAGAGGAGCCCCTTGAGTGACCGTGGGTGAGGCCAGGCTCCCCCTGGAACAAGGGTGAGGAGCTGAGAAGCTCCGGGGCGGGCGGGAAGGGCTGGCGGTGGGGCCACAGCCAGAGAGGGGCCAGAGGGACCATGAAGGAGCTCGCTCCCCGCGGCTGACCCCCCATCACGAGCAAAGAATTGGTGCAAGGAAGTCTCATCCAGGGGCTGTGAGAGCCAAGGGTTGGGGGACAGCAGGGAGTACCTCTGCTGATGTCCCCTGAAAGAGTGGAGTGTTCCCCAGCTCCTAGGGTGCGTGCACATTGTGGCTTGTGACTGAAACCACAGCTGAGAAGGCCAGAACCTGCCGGCTGCAGACCCACGGCTGGAGTGGTCGCCCTGAGTGACCAGGGCCAGCGGGCAGCAGGCAGGATGACTGTCTGCTGCTGTAATCATATTTGTTTGCGTGAAAGAGGGAGCCCAGTCAGGGAGTAGCTCCTTCTGTTGTATTTTTGGATTGAGTTGTGTGTCTTTACTTCTCTGCGTCATTAACTGCTGTGTTCACTCGCCAAGGGACACAGACGTGTAGATTGCGCAGTGGAAAAACATGAGGGGGGTGGGTTGTGGGGTAATAAAGATATCTCAGGATTTTCCACCTTAGGCCTGGTTCCTATAAAGCAGCTTTGAAAGCCTAAGAACAGGCCTTGGGAGGGTGGTCGATGGAGATCCAACTAAGGGGTGGGGGGGCAGCTAGAGTATGGGAGGGCCTGCCTGGAAGGGCTCAGCTGAGCCTGGATGCTGAGCAATGAAGGCGTGTCAAGAGAACAAAGCAGAAAAGGACAATACAAAAGAGAACAAGGTGGGGGGGGCATATTATTTTGTAATCAATAAATTTCATTAAAGTAACCTTGGTTTACCAATCTGCACAATATAGAGACCTAGAATCACATCTTTTGACATAATGTGACAATGAGGTGGTTTTCCTCACTGAGAAGCACTGCACATTTTCTTCTTGCATCTTAAATATTGTATTGGGTAGATAAATTATGTCTCACAGTTGTTCTACATTTTATTAACTAAGAAGCAGAGTAAGTGATTTTTTTTTAGTTTTGTATTATATTAATTTTCATAAAATACACAGACAATCTATTTTCTGTTTCATCTGAGAATTGAGTATTTTTCAGACCAAATTTTTATGCTATGATAATGGTTATATATTACAATTATTTGATAGGTATCATCAATTTGATATTCATAATTTTACTTATTGAGAATATAAATGCTTAGTTAAAGAATTAAAGATTCTACTGCTTTAATTTAAAACAAAATGATAAAATCACAATAATAAATCCATTGTAATTGATATGGCATATGAATAGACACAATGATTAATGAAAAAGAATATGTAGGTGAAACACATTTTAAATTGTGAGTCTATGAACTGTACAAAACTTTTTATGTAAATGAACATTCAATGCACCAGTACTATTAACAAGATTATATATTTTAAAATATATTGTATTAAGTTTATTCCAGTACACATTTTTTCCACTTCATTGATTTAAAAGCTAAATACTACAATTTATAATCCAATTTATCCATGTTCCCATAACTGGGTCATGTTGCTCCTCTTGATCATTACTGTAAATAACTACCTTCACATGAATGATGAGGTGGTGATTTCTTCAAGTAACTTCATGCCTAACTTCATTGAGTCCAGATGGATTACTAGGTTCAGGAACAAGTTTCCAGTAGTCCCATCTTGTCTTACAGCCAACATCAGTGGGAAATTAAAAAGGACTATGGCCAATGTCACTATAGGTGGGTTTCTTCTGATGGGATTTTCTGCCACACCTGAGCTAGAACTTATCCAGGCTTCTCTGTTCTTAGTCCTATATACGGTGGCAGTAACTGGCAATATCCTCATTATCACTGCAACTTCCATGGACAATAGTCTCCCCTCACCCCATGTATTTCTTCCTGAGACATCTCTCCTTCCTGGATTTGTGCTACATTTCCGTGACTGTGCCAAGATCCACTTACAACCCTTTCATGCATAGTGGCTACATTTCCCTTGGGGAATGCATGGTGCAGTGTCTTGTTTTCGCTCTCTGTGCTGCTGCTGAACTGTCCAGCTCACGGTGATGTCCTATGATTGCTATGTGGCCATCTGCTTTCTACTGTGCTATGAAATCATCATGGATGTCCTCACCTGTGTCCACGGAGTCATGGGCGTGTGGATCAGTGGGGTCATTTCTGGAGCCATACACACAGCTGGTACTTTCTCCAAGTACTTCTGTGGTTTCCATATCATCTACCAGTTCTGTGACATCCCCCAGCTCCTGAAAATCTCTTGTTCGAATGAGTATATCAGTGCCTTCTTGTCTCTTGTGGGCTTTTTTTGCATCGCTTTCATTGGACCATCCTACACAGATATTCTCTTCTGTGCTGAAGATGCCATCTGCAGAGGGCAAAGCTAAGGTATTTTCCACTTGCCTTCCACACCTTGCTGTGGTCACTTTGTTTATATCAGCTGGTGACTTTGAGTTTCTCAAGCAACCTTCTGACTCTCCAAGGGCACTGGACATTTTTCTCACTATTATGTACACTGTTGTGCCCCCAACACTCAACCCAATGATCTACAGCCTGAAAAAATCAAGCCATGAAGGCAGCTCTAAGAAAGGTTTCCAAAGAAGAAAAACTGATCTCTTTTGTTGAGGCATATCTGTTAATTCTTGTTTGAGAATTTCAAACTATATTGGGAAAACTTGATTTAAATAAATTGAGACAAGTAATAACTAAGAGACTTCATGAAAAGCAAACAAAAAACAAGACTGGAGAATCAAGTCCAAGAACAATCTCCAGAAAATCTGATCTACTATTTGAAGGTGGCAATGAAAAAATTAAAAATTAGAATAGATGTTTGACTTACAGGGAGCAAACAACAGGCACATTAACTGTTGCTACTTGCTTTGTGTTCCAGTGCTAACTGGTTGCCATGATATTCTGCAGATGCCATATAATTTCCAGTCCAGGATTTTACTTAGGCATGGGGAAAATGTGGTTTATTGAAAAAGTTATCTGCATGCAACAACATTCATGTGAACTTCATTCCTATTAAAATAAGATGCTTTATTTAACCAATGAGTTGGAATTTAAAAAAAAATGCCTTTGTGTTAAAGTCATCTTTCTATCTCATTTCAAAACCAACCCGAAGATCTCAGAGCCAAAGAGAAGCAGTCCATCAACATTTTGTCGAATTCTAACATGTTGTTTTATTAAAACTAAAAATTTTCTTTGTTTTCTTATACATACCTTTGCTTAGTCATTATTCAGCCAAGCACTTTTCCATTTGAACAGATGAGAGAGCCAATAGGCTCTGATAAATGGAACTATTCACACCTACTACATGGCATCAAATGAGCAACAGCTAGAGCTGAGGGCTATGAGGAGCCGTGGTGGATTTGGAAGCTGGAGTTTCAATGTTAATTTTATTTGCTTGTTTGATTGACATTACATAGGTCCTTAAATATCTTCTGGGCCACAGCCTTAGCCTTTAAAATGAAGGCAAGTTGAATAACAAAAGACAGGCAAAATGCATTACTGAAAAGTCACTAAATGAAGTTAGAGTAATACTGAATATGACTTCTAGAACTCCATAACAGAAGCAGAATTACCCCAGAAATGTTCTGAAATAACCTTCAAACACATATCATTGTTCTCTGTTGACCTCCAGATTTGTCAATAACTTTCCCACAAAATTACACTCACCTTGTAGTCACCTGAGTGACACAACCATTCCGATCTTTTGTTGCTGAATCCCTAGTAAAAGCCTGAATCAGCTACAATAAAATTGAAGAGAATTTCTAATTGTAGAAACGGTGGTAAGAAGATATCAATGATTGAGAACGTTTAAATCAGTAATAAAAATCTATTAATTTACTTGCCAACAGCTTTAAAAATATAAGGCTTTATTTTAAAAATCACATATTTAACAGAATTAACGTAAAAAAGTTGAAATTTAATGCACATAGTAGAGTTGGAGAATTTTAGCAAATATATTAAATGCCTAGACTTATAAAAGTCAGTGTAAGTGTTTACAATGTTCCAACTGAATTGAAATTGTAAAATAAAAGCCATGTAATTATCATTATATAATACATTGATACAAAAATACTAATGTAAGACAATCTTTATTTCTGGGAACAAATTACAAAGAAAATTTATCTAGTCTTTTTGTTGAGATACGATTAAGACATAGTAGTTTATTAATTTTGGTTACACAGTATAATGATTTTATATATATGTATATATATATATGCACACATATATGTGATTTTGACCAAAAGTTTGATTAGTATTCATTGCCACAGTTATAATTTTTTTCTTATGATAAGAACTTTTATTACCTACTCTTAGGAACTTTCAAATATACAATAGGATATTAACTATTGACTATATACTATACATTGTATAATCAGGACTTAATTGAGCCTACCACTGGAAATTTTTCTTTTGACCATCTTGACCCATCTATTCTTTATCAGATTCAATATATAATAATTGACATTTCCTACAGCATGAATGGAATTTGAGGACATTATACTAAGTGAGATAAGTCAAAGGCAAGGATTATATGGTATCACTTATATGTGAAATTTAAAAACATCAAACTTCTAGAAAAGAGAGAATAGAATGATGTTACTGGAGGGTAGGAAGTGAGATGATACAATGTATGTGGTTTAAGGGTACACATTTGCAAGAAATAATGAATAATTCACAGAAATCAAATGCACAGTTTAATTGCACAGTCTATAATGAATATAGACAATAACATGCTCTATTACATAATTTGATAACTATCACAGGGCAATTATATTACCTACAACATATAGATGTATCAAAGAAATTTGTGCACCTCAAATTTGCACAATACTTTATGTCGAATTTAATTTTAAAAAGTATGTAAAAAAAAAAAGAGGAGGATATAAAGTTACAGTTCTGTTGCTGGGAAGTAGATAGTGTCTAAGTCATATGGATACACTAAGGGAAACCCACAGATATTTGCGTGTCCGTCTAATAACTTGAGGCAAAATTCACACAAGTTTACAAGTACATATTAATGCAAATACATGCCTTATGAAACAGGAGAGGGCTTGTGTTTGTGTTTACAGTAAAATGTGGCAATGTCCTGTTCTGGTGCGCCTACACCCCAAACAGCAGGATCAAGGGGCACTTGTTCCCCAGTGGTGTCCGTTTGCTGAGTTTTCTAATGTTCTGACATGACAACAGTATGTTTAATAACAGTTTCCGAGAAAATGCAAACATTTCCCATGCAGTCAGATATATTCTGCATAAAAATCCAAAGCAGAACATTAAACCATGACTCACAAAGTGGCGTGGTTAGAGGACTCAAACAAGGAAGCTTGCTTTTGGCCAGGTTGCTTCTGCTCTGACACTAAGGAAACAGAACTTAATCTCATACTGTGTTCATCAGAGCACCTGCATCCAAAAACCCTGGGAATACTTAATAAAATAAAGAATTTTCGAATATACCCATTACCCAAAGGATGCTCATTTCTCAGGCAGAAGCCCAGGAATCTTCATGGGAACTTATCAGATGATGGCTACGTAGACACACTGAGTTTGCAAACAATTTAAGATAGTTGAGAGGATTTAATCCCTCTAGTCTGACTTTCCTGTAGACCACTTTGCTCAGCTGGTCCCTGGACAAAATCATGGTGGCAGCTATCCCCCTCACAATCTTTAGAGCTGGTTGAAGGGAAATACTGTACATTTTCAACACCGAAACCCTAGTTGTAAAGTTTACTGTTCACTGGGGCTATTGAGATCTTGCTTCTAGTCTCATTTGTTTAGCGAACAGTAAAATTCACCTGAGAGGAGTAATATGGATCACCGCAAAGAGGATTAAACAGTTTCTAAACTTCTTGAATCTGCTTAAGTGCATGAACCACTATCTGAATAGAGACCATGCTACAAAGCATCCTGGCCTTTCACAAAAATCAAATTCCCCAACTTAAAAAATAGCCTTTGAAATATGGTAGGGAGAGGAATAAAAAGGGAGCAGAGAGGAAGGTGGAAGAGGGGAGGGAATGTGTGGGACTATGTTGATGGTGCACAGGTGAATTGGTGATGGGAACTTTGGGGGGAATACACCTGAGATGAGAAAGCATGCATTGTACAAAAAGGAAGAATGATGTAAAATGTGTATAAAATAAAATAAAATAAAAAACAAAAACCAAAAAAAAAAAAAAAGAAATATGGTTCTGTGCCATTAGTTTTATTGTGAGGCTTCCTCAGAGCAGTCTTCTCAGAATTTATTAATGTACTCAATTTTTAAAAAAAAATATGCATACAAGAGCTGGGGTACAGGCTAAAGGCATGGGAGGTGAGAGGATTCACCAGAGACAGAGGAGCAGAACAGGCAGATCAATTGAAATGCACTGCTGAGGGGAGCAGTGGGCAAGGCAGGAGAAGTCTGCTGTGTCATGTGGGTCCCCTCCCTGGCCGGGGATCGAACTCACACTGCTGTGCTGCAGATGCTTCACAGTGCCATGCTCAATCCACTGTGCCACCATAGAGGCCCAATGTGCTCAATTTTTGAGAGGAAGGTATAAATTAATTTTTTAACTTGTGGGACCAGAGAATATTTGTGTGAGACAGCATCATACAACACCAACTTTCTATGTCCCTCTGCTACTCCAAGTGGTTTTTGAGAATCCATAGATTCACATTTACTTTCCCCTAGAACTTAAAAGCAGAACTTTAAGTCCCTACCCAAGAACTAGTGAAACACTCTGATGTTTAACAAAATGCCCAGGAGATTTATGCCTGTTAAATTCTGAGAAGCAAGGCTATAGAACACATTTTGAAAACCTGTGCCAAAACAATGACAGAAATGAGCTTAACCTGGAAAACTTCAAGAATCAGTCATATAGTTCATTCACCTTGGCCCCTAAAAGACTTCAGTGTTGTTTCCAAAGAACATCTGCTCTGGCACGGGAATTTTTCACTGGGAAAATTACACGTGAAGGTTGTATGTAAAGCAATTCTTTCTGTAATTGAGAAAAATAAAGGTCCACTATGGTTCAGCGCTTTCCTGACCCATGAACAATTTTGATTTGCACCAAACCTGCCCATGGAGATAGAGATGCTGAAAGAATTCGAAATTTTCTGTCATTTGAATCTGGTCCCCTGCAGAAAAATAACCCATTTCCCAACTGCAGCTGAGAACACATCATCCCATCTTAGCTGACAAATAATCAGAGATTTTCCGAATTACTATTCCCAAGTCGCTCAGTCCCAGGCACAAATTCTGAATCAGGTGCGTGTGAAATAAAAGCAGGACATGAGTTGGGAAGGAAAAGATGAAGTTTGAGCCTTAACAAGAAAATGCACATGTTAATAAAAGCCACGCATGGCCTCAAGTCCATGTAAGGTATGGATCAACCAGCAAGAGCAAGGTTCCCATCGGAATCTTCCCAGCGTACACTTATGACTCATGCCCAGAGCCATCTTGTCCCTGCAAGAAAAGCATAAATCATCATCCATTCTTAAAAATGATGCCAAAGTGCATTTTATTCAAGTGCATTCCTTAAAATAATTGCTGAGAAAATAATGCAAGAGTATTCAACTGACAACTGACCCTTTAGTGTTCACATCTGGAAGGAAGAATGTGTCATGGAGTGAGTGGTTCAGTGAATTCTAGAGATTCTGGGAATTCCTAAACACACGAAAGTCTAAGAGCATCAGTACTTGTTTTACTCTTTTTTAGAAGAAACTTTTGTGTCTTTATCACACCTACAAAGAGGCCACCTCAGTTTTATAATGCAAACCCTCTTATGTTTTTCTTTTGTTTTCATTTCTTTTCCTATTTTAACCAACAACATCAGTGGGGGGTCGGGGGAGAATTCATGGATTCCTATAAACTCTCTCTCCCATATCCTTTCTACCAGCATTTAAACAAACTCAGGATACTTTTTCAGGATTAAAACACTGTAACATCTTTTACTTTATTTTGTCTCCTGCTATCCACTCAGGCTCTCCTCATTAAGCTTACAAGTATTTCTCTATTTCCTGACCTCTTATATGACTTGGGTAGGTCTTTAAGCATATGATCCCAGAAATACCAGTAGGGGAGTAGAGGAATTTGATGGAAGAACAGAAAGTTCATGAAGAGGATATTATCAACTAGTTGCTACTTTGGGCAACTAGAGCTCAAACCCCTGGGAAACTGTGTAGAACATTCTTTAGAGTTATCTCATCTGAAGGGCAAGGGACAAAGATGTTTATATATCAAATCTCTGTCATATTTTTAGGACTGTTTCTAGGGCATTAACTCTATCATTTTTATTTGCTCTGTGCTTAGGATAAGGTAACTTCCAGCATATTAAACAACCATTGGCTAACTAGATAAACAATTACCTCAAGTAAATCAACCTTTGGGGTATAGAAGTGAGTACTAAAGGGATATGGACAGAATGGACACTCATCCAACAACTTCTGATATACCTCCTATTCAATTCTCCCTTCAGTTCAATTCATTAAGTCCCTGTAAGAGTTCTTGCTAATCACCAATCTGACAAGTCTTTAGTTTTTGTTTTTGTTTTTTTTTTCCAGAAATTGTACTATTTGGCTTACTAGTCAGTAGTTTAAAACCATCAACCATCACCAACATATCCTTTCTGGACATGTTCACTTGTCAGTCTCCTTATCCTTCTTTCTGATTCATTCCCCTTTAAATAAAAACTTCAAAGGTTTGACCCCTCCATTGTGCTAACACCTTTTCTTTTCATAACCTAGTCTTTCTTGCTCAGTTCATCACAAGCACATTTGCTCCCAACTTCAGTTTCCACCTATAATCTAAGACTTACACATGTATAGATAACTCTGTGATTCAGATCTTCTGAACCAAAGAGTATTAAGACATACAATCTTTCAGTGGTTTCAAATGCAATGATTGGGCATTCAATGGCATCTTCTGCTCTCACTATCACTAAAAGGAAAAAAAAAAAACAGTTCTCGTCTAATATTTCCTATCTCAGTGAATAATACCACCTTCCATCCAATGGGGTAAACTGGAAACTCAGTCTTGCTTCTTCCCTGTCTCTTGCCTCAAAAACATTCACTTAATTTGAAACTCATGCTGGATACCAGGAGAGGATTATTTCTTAAGTCTATAACTCCTGTCCATTTACATACTTAATACTCACCATAGCCTTTCACATAGTTTCCTATGATCTGTTCTTCTCACTGCAACTGAGGGGTCTTTTAACAAAGCAATCTATTGTGCCATAGTGCTTGGGTTTTGCTCTTCTCTGCCTTTCATGTCCCACCAAGCACACTTTCTACCTAGCTTTTTCTTTTTCATCTGTGCTTACTTCTTTTGGGATTTTAGAAAGCACAGTAATGCCTCTAGCTTTGGGAACTTCATAGATACTGTCTCCTTGTCCATGAAACCATTTCTCTATCCACTAACTTTGACTCATCCTCCAGATATTATTTTAAACATGACTGCTTCAAGTTGATCTTTTTTTTCCTGATTAGTCCATGAAAAGGGTTGATTCCTTTTATGACCTATTATAATTGGTTCCTTTTAACTCCTATTATAATTAAATACTTATCATAATTATGATTGGTAATCATAAATAATGATTGTTATAATAAACTGATTACTAACATCAGTTATCTACCTTAGTGTAAGCTCCCTGAAAACAGGTACTGAGTCAAGTACCTACCATATTATAGATATTATAATATCTATAATATTATGGTAAGTATTCAATGATGTTTTACTACACCTATTGAAAATTCCAAAAATCTAGCTATGTTTAACTATTTTATTTATGTTTTATAACTATGTTTAACTGTTGATTTGTATTTGCTTCTTGACCTTATAATCTACTCCTGTTTATAGTTACAGGATGTTGGGCATCATCCTAAGTATAATAGGAAACTATTATTGGTTTTCTTGGGCTGTTATAACAATACCACGAACTGTGTGATTTAAAAAACAGAAATTTGTTGTCTCACAGTTCTGAAGCCTAGAAGTCTAAAATCAAAGTGTCAACAAGGTCAGCTCCCTCTAAGGACTGTGAGGGTAGGAACTGTTCCAGGATTCCCTCCTTGGCTTGCAGATGCTCATCTTTCTGTTCATATAGTGTACTCACCACACACATCTCTGCGTCCAAATTTCTCCTTTTTATAAGGACACCAGTCATATTGGATTAGGACCCACCCTAATGACCTCATCTTAGTTAATTACATCTGCAATGATCTTATTTCCAAATAAGACCACATTCTTATAGACCAAAGGATAGGACTTCAGTAGATGAGTTGTTTGGTGCAGGGGGCACAGAGCATACAACTCAAACTATAACAATATCCAAGAGTTTCTAGCAAGGGAAATAAAAGATTAAATTCTTCCTGAAGACAGATCTCATTGGCTCTAACTATGAAGAAAAGATTGGAGGGAGTATGATGAAGTTCTGCTGAAAACTAAGGATCCATTGTAAAGCTGGTATAAATGTTTATGAGTGCAGTTTCTCAATTAGGGTTGCCCAAAGCTGAAGCTCTTCTCCACTGAGGGCAGGCAGAATGAACTTCACTGCACTGCGCACTTGGTTCAATCTTCTGGTCTATACAATGACTACATTCTTAGCATCACATAGTTTATAATGATGAAGGAAAGGACTGAAACTAGATTGACCCGTGATGTGACATAGGAACTTGTATTTCTCTCAATCTCAGCATGACAATAAAATAGATGTTTTTAGGGCAAAATTAGTCATTGAGATGACTTGTGACTTGATCTTTTTTATGCATACATGAATTGGGGCACAGGCCAGAGGTGTGGGGGGGTGAGAGGATTCACCAGAGACAGAATGGGGAACAGAACAGGCAGATCTACTGAAACACACTGGTGAGGGGAACAGCGGACCAGGCAGGAGAGATCTGCCATACCATGTGGATCACCTCCCTGGCCAGGGATCAAACTCGTGCTGCAGTGGCTGCAGATGCTTCATAGTGTGGTGCTTACCCCCTTGCACCACCAAGGAGGTTTGAATTGAATTTTTTTTAACATGAATATATTTCATATCAAAGAAGAAACATGTAGGTATTATCCAAACATATCTGATTTTTGTTAGTAAGTGGACATCTTACAGGTATATCCAATGGAAAAGTCAATCTTGGATTCTTATAAGTAGTAAGAATAAGAGAGAAAGCCAGAGTTATCATCCTCTTTTCTTTCTCTGTTCCATTCCTTTTCTTGCTTTTCCTTTCAACTACATATCTTGTTCATTACCCATATTATTATTACTACAAAGGAATTCTGGGGTCCTGTCCCTAGAGAGAAGTTGTCCAACTTATTTTTTTTCCCTCCCAGTCCTTGGCAAGTCTGTTGGGTGAACAACTCAGACACCTCAAAGGGTGGTTCCTCCCACCCCCTCAAGCCACAAGCAACAAAGCTTTAGTCATTTCATGCTCTTGGTTTTGTCATCATTTGATTTTTAAACATTACTTTGTCATTAACTCATTTCACTTATGTAAGGGGAACAAGTCAGAGATAGTACATGAATGCCTCTGATTGTTCTAGAACCAAAAAAGAAAAACAAAAAGGTAACATTGCTGTTTCCTATTTTCCAAAAGTCAATCACCCTCTTGCCAAGGTTGAATTCTAAATCATAGGACAACATAATATATTTATGCTATGACTTGAACGATGTAGCAAGCCAAATCAGACCATTATTTTGAACACTGTTTTAGTAATTATAAAGGTCAACTATCATTTTAACTTCCAGAAGACAAAAGAAAATCTATCATTTTATAGAGAGGTAGACCTGAAGTTATTGAGATGATATACATAAGTTTTAAGTAATCATAGGATCACCTCATTTTCTAAAAGGCTAATTAATTTTACTCACTTCCCTTAGAGATATAAAAGTTGTATGAATTTAAAAAATAAACAATGTTGTGTAATGTAATATTTGTGAATTAAGGTTTTACTCAGTTTTCATTATTCTTCTCCTTCTCCCTGTACTTTACATGACAACCTCAGAGACTAAATCTAAACCAGGAAAAAATCTCCACCTTGCTCATCCATGATCACTAGATAGAGGTAGAGACTGGGAGTATTGAGTAGGGGCCCCAAGAAATTTTAATGTAAACATTAAAATCATAAAGCTTTTTGTAGACCCAGTATTTGGAGAAAGTAAAATGGATTTAATTCTAATTAATTGCTCTTTTATAAGTAATCTTTATCAGTTCTCATGGGAATTTTTATTTTATACTACCTTAATTTTTTAAGCAAGGTTTTTGGACTAAAGAAAAATACCCAAATGTGTATATGATACCTTCTATTTTCCCTTCAAGTCATTCATACTGAACAGACGCATTTCCAGCTAAGAAAGCCTTTAGTATGCTGTGATGAATGACTTTTATAAGCAAAAAGTGAATCATCACAAAGGCAACTGATCAAGAATTTAGTCTGGGTCAATGGGAGAGCCTATGTATAGAGATTATATAGATATTTAAAAAATAAGCAATCTCTTTTTCTCATTCAGAAGAGAACATCTCTCACAGGAATTCACTGACCCTTTTTGAACCAGACATCTATCAGCCAAAAATTATACAAACTTTAGTAACCATTTATTGAGTGGACACTATTGGTGTCTCAAACAATGGCTGTTACCAGACTGGCATACCCACTCCCCAACTGCTTCAAGTATTGTTTGCTAATTACTCACAATTACCCTCTCTAAAGAATTCCCCTTGGCAAGATTTGCCCAGGAGGTCATAGTCTACCCTTACCTGAAAGTAAGCCAGCTGCCAATGACTGGCTCTCAGGAAAAATGCAAGAGATCAGCCAATCACTGACTCTAGGAACAACCCCATAGAATCTTTCACACTCCAGAATTCTTCACTGGACCAGGTTAAAAACAGAAGAGTCCAGAAGAAGTCACAGGTGGCTTAATTCCTTTCCCTCTTTCCTCTGCTTCCTTTTATTTCCCTTTAACCTGAGAAACCTATTCCAATAAATTACTCTTGTTCAGGCTCTGATTCTAGAGCAAATGACCCAAGTCAAACCACATTTATACATGTATTATAAAGACATTGTCTTCACATATGAATTCACTGAATACTCACTGAGCAACCCTATTTGGGAAGACCATATAATTAAGAAGACTACAAGCCAGGTTTGAATTGAAGCTACTTTTTTCTCCTGATTCCTAAATATAATTAATATTTATTATACTAAATTGATGCCTTAGACTTTATAGTAACACCTTCATTTCATGCTGTCACATCACATGCCATCAATGAAATTAGTAAAGTAGTTACATATAGAATTTGAATGAATTGCCCTTTCCACATTCACATGTCAACAATGAATAGTCATAGCAGTGTTTCCTTGTCATAGACTTTTTTTTCCCATTAGGGACAAGGAGGAGAAAGGAGAGAGAAGAAGATGAAAGGGAAACAAATGAAAGAGAAAGAAAGGAGGGCACAAACAAGATGGGAGAGAGGGAAAGATGGAAAAACAGACATATAGTCAAACACATAGAAAGAAAAAGTCACAATAGATACATGTCTTAACAGATTTTAGCCTCAGAGATGGCCCTGGTCTTGCTCCTTGGCTGGACATGTGCTGTTGCCATTTCTCCTTTCTAACTTTTTTCACTGTGGAACAGTTGGAAATGCTTTAATCATGGGCTAAGCTTCAGTGTGGAGCTTGGCTGAGAATTACTTTTCTACTAAGAACTGTGAGGAGTTTCCAGGGAGGGCTTGTAAACTAGTTATCTCTGTTGATGACCACATCTGTGTGCACATCTGTGGTACAGAAACACGCCATGTAATAAAGTGTATCTTGTGTTCTGCCATGTGGGTTTGCCTCTCCCACCACATTCAAGACGCCCTTTACTTATTAAAAAGAATCGGAATATAGAGGAGTAATACCCCACCCATAGGGTGAGAAGGAGGCTTTTCTGTTTTTTATTTTGTATCTAAGCAAGGAAATGATCACAGAATTCATTTTGAGATTTCTTCTGACTTCAAAAATGAGCCCACCCTGAAGGCACTGAGAGTAGAGAATGCCTACTATGTGTCAGACATAGCAATAACACTGAGTATTTTCTATCACCTCAGTGGAATCGCATAGTCACTCTTGAACACGTCACTCTAATCCCCATTTAACAGAGGGGGAAAACTGGGGACCTCCCTGATGGCTGAGGGGTTAAGTCTCAGCACTGCCACGTCCACAGCTTGAGTTTGACCCCCAACCAGGGAGGGGACCCACACGGCGCAGCAGACCTCTCCTGCCTCGCCCGCTGCTCCCCTCAGCAGTGTGTTTCAGAGGGTCTGCCTGCTCTGCTCCCCACTCTGCCTCTAGTGAATCCTCACACACACAGACTCAATCCACCTCCCCCTAAAACTCTGGCCTACACCCCCATTCTTTTATGCAATAAAGTAAAATAAAATTACATAAGGGAAAACTGAGCTCAAAAGGGTAAAATGACATTTCCAACATTAGGCATCTAGGAAATGAAGAAATGTAGCCTCAAAGTCAATTTCTGAATCTAGGTTTCTTCTTTAACAGAAGTATAAACAGTGGCTTCTTGGATTCTTACTACCCCTGGATGACAGAATACCTTTTCACCTTGAAGAAGTGATATTTGCCATTGCAAGATACATTCTGCCACTTTTGTAAATTCTTAAAGCTTCTACCAAAGTTTCAAATAATGTGGAAAGATATTATGTGACATAGAATATAGAACCCAAACCATAAGAGAGAGAACAGTGGGTAGAGATGGGATTTTATAATTTTCCAGAGCAGAGGAACTATTTTGAGTGATACTATAATGGTGAGTGCTTATTATCACACATTTAACCAAACCATGGCTTGTACAAGATTGAACCCTCATGTAGTCTGTGGATTTTTGTTGATGATGTCTTCAAGTAGGCTCATCTGTTATATCGAGAATAACAAATATATTCCTCTGCTATGGGGTGTTGAGAATGGGCAAGGCTGACATCTGTGAGGACAGGAGGTAAATGAACAGTCACTGTATTTACAACTCAATCTTGTTCTAAACCTAAAACTGCTCCAAAAACTAAAACATAAAAATGTAAACAGATTTAATTTTTTTTCAAAGCAAATAAGAGGGGAAGAATTGGAAAATGGCCCTCTAACAGGGATTACTCAAGATGACTACAAGCAAAAGAGAAATGCCTTCAGAAGGAAATTTTTTGAGCTCATGAGACTGAAAGAATTGGAAATGAATGAGGTTGCTCCTGAGGAATTTGGGCTCTCAAAGCTGTAACTTGGTCTTCTTAGGTATCAGATATCCAGTGGCATCTGCTCCAAATAGTGACCTTTGAATTTATCACTACTTTTAGTAAATATGGGAAGAAGCTGAATTAAAGGAGCTTGGGAAAAAAAAAAAACTTTACTTTGGAAAAAGAGAAGCAAGTATGTCAATTAGTCAACTAAAAATGTTTCTGGCTGGAAATTTAATCATCAAATCAGGTTAGGATTAAATAATTCTGAGTTTACTTCACAACACACATGTTAGTGTTTTGTGATTTTAGAGTATCAGCTAGAAAAATATAACTGATAGACAGTAATAGGATGTATGAGGTTACAAATATTTGCAAAGAAAATCTCAGTGACCTTTTAAATGTAGAGTTGGCAAATGCCACTTATTTATTTTTTGAACAAAAATTATTTGACATTCCTTGATATAATTATATTTAACGTGGGCTTCTTTTTCAGTGATATGACTCATGGGCGAAAGTGCCCTAGTTGATACATTAGTGGGGAAAAGTGCAGATATTTTTAAAAGACATTCTGAGAAATTGCACGGTCATCGTTGCAAAGATGATGGATTGTCATTTTGCTTGCTCAGAAACGCCAGTTGTTTATAATCACTGGCTCAGGTAGACTGTACTCAGAAGATGTGCTTCTCATATGTTCTAAAATCACGTAAGTGTCCTGTTATCAGGACATTACATCCCACACCTTCTTAATACAGAATTATATACAATTGCAGCATGTTTGCTTCATCATTCTGGATCCAATTTTAAGTGAGTGTTGGAAAAAACTGGACGTTTGAAATTGTTGAATCATTTGTCCACCAAAAGGACAAAACATGTAACTATAATCAAACCTTTACCAGTTACTTACCAGCAATCTAGCTTGACCGGATGACAGATAAACATGAACGGTCAGGAGAAACACTTGGCTTTATGTAGGAAGCCAGTATGGAATTGGCTATAGGAAGCACTGAGACAATGGAAGACATATCTCAGGCAAAGCATTAAGGAGTATTTTCCTTAAGCTAGTCTGGAATCAGTGGGTTGAGTGCTGCACTATGAAGCATCCGCAGACACTGCAGCATCAGTTTTATCCCCAGACAGGGAGGGCACCTGCATGGCACAGCAGACCTCTCCTGCCTCACCAGCTGCTCGCCTCAGGAGTGTTCCAGTCAATCTGCCTGTTCTACTCCCCACTCTGTCTCTGGTGAATCCTTTCACCTATCGCACCTCTGGCCTGTAACCCAGCTCTTGTATGCGTAAATAAATACATCTTTAAAAAAAAAGTTCCAGGGACATCCTAAACTTGCTCCAAGCATAGCCCTGGGCTTCCTCAGCTACAGGACTTTGTGGACACAGCAGAAGCTGCACCTGTCAGCCTCAGGGGAACTTTACTAGGAAAGTGCCCATGTTTTCTTTATCTTACAGATAGAAAAGTAAGACAGAGAAAAGCTAAAAGATATATCCATGATGGTATAGCAGCGGAAGTGGGTAGAAGCAGGACTTGGACTAGTCAGTGTGACTACCTGGTCACATTCTTCGCCATTACCCATCACTGCTTAGAGTTGATTGACTTGGAAGTCCAGAGACACTGCACACAATTTCAATGGAAGACCAGGGAATGGATTATCATCTCATCAAATCATAGCATTTTCCCAGTAGAGGATTGGATGTCCATAGAAGGGGCCCATATTACAGGAAAATGACAAAGTAATCAGTGTGCAAAGGGGAATATGAGGTTATGTTCCCTCCCATCAAATTTAGGAGCATTAGTGAGAACCACATTTCAGGAAGAAGATAAATGCACTGACAGTGTTTTATATCTCCTCAAAATGTTGTTTGAAAGCACTTTGGTCTCCTCCAAAACTTTAAAGAAATACACTGTCTGTTCTTTGAAAGATGTGTCTAGCTTTGGACTAATCATAATCGCCAAAATGCCGTAAGCAAGTTTCCCAAGCCTGTAGATTAGATCTCACTTGCATCTGTGATGGGAGACAATATAGGAAAATCCCCCTCTCTGTACTCTCACTGCCACTGTGAGAACTGCTAATGTCAACTCCAGCTTGGTTTTCATGACAACAGAAGGACAAAGACAAGGTTGCCAGCTACATGCTGACACACTAATGCTCAGGGAGGAAACTTAACTCTGACTATAAGAGAGCCAGAGCCGGATGGAGATTTCTATAATGAGAGCTCCTATTTTTCCTCTGGGAAAATTAAACATGGTCAGAGTGCTGGAATGAATGCACTGTGTCTTTTCCTTGTAAATTTAACATTTATTCATTCAATGATATCCTTCTATAAACAAAGTAGTGTGATTTTCAAGGAGCCTATAGGGATATGTTTCTGATCTTTATGTTCTCAGTGTCTGTTACTGTACACAGAGTTGCAGTCCTAAAGGAGGAGGAAAAATTTCAAAATAAAAATCTAAAGAAGCTTCCTGAAGGTTAAAGTGTAAGCATTAGTAGATAAAATAATTACTAATTGCTCTTTTTTTTCTTTCTTTTTTCTCTTTTCCTTTATCCTTATGAATAAAATGTTTTTCTGATGCATAAATAAATACCTGTCTTCATTCCCTCCCAGATCTAACTAGCTTATGAATAAAGAGAATCTTTGCTCCCCCAGCTTTATTGAGGTACAATTGGCATAATTATAAGATACTTAAATTATACATTGTGTTGATTTGATATGCATACCCATTGTGAAAGAGCTTCCCCCACTGAATTACAAACACCTCTATCACTTTGTACATTTTCCTTTCTGTTTTGGGGGTGAGAATTTTTAAGTTCTACTCTGTTGGTTCAAATACGTAGCAAGACTTATCAACTATAGTCACCATGTTATACATTAATCCTCACATATTTATTTTTTATATAGGTGAAAGTTTGTACCTTTTACCAAAATCTCCCTAACTCCCCCATTTAAATTTTAGTAACCACCACTCTCCTCTGTGCTTCTGAATTCTGCTTTTTTCGATTCCGCATATAACTGATATCATGTGGTGTTTGTCTTTCTCTATCTGAATTATTTCACTCAATGCCCTCAAAGTTTCATTCATCCTGTCACAAGTAAAAAGACTTACTTATTTTCAAAGGCTAAATTATATAAAACACAATACAATATATGTGGAGAGACAAAGTGAGATCTTTATCCATTCATTCATTCAAAGATATTTAGGCTGTTTCCATAGGTTGGCTTGTAAATAACACTGCAATGAACATGAAAGCACAAATATCTCCTTGAGATAAAGATTTCACTTTATTTCCTCTGCATGTGTACCCAGAAGTAAGATGACTGCAGGAAGATTCTTATTTAGGGATGTGGGGAAAACTCCCATATTGCTAGTTATTCTTGACTCTGTTCCACTTTTGTACAAGGTTCAGTGGGTATCTCTGTGCCCATAACATTGTCCTCCCAAAAGTAAGCCCACATTCCAGGCATCTGAATTAATGAGCCTTTCTTTTACCTTGTTTTCCAAACACTTGATTCTGGAAAAGATAGTATCATACATTTACTCATCAGAAATTTGTCACCAAAAAGTTGTGTTCCCTCCAGGATTCCTCATCCTTCTTTGTTCAGACAAGTTTTAAATGAATAAAATCATGGAGTTTTTAATGGTGTATTTCATCAGGAATAACCTCAGCGCCATGATTTGTTTTTAACCACTTGATATTTAACTTATGATTTCATTTGTTCCATTTCATGAATGACTCTTACATTTTGACCAGCAAAGGTAGACACAGAGTACAAATCATTACCTGTAATTGCCACTCCACTCTGATGTACAGACTCTTTCATGCTCAGTCAGATGACATTATATGATAGGTCTCTATTTTTAAGACACACCTACCTCCAGTTCCTCGCAAATCACCATTTTCAACTATCAGTAGTTCTCTCAGGTCTTATTCTTGGGAAAGTTCAGAAAAAAGCTGTGAAATCACAAGCAAAGATTTAATTATTAGTTCTGGTGGGAGTGCCCCATGGAGTTCATGTAGACACATAAACATTGCCAGGCACATGAGGTTCATTTCCATGTGTTCACCTGTTGAATCAAGTCCTCAATCTTACTTGATAATCATTTGTTTGTCTCCAAATATTGAACAAGCCCTGAAACTCCATGTACCTTCAAGTCTGAAAAATCAAGAAACACATAATTGTGCTTTATACCTGAGAAAAAAGTGAATTTTGTAGAATTTCCATGATTTGTTCTTATCAGACTTTGAATTTAAAAAAAAAAAGGGTGATATATTTCTTTTTTTTTTTTTAAAGATTTATTTATTTATGCATACAAGCACTGGGGTACAGGCCAGAGGTGTGGGGGGGGTGAGAGGATTCACCACAGA
>JAGFMF010011643.1:8696577-8715570 GCA_019455555.1 Galemys pyrenaicus | reverse complement strand
TGGCCGGCAGCAGGGATCGAACTCGTGCTGCAGTGGCTGCGATTTGCTTCGTAGTGCGTTGCTTAACCCACTGCGCCACCAGGGGAGGCCCAAAGAAAAGGTGATATATTTCTTATGCAAGTCATGTCTCACATTTCTCCCTATATTTCTAAATAGAACAAGTTAGCGGGATAATGAAATAAAACGTTTACTTAAAGTCTAGCAAAAATTACTGTTCACTGCATAAGAAAACAAATTCAAATTGGAAGTTTCAGTGTTATTAAATACCATTTCCTGCCATGAGGACAAATATAGATGAAAATAGAAATAGATTATTTAGTTGCCAGTCCTAGAATTGAATGAGAAAAAAAAAATAACATTTTTAAGTAGTATTAATGCCCTTGTAGGAAACATATATATATACATATATATAATATGCATTATGTAAGAAATTTTAGCTTTTTACTAGCTTAATTTGGAGTTGTTCCCCTAAAACAAGGAATTTATTCATCTAAAATATGTAAGGGTAAGTTAAGAGTTGGTTTGTGAACTAGAAGATCGTAAGGAAAAACAGGAGAAAGAAGGATGGATGGTGTAGGAGGAGGATTCTGTCTTGGGGTTACATAAAAGTGGTCATTTAAATTCAGAGTCAGGGCCTCCCTGGTGGTGCAAGGGGTTAAGCAACACACTGTGAAGCATTTGCTGCCCCTGGAGTATGAGTACAGTCCCCTGCTAGGAAGGTCACCCACATGGCACAGCAGACCTCTCCTGTCTTGCCCACTGCTCCCCTCAGCACTGTATTTCAGTCAAACTGCCTGTTCTGTTCTCCATCTATCTCTGGTGAATCCTCTCACCCCCACATATCTGACCTGTACCCTAGTTCCATTATATAAAGACAATGCATCTTGAAAAATAAAATTATAGAAAAAAAAAAAAAACCCTCAGAATCAATGTGGCGAATGTTAAATGGCATGCCAGGAATATGGACACTCAAACTCTGATGCAATTTTAAAAGTTGAAAGCAACATTCTTCATTTTTTTTTTTTTGCAATTTTTTTAGATTCAACTCAAGCTCACTATCATTTTTTAGATAAGTGACCCTTTCATTGGTCATTCTCCTTCTTTGTAGTAAGAGGAAAAGGTAGCTTTGTGTCTTTGTCAAGACACGTAAGTATTCTTAATTTGTTTCACTATCTATAAAATGAAAATAATCATTTGAAGATTAAAGGAGATAAAGACATGAAATTAATTGGAAAACTGTTATAGAAATTATTATTATGTATATTGGCAGTATTTGTTAAGTACAAAATGAATCTTTTCATTTAAAAAGAATAAGCAGGACCACCCTGGAGACTCAAGGGCTTAAGCACCACACTATGAAACATCCACAGCCACTGCAGCATCAATTCAATGCCCTGTCAGGGAGCTGACCCACACGGCACAGCAGACCACTCCTGCCTCACCCGCTGCTCCCCTCAATAGTGTATTTCAGTCAGTCTGCCTGTTGTTCCCCACTCTGTTTCTGGTGAATCCTCTCACCCTCCACACCTCTGGACTATACCTCAGTTATTGTATGCATAAATAAATAAATCTTTAAAAACCCTTTTAAAAAAATAAGTCACTTAAAAAATAGATTGAAATAGTGTGAACATGAGTGTTTCCAAAGCTTCAGATATTTTCCCCCTTTTTCCTATTCAAAAGCTTACTCTGAGCCTCTTTCTCCCTCCAAACCCCTTACCTTAGGAGAGAAATGGAGTTCAGTGACCTCAGAGATGAAGCGTTAAGGACAGACAGGTCAGTGAAGATGCCTGTTGGATTGATAGACAGTAAGGGAGCACTTGTTCCAAACTCAGAGGCCTAAAGAAAGATGAGAGAGAAGAAAATGGAACAAAGGAAGTAGTTAGGGACAAGTCTGGGTCCAAGCTGAGGAAAGAGCCCTGGAAAGGGGAAGGCATGTTGGAAGAGGCCCAGTGGTTCCTCGTTCCATCTGAGGACACAGTAAATGAAGAAACATCAGCATTTTTGTGTAGCCTCTAGTGGCATGGTCATGCCAATCTGGGGATTTCTGCCTACGCCTACAGAGAGTGTATCCTATGATATTAACAGCTTCCATTGCAACACACATGGGTTCATACTTCCCTTGGTTGCTCCAACTCTCAAGAGCATTTGGAGTCTATTCTTCTGTTACAGACTTAAACAAATTTCATGTCTAACAGTTATTTTTTAAGGAAAGAAATGTCTTCCAGCTGCTGAGGAGTGAGTTTGTCCTTAAGTATGAAGATTGAAATATAAAAAATACTCAAGGCTCCAGGAGCAGCAAGACTGAAGAAATCAAGGAACATGGAAAAGACTGTTTCTCCAATTATCACTAAATCTCCCAACATTCATAGACACAGAAACAGTTCATCGCTTGAGCACAGAAGTGGGTAGCCTTTTAAACCCAACTAGCATGATCTCTGAATACCTTCCCACTCTTAGTTTGGGTGTGGGCTTCCCCAGACCCATCACAATCTTACTTTCAATCCATTTTACCCACTTTACAAGAAACTAGAGGATGTAGAAAAGCCAGAACACACTACATGACTAGCCTCTTTCTATCCCCAAAGGTATTTCTACTACAACCTGCCCTTTATGCCAACCTCCCTTCCCTAAGGAAAGGAAAGAGGATGAAATGACCTGATGTTTAGAGCAGAGATAGGGAATGGGTCTTACTCCCACATAGTCTCAGGAAACATAGTTGTCCCTTGGCTTTTACTATATCCCTTTGGAAATCCCCGGGTGTGCTTTCTATACAATTAGAAATAGAGGAAATAAAGGTGGTTTTCTTTCAAAATAGAGAAGTCATTATTCTGCCTTGTCCTCATAGATGAAGCCTGACAATATTATTGTCTATAGACAAGACTCCACTTCCAAAAACCCCATCTGTGGCACAATCATCTCATTCTCAAGCAACAATTAGCTTCTGGTAACAAAGATCTCAAGGACTGCCATGGTACCGTTGGTAAGATATCAGGTTTGATTTCAGTTATTATAGTAAAGTAAAAGGACTTTATATATTTCCCTTAGGATTTTTTTTAAATATTTATTTATTTATGCATACAAGAGCTAGGGTACAGGCCAGAGGTGTGGGGGGGTGAGAGGATTCACCACAGAGAGCGGGGAGCAGAACAGGCAGATCAACAGAAGTACACTGCTGAGGGGAGCAGCGGGTGAGGCAGGAGAGGTCTGCCAAGCCATGTGGGTCCCCTCCCTCGCCAGCAGCAGGGATTGAACTCATGCTGCAGTGGCTGCGGTTTGCTTCATAGTGCGTTGCTTTACCCACTGCACCACCAGGGAGGCCCTTCCTTAGGATATTTTTATTTCATTCCTTTTCCTGCAGAATCTGTTCACCTTTTTATTGGGGCACACGACACAGATTTTGTTTTGATCACTTAGTGGTAATCTTATTCTATTTTGCCAAGTGTATTTCCCCTTTCTTATAGTAACAAGCTTCTGATAATCTTGTGTGAAATCCATCTCAATCTTTTTTAAAATATTTATTTATTTATTTATACATACAAGAACTGGAGTATAGGCCAGAAGTGAGGGTGAGAAGATTCACCAGAGACAGAGTGGAGAATAGAGCAGGCAGTTCTACTGAAATACACTGCTGAGAGGAGTAGCGGGCTAGACAGAAGAGGTCTGCTGCACCATGTGGGTTAGCTCCATGTCCGGGATCAACTTTTGTTACAGTGGCTGGCAATAGCTTGATAGCACTGCGATGTTAACCTCTGTGTCACCAGGGAGGCCCCATCTCAGCCTTATCTTATTCCATGCTCTCTGGAGGAGACATATGATGTAGGACTGGTCAATTAGCACCTTCCACACACTCTTTGTTCAGGAAAACATATGGCTAAAGTCAATGTCATCAAAATTAATTTCAGCACTTTTGCTGCAAAAATTTCCAGGAAACATTCTTTTTTCTAATAACATTACTAATAAAAGTATACATGGAGGTGTTGGAAGCCATTTTGCCATCATGAAGGAAGAGTCTGTTTGAGAACAGAGTGAATACACACAAAAAAGGAGGGCTTAATACTAATAGGTATTGTGTCAATCCTTAGATCCAGCCGTACACTAAGTCAAACTGTCTTTGATCTTTCCAATTCTAAGCCAATATATCTTCTTTTAGGCTTCATTCTGGGTTGAGTTTTCAACTTGCTACCAAGTATGTTCTGTTTTCCTCTTCCCTTCTATATAAATGCTTCACCTCTATCTGTGAACACACAAAGTGCTTTCACTTTGCCACTTAAAGACATGCATGGAAATGAAGTGATAGCAATGAAAATGGTTTGCAAGTGAAGACATTCATCTTCAGCTGAACTTGAGCTTCCAATAAATAGCGGAAGTTGGATCACAATGAAAGCACACAAAATCATATCCAATGTGAATAATATTTGGGACAACTTCATTCTTTATTCCTTTTCACTCCAGAGGAAGACAAGATACTCTCCTCAATTTCTCTGATAGGTTAGCCAAAACGCAGCAGGATGAGACTATGATGTTGAGATTACTATAGAAAATAATAGCATAAATAAAAGCAGAAGAAGAAAATGAAAATGCTACAAGTTTGGATCTTTGTAAATCACACTTGAGTGTTTATTAACTGTTGGAGTTAAGCTTGATTATAATGGATAAAGAATTTCCATGTGGTAAAAATGAGACTAGGGTAGCCAAAAAGCAATTGGAAGTCACACAAATCTGTTCTTGCCTTTCCAATGGGTGTGGAAAGAATAGACAGAACTGAAAACACAACTGGAACTCTGGCCCAGTTCCTGAATATTAGCATAGAGGGGTGTGATTTCCATGCAGAGGGTATCATCAAATAACCAAAAGAAGAAATACTTGGGGAGAAGAAAAAGGGTGGGGGGAGGAGTCCCTTTCACTGTAGTTCTTCTCCAATGTCAAGGAGACTGGCTGAAGATCAACAAAGATCCCCTAAGAATGCCTCTATTTCTTGGTTTTTGGCCAGTTACCGAGAGCAGATGTGAAACGTTTGCTGTGATTAGGAAATATTTTGCATGTGAGAATGTTAATGCTACAATCTTCAACTCAGCCAAGACGACTTAATAAATGGTGAAATTTTACATCTTTAGGGAGGAACAACTTAGTTTTTAAAAAGTGTTGGTTAAAATAAACACCAAATATCCAAGAAAAAACTCAAATGCTGATGATGTGCAGTGCTGATCATTTTTATTACTCTGGAAAAATTTATTCAGACAGTTCAGCCTATTTCATCTTTTTAAAAAAGTTCCCATCTCTCTTTATCAAAAACTCATCCCTTATTATCCGACTTTTTTTACTGGCTGAATCAGAAATGGACTAATAAAATGTGTCCTTGATGGCAAGTAGTAGGTGATTTGATGTCATTAAAAGCATGACATGCCTTTTATTTTACAAATGAAACCAAGCTGTCATTGACCAGAAAATTCTAGCATGTTAAGAAATAAGCTTGCCTTGCAATTCTCCACTATAGCCAGCTCTTTGACCTTCAACAAGTCACTATATTTCTTTAGATTTCAGTTTTCGGTTGGGTTAAAGGAGACAGTTGAACTGCACCAGCATTTCTCAGAGTGTGTATTGTAGAAACTAGTTCTGTGGGCTGTTAATGAGTGTCCAAGCAAAGGTAGAATGCACTGATCTAACAGAACAAAGAAAGACATTCATGACAGAAGAAATAATGTGTGTGAAGTATAGAGAGATGAAAAAGCTTTCAGGCATTTGTTCAATGAATGTTTATTGAAAATCTATTGTGTACCAGGTATTGACTACTTTGGAAGTTGGAGATTTCATGACAAGAAACTTGCCCTCAAAGAGTTTCTGTTCCTGAGGGCCTGGAGATTAAACAAGCATTTCAAATGATATTATGTATTCTGAATATTATGACAAAAAAAAAAAAAAAACGAACAGGAACTTCTACAAAATACAGAGGTACAGAGGTAAGAGAAGACTTTTTAGAAGTTATATTTAAACCCAAGCCTAAAGAGCAATTAAGAGTGATTTAATCAGAGTAGAAGTTGACTTTTGCACCAAAATGTACATTATGGATAAGAGCATGAAGCTAAAAATGAAAAAGGTGATTCTGAAGAACTTGAGCTTGAAGTCCAATATGACTGAATTCAGTGTGAAAGGATGAACATAAAAAGAAAGGGATGAATGGGGGAAGATCATACTGTATGTTAGAAACAATGCATGATGGCTTGGTTATCATCAGGCAGAAAATAGGGGATACTGAATGTTTTAAGCACCTGAGCAAAATGATGACATCTTTGTCTTGGAATGGTGGCAGTGGCAACAGTGAGAGAAGATTCTACTGGAGAATAGAAAGACTACCAAAAAAAAAAAAATCTATACTAATTGGGAGACTCTGGCTTCTAATGGTGTCAGTGGAGATGGAGAAAAAAAGTGTTACAGTCATGTACTAGGTAGAACTGGAAGGTTTGTGTTTGATTAGATATTAGCAGTGAACATGAAGTACTGTTGGTGGACACCTATGTACTCAGTTTGGGTCACAAAGTAAATGGTGGTATTATAAGCCAGAATAGAGATTATGTGATAGAAGGGAGGGGGAGGCAGAGCAAGAGGAGAAGGAGGAGGGGGAGAAGAAATTGAGAGATGAATTTGAGTCTTATTTGGGTGTTTTCATCCTTTTTTTACAGTGGCATTTGACTTGAAGTAGTTAGATATACCAGTCTTGAACACAAGCTGCGGACAAAAATGTGAAAGTAAATTTGAATGTCTTTCCTTCATGAATGACTATCAAATCTAGGAGTAAGTGGCTGTTATCATCCAAAGTGTATGCGAAGAATGAAATGACAAAACAGTGCTAAAACCAATACTGAGAGAACATTTACAGATGAAACTGTATCTGCAAAGAGGACAGAGGAAAAAGACTTAAATTTAAGTTGATGTTCAAAAGGAATAGATGTATTTATATTTTGTTGACATTTATTTACAATTTCAATGCAAACAATGTGGCATTAGAAAAATTTCTTCTATTCTAAATCTGGAATATATTCAATAATTATTGTCTTTGGAGATTTTTTTTGAGGTACAGATAATCTCAAACAATGAATTAGTTTTAAATTCACTTGTTTCTAATTCTTGGAGACTGACAGAGAGGAATACATAATTCTACCCTAATGATACAAGGAGATGAAATGTGTAGAATTCTTATCAATTCTCTCCAGGCCTATAGTTCTAACCTTTTAACCAACAAAAGCATAATCACATATACCCAACATGAAAATAGACTAATCCTTTTTTTTTTTTTTTAAGATTTATTTACTTATGCATACAAGGACTGGGTATAGGCCAGAAGTGTGTGTGGAGGGGTTGGGGGAGGTGGGAGGATTCATCAGAGACAGAGTGGGGAAGAGAACAGGCAGATTGACTGAAATACCTTGCTGAGGGGAGCAGTGGGTGAGACAGGAGAAGTCTGTTGCTCCATGTGGTCAACTCCCTGGCCAGGGATCGAACTCATGCTGCAGTGACTGGTGATAGCTTAATAGGGCTGAGACTTTAACCCTTGAGCCATCAGGGAGGCCCCAGACTAATCATTTTAAACCCTCTGTCAGTCTTCTCCCAATTTAAATTTAAGAATAGCAACCTGGAGGTTGGCTGAACAACTAAATAAAGAAATCACGGTTAATCCAAAGAACAAATAAATAAATCCATAATTCAAAAACAAACACATGTAAAATACCTAAAAGCTAATTTCCCCCCAAGTGTAGAACATACTCAGTTTCACTGGGGTCATAACAATTAATTTCCAGCTCTGAGACCCTCTGGACCCTTAGCCTGTCTGATTTTCTAACTAAACTAGAGTCTCTGGAGTTGATTTCATCAGTGGCTGGTGAAGCATGAATCTGTTTTTTTATAAGCTTTTCTTCTTAAAACAACATTTTGATGAGCTAAGCATAAATTAATCAGAAACATATGGATTAAATTGACTCCGAAATACATATGGGTTTGAAAAATAAGAAAAGTACTTGGGGCAAAAACACACTTAGAGTTTTATAGGCCCAATATGTTAGAAAACCATAGCAAGAGGATTCCAAAATATGACCTCCCCTTATCTCTGTCATGGTCAGCAAAGTCTTTTCTATCTTCTCATAGAAAAGGAAGTCAAGAAACAGATGAGCACCGTGAGATTGCTGTGCTTTACAACCTCCTTCTAAGACCAGACATTGTGGTTTCAGTCTGTCTGACTGCTGACTCTTTGGGGGAAAGTGGGGAGCACTGTGAGAGGTATCTCTTGGCTCCTGGGACATTGGGGTCTATCATTACATTTCTGGGTTTATCCTCATCATTAAAGAATAAAATGTACTGTTTGCCAATTTTTCTGGGACATTTCTCTCAACTAACTTATTGTTACCTCTAAATCAACATGTAAATACAATGAACTTATTACCTGTTTCAAACCACTTCCCCTGTAGTGTCCAGATATAAAATCTTTGGGGGCATATTTGACTACTTTGTCCTCCTTATGTTTATAATCCATACATCAAGTCCTGGTAAATTGTCTTCTGAAATTCATACCCTCACTAACTTGGATACTATCAGGCTCAGCCAATCCCTCATCACTTGCACGCGGGTTACAAGGGCAGCCCTAAGCTGACTTTTCTGATTCTTGTTAAAATCTAGGCCCCTTTCACCTATGGTCAGCCTGATCTTTAACCCAGGTGTTCATCCTATCACCCTTCCCCTTCTCCTCTTTTTTTTTTTTTTTCACTATATGTCAAATTTTAATTCTTCTGCCTGCCTCTTAACTTTCTTCATAATGGTAAAGGTACTTTATAAAGATAAGGTACTTCATAAAGGTAAAGGCACTTTACCTGTCTAAGTATGTTTTCCCTTATTGCTCCATATTGACCCCTTCCGAAATTTGACATAAATCCTATGTTTATGTTCAATCTGTGTTCCCCCAAATCTTTCATTCCTGGCTATTAATTTCCTCACTTTTATTTATCCTTATACTACACTTTCATGACACAATGTCTATATCACCCAATGTAGGCAACCTCATTATTAAGTGACTATCTAAAGGATACATAGAAGTCAGCTCACAAGGAGTGACAATGCTAACACTTGTACAAAGACACTGTGATGACCTAAGGGTAGGAAAAAGAGAGGGGGGTAACTATGTATTTATAAATTATAAAGAAATTAAATTGAAGAAAATGTGAAAATCTATTGTAGCTGAGCTGATTTTTAGCTTAAAAGGACCATTTCTCCCTTTGGATATGAGATGAGGTAGAACAAGTTAAAAACCAGATTATGGAAGACCTTGGCAGCTAGGCTAAGAAGTGGGGTTTGTTCTAAATTTAATATACCCTAGAGTTAATTACACTAAAGAGAAAGAGGTCATTTACTAAAAGATAACTGTTACTTCCTTGTGAAAAATGAATAAGAAAGGCAGTAAGAATACAGTATGAAAACCTTTCCAATGAAATAACAAGGAGAGAAAAGTAGCTTGCATCTGATGGTAAAAATGAAGACAGAGAATTTTAAAAGCCATTATGAAAGGATATACACTTGTGAATACATTGCAGATATATGCAGAAGTGGCAAATGCAGGATGATCCCCATATTTCAGGCTAAAGGAATTAAGTACATTTCCTAAGTTAGAGAAAAGGGTGAATAAAAGAAAGTAGGTAGTTTGAATGAAGATTTTAGTTTTGGGTATAGCTCCAGAAATAATAAAAACGTGTAGTATGTATGTTGTACCATTCCTTCAGTACTTTGCCCAGAAGAGCTGAGGAAAATAGGTTAAAATCTATTTCAAGTAACTGAAAATCACTATGCAATTAAAAAAAAAAAAGGAGGGAAGTCGGGAGATATGATCAATTTGGAAGATACTATATATGATCTTAGCATTTTGTTTATACTTTTCCCATCAAAATTTTGAAAGTGGAAGAAAAAATCTTTGAAAAGTTTATTAGATATTTTGTTAGATTTATATTGTCAGGAAGAAAGTTATTGGATTATACTGCATCCCAAGAGGAAAAAAAATTCATTTTTAAAAATGTATTTATTTTTACATCATTGTTCATTTTTAGACAATGTTTGATTTCTCCTCTCAGGTGTTGTCCCTATAAAATGACCACCAACAAGACACCCATAAACCATCAACTTAGACTCTTGTGCTCTTCCCTCCCATTTTGGTCTCTTTCCCTCTTTCTCCCCTGATGAATGTCTCCAATATATAGTTTGACTGCTAGTTTTATCTTTTGGAAAAAAAAAAAAAAGATTCTTGGTAAACACCCTAGTCATTTGATTGGTAACTCAAAGATCACATCTACAGAAGGAAGTTCAGATCCCCAACCGTAAGTGCTGGAGAGGATGTGGGGAAAGTAGAGCCCTATTGCTCTATCACTGGGAGTGTGAACTAGTGTAATGATTTTAGAAAGTGATCCACATTTACCTTAAAAAGCAAGAAATAAAATTATCAATTAGTAGTAATCTCTTGGGCATTTATTCAAAGAATGTGTAATTATCAACTCAAAAAAACATATGTTCTGCCATGCTAATTGCAGCAATATTTGCAATAAGACTGGATTAAACAGATGTGGTATACCCACACAATGGATTATTATTCAGCCAGAAGGAAAGATGAATTGTTAACATTTACAGCAAAATAGAAAGAGTTTGAAGGAATTATGTACAGTAAAGCAAGTTAAAAAGCAAAGCAAAACAAATACTGTGTGTTTACACAGTAAATACATAAGCAAAGCATGGTAATTATAAAAACCAATGGATATATTTAAATGAAATGAGGTTTGTTAGGGTGAAGGAATAGGGAGGGATAAAGAGTCAAATGGATATAAGGGATGGTAGTTGGGAAAATAAAAGAAATACAGACTTCATAGAATCTGAATCCAGGTATAAATCATTCTACTCCCCAACTGTGTTAAAATGATACAAGATTGTTAGTGATTCTAATTTTGCTGCACTCCAGATACAAAGAGAGATCCTCTCTGAAGAAAGATAACAATTATCAAGGGTTTCAAAATACCTTTAGTATGTGGCCAAACACAGTATCTTGTAGTCAACAAAAATTGAATATGGATACCACAGATAAGATGACCAAAATACACAGTAATTCCACTCCTAGGGATCTATCCAAAGGACACAAAAACACTGATTCAAAAGAAAACTTGTACTCCTATGTTGATTGCAGCACTGTTTATAATTGGTAAATCCTGGCAACAACCCAAATGCCCCAAAATAGATGACTGAATCAAGAAGATATGGTACATATACACAATGGAATACTATTCAGCAATCAAAAAAGATAAATTAATGATATTCACAGCCACAAGGATGTAGAAGGGATTATACTTAGTGAAATAAATCAGAAGGAAAAAGAAAAATATTGGATAGTTTCACTTTTAAAAGGAATATAAGGGAACCAAATAAGGGGCCAAAGAAAAGAACAACAACAATTAAAAAATCACAACACAACAAAAACAAAAAAAACAAAGACAAAGCAGAGTCACTTTGTGGGAGGGGAGGGGCTGGGGTGAGGGCAGAAAGAGCAGAAGGGTCTGAGGTGATGGTACACGGGTGAAATTGTGGTGGAAATTCCATGAGGATGATAATTGATGTCAAATATATATAAATAAAGAAAAAAATAAATTATATGTATTTTAAAAAGATGACCTAAACAAATGGCCAAAAATATGAAATATGGATAATAGAAATAAACTTACATGGTATTTTGAATATGAAGATAGCAGACATGAAAACAACTACAACTAACATAATTTCTTTTAAGGGCAAAAATAAAATTTTTGGAATTTAAACAAAAATTTATTGTTATAATAAAATGAAAACTATGAAACATTAACAGATATTACAAATTAATGACTGATTTTAACAACATTATAAAAAGTTAATAAGAGAATTGATGAAATGGAATACAGATCAGGAAGAACTACACAGTGACACATGGAAAGAAAAATTAGTGAAAAGTTCAGAAAATAATTTAAGAGGCATATGGGAGGTGTTGAAAAGTTTTAACATGTAAATATATTGAACATGTAAATATATGAACAAGTGAAAAGTTCAGAAAATAATTTAAGAGGCATATGGGAGGTGTTGAAAAGTTTTAACATGTAAATCTTTTCTCCTTAGAAAGGAGAAAGACAAGGTGACAAAAATATTTAAATAAATAATAGCAAGTTTCCAAAGTAACAAAAGACTTATTAAGTTAAAGATTCAAGAGACAAAAAAAAAAAAACACCAGCACAAACAAATTCAGAGATACACTTAAAAAGAGAAATAATTCATCATGATTAAAAATGTGCAACTTCATTTAACATTTGAAACATTGTTGTCCATAATTTTCCACATTAATACAGGAAAAATAGTTACATTTCAATAGATTTAGAAATAGTAAATGAAAAAAATTTGACTCAAATTATGGTATTGATAATTTTAAAAATCCTAGTTAACAAGTTGAACAAAAAAAAAAAAACAGAAAATAAGGAGCAGACTTATAAATCATCAGCAAGACTGACCTCACTTTATTAGACTGATTGCACCCCAAATTGCAGAAATCATACCTTACTCAAATGTCTCTGGAACATTTCCAACAAGACATATGTTGGGCTAAATAGAAAACCTTGCCAAATTTCAAAGAGTTGAAATGATATAGAGGACATAGTCTAATCAGTGGAATTAAACTAGGTCTTATAACAAAATGATAATTAGAAAGTCTCTATTTTGAAATTAATATGTAATTCTTGAAGTGTGGGGAGGACTTATGGAGGCCACACAATCTATGCATTAACAGTAAAATCTTTAGAAGAACCTCAGAGATGAATTATTATCCACAAACCAAGTGATGGTAAGTACCATTTAAAATCTTTAACTACTACAATACAAGTCAACATTAAGTTATATTTATATTCTATCATCTATCACAATGTTTGGCACATAGTAAGTCCTAATTAATGTTAAATGAATGTCACATATCAAAGTGCAGGAAATCTAAAGCGAGAAGTCTTAAAGACAGCTGACGTGGACTCAAGACTAAATCCAAATAAGCAAAGTACAGTAATTATAAAAACCATGGATATACTTAAATGACGTGAGGTTTCTGAGGGTGAGGGAGAAGGGAAGGATGAAGGGTCAAATTGGTATAAGGGATAATAGTGGGAAAAACAAAGAAACACAGACCTCATAGATTTAGGCTTCAACTTGCAATGTCATAATATTGTTTACTAAATTTTGAACAAAATACAACTAGTCATGTTTTCACTGGCAGGGGTAGTGAGTCTTTTGCCCTCATAAAGAACTAACTTGTCTTCAAGTTTATGTTCTGCCAGTTCATGAGACTCAGGTTAGCAGTTTCACTTGAAGTGCTGAATATTCTCAATTAAACTCTCAGTTCTTTCAAATTCCATTTGCCCAGACCCTAGAATACATTTCAGAGTCAAGTCTGACTGTCATCATTTCTTGCTCCACCCAGATTAATGAGTCAGTCCTTTCCATAGTAACTGGAAAGAAGAATGCAAAGAAGTAAAATAGTCCAAAAAGCAGTGGACAACATCACACAATTAAACAGATGCACAGACATGAATAAAATTGGCAGCAGGGTGATTAGTATACATTTTAATGCCACAACTTTTAGAGGAATTGCACAACTCTATCACAAACTCACCACTTGTGAATGGCATCAGTGGCACTGAAAATGCTGCATAGCACCCAAACATCATCAGAGGTTCTATATTTACCTTACATCTGCCAACAACCCATGTTCTCGCATTTTCTGTGTAAAAGAGCTCCATGTAGGCCAGATTTAATTTGATGCAGAAATACTAAATGTCTTTTCCAATAAAAGCAAAAAGGAAAGAGAGATCTACGTACTAACTTATCAAGGATGGCAGCTCATGCTGGTGTTTGGAATAGTTTGAAGGTATTGTTTTGTTTACTGAGTCATTAAGTTCAAAGTAAGGTGCACAAGCCTGATTAGAATGGTCTCCACAGATCTTTTTTCCAAATAGAAAACATATGCCCCTGTGGGGTGAGTGCTTTATTTCCAGCTACAAGTGAATTTGAAAACAGTTTGACTTTTGGGAAGGGGAATATAATATAGAGTCTTCCACCGTACTGTTTTGACGGAGGCACAAACTTCTGGTGGCCAAGGTAAAATGCATACCAAATGTGACTAAACACTTTTGCCTTCAGGCCAACGGGAGCTTTGAACACCATTATAGTCAATCTCCTATAGATCCCTTTAGGTGCAGATACTGACGCCTAAAGAGATTATGTGATTAGACCTAAAACCACACAGCAAGTTCATGGCCACGTGTGAGCCCCAATGCTGGAATCTTGCTTTGTAACTCAGCACTCGATGTTATAGCCTCCTGGACGTCAGACTACATGTTTAAAATTGATTTCAATAAAAAATTAGGGAAAAACAAATTATCACACTTGATATGCCAACTAGACAAAAATGGTATAGCAATAAGTCCTTTCTCATTTTAGACTGTGGAAATTCTTAAATCTGAGTCAAATATTTTTTTTTCCTGTGATTCATATAAAACTCCAGGTGCAGGTAAGATGAATTGTCTCCCAGTCCCCAGTAAAGCTCTTTCATTCTTGTAAATAATACTCAAAATTAACTGAGTTATTTTATTCTGGGTAAATGCAAGAATGCTATCTCATATAAATATGTATTTCAAGAAGAAAAACACAAAAATTAAAATACTAACTTGACAAAAATACCTAGCCCTGAGCTCCTTTCTATAGACAATCACAGACATAAAAGTACTATTCATGAAATGTGATTGTTTAAAAGAAAAGCGATGATTTTTGAGTTGTTTAAATGTGCCCATCCTGAAAGGAATGACCTTTCCATAGAAGATTTAGATCAGAAAAGTAAGTCCATTTATTTACAACCCATTCTTCTGCAAACACCTTCTTAGTCCTTGTCTTTTAAACAAGAGTTTCAGGGTTATGAATCTATTTCAAGATCTATAAAGTCCTTAAAAATCTTTATGTTCTGTTCATAAACATCCTAAGAGATTTTAACATATCATTACCCCCCCAAAAAAAAATTGTGGGCAGAGTATGTGTTTAAAATAAAGTTTTGATATTAGAAAACAGACAGTCTCCATCCTCCCTCTAAGTAACATGACTCTATTCTGTTCAGCAAAATCAAAACAAAGTAATACACAAAGACATGCAAGATGAAAAATATTATCCTCCAAAACCATACCCAGTGAAGAAACCCAGAAATCACTTCACCCATAGAATAATTTTTGAAAAGGAGTTAGATTATGTACTATTTTAATTCATTGCATTTGATTTAAAATTTTCATAGTAGCCCATTTCGTAGAGATATTACTTTCATCATAATTCTATTTGCTTGGCTTAGGTGATGAAGACACTCTGGGCTTCCCCCAATTTAGATCCTAGAGAGATTAATGTTGACTCAAAAGTCAACTTTCTTTGGCCCTTCTTCTACAGAGTTTGTCTTTGTCTTCAACAACCCTCCCCCAGGCCCACACTAATGATATCACTGTGAGTCAGGAGGAGGCCTACACACCAGTGGCTTAGACATAACAGCAGTGCTAAAAGTCTGGCCACAGAGTCATATGAAGCATCACCTGGCTCTGTATTTAAGAACTAAAGCTTGTTTTGTACTCCCTAAGTACAGAATACCTCATCTGCTTTTGCTTTATTTACCTTACCTCTATCTTTGTTATGCATTCTTAACCAATATATATGGAAAACAGTTTTTGGACACCTCATAGACTTTGGTTGACCTCTGCTGACTAAATGAACATGTCTAGGACAAACAGCTTATATTTGACACCAATTTCCTTTGAGGCATGAAGTTGTATCTGAATGATTAAAGATAACTAACCTTCATAAGGGTTTTCTTGGAGAACTACTGAATGCTCTGATATTTATTTTAATTTTTGCTTAATAAATGTATTGCTACAATGCTTTCCTGGGCAGTTGCAAAGGAAGAACAGTTCCAACAGACATTATTTCTACATTATTTTATTCCCATGCATCTCCAACCTGCAAATGGCACTGGCATTTTCCAAAAGTCTATATGACTGAATGCAAGAAGCTACCTGTATGATGAGTAGATATAATGTTTTCCAGGTTTTTAATGAAAGAATACTGCACATAATAAAAGTAAATTCAAGAAATTTCTTAGGCCAATGTTTAAACACAAGCATAACAAATACATTAGCATTGCAACAAAAAATTAGCAAAGAAGTCAGCATTAATTACAGTGAATTCTACAGATAGCCCCAAAATTTCAGTTAAGAAATTAGTTAAATAAGTGAGAGTTGGGATTTAATTTTAGGTAAGTCATATGTTCTACCCTTCTGAGAGTCAACTGTCTCTCTGCAGATAAAACTTTTACTTGGTCCTGGATCGTGATTTTCTTTTTTGAAAAAGGCTAAATATTAATCTTTTAATTATAACTATAAACCAATAATAATGTCTACAGATAATGAACTAATAAAGTGTATTATATATGTATGTAATGAATACATATTATTGAAGAATATATAGATAAAAAGTGAAGCATTTAAGAGAATGGGAAAATGGCAATATGGCTAAGGAATGGGAACTAATGTTTCTCTTTCCTGAGAGCACAGGAATGAATGAGGTCTTTCATTGGGTATAGGAGGAAAGGAAAGGAATGTGTTAAATGGCTATGTAGAAAGTAAATTCAACTTCACAACCATTAAAGGCAGAGGTAAAAATAATAAAGGATCAAATATGAGAGGTTTTTGGTTTGGACAGTTGAATTAATAGTAGAATCAATAACTGGGGCAGAAAACACAGAAAGAAATAGGGGATTATGAAGGGATGATAATTCATTCTAGTCGGGATATCTGGGCTTCAGACACTATCAAAACATGTGAAGGCTGACATTGACAAGTAGCAAACATTCCAGTATATACAGAATAAAAACTTGAATCATGGATAGGCATTTATTAAATTTTTACTATATGCAAAGTCTATTTTGAGGAAGGTCTTATGGGATGGGCAAAGCAGACAACATGGAGTTTCTAGACACAAAGGACTTAATAATGCTTAGACTAAGGAGGGGGCAGTGAAAGGCTTGGAGAGTATAGTGAACAAAAGACTTTGAGGAGTCTAAGAGAGCAGAATTAGAGAAAGGAGAGAGCATAAGAGCAGGCTGGTAACTGGAGTTAACTTTTGAACATTTTTAATATCAATCAAAGTTGGTTGAGTTTGATTGCAGCAACAGAATGGAACATTTGGAAGATTTTCTAACAAGTGAATGAAGCAAATGCAATATTGAGCCTGCCCTTTTGAAATATGCTTGCATTACTTATTCCTTTCTCCAGTCTTTAAACAAAAGTTGAATGAGTAACTATATGGACAAGATGCTATGGATGAATACAAAACTGGATCAGAACTGAACACCATCTTCCAGGACTTAACATTTGAGGAAGACATAATGTGGAGTCATGGAAATAGTGATAGCTTTGGAATCAGAATTTGTCTTTCCATTCAGGCTTTGTCACTTAATAACTGCATGCCTTTGGGCAAGTCACCAATTTGTCCTGAATGTTTTCTCCTGATAATTTTATTTGGTTTTATGTAATGTTATTGCTTTTTCTACTCTCTTTGCTTTTTTTTCTCTTTTGCTTATATATCATAAATTTGGCAGTTTTTGTTATTGTTTACCAAAAATTGGGTCATATTGATAGATGTTTATACAATTTGCTTTCCTCCATGGAAAAATGTGCTTAAAAGTCTCCTCATATACCACTAATTCATAGTTAGGTATTTTTCCTAATAATCAATATGTATATTCAATATCCTTCTATACCTTCATCTTTTTTTTTCAGTTTTTCACCTCTAGGAAAGTTGCAATAAATATATTTAGCCATTATCTCTATTTCAAATGTTTCTTTTTATGGTAAAATATGTTTTTATCTTCAGAACTGGGAGTGTTGGGAAAGTATATTTTTAATTTCACTAGGTTTTGCCAAATTGTCTTACAAAAAACCTGCAACAATTTATAGTTCTCTACAAGAGTAGTGATTCTCAGAGGTGTAAATGCATCTTCACTACCTGAGAATTTTGTTGAAAGTGTTTCCTAAGTCTCATCTCTGGAGATTGTTTGCAAAATGACTTATATTCAATGAGAGTATTTTTTTAAGATTTATTTATTTATGCATACAAGAGTCAGGGTACAGGTCAGAGACATGGGGCAGGGGTGGGGAGTGCAGGGTGGGTGAGAGGATTCACCAGAGAGAGAGTGGGGAGCAGAATAGGCAGAACGACTGAAATACACTGCTGAGGGGAGCAACTGGTGGGGCAGGAGAGGTCTGCTGAGCCATGTGGGTCTTTATACAATGGAATAAAGACAGCCTGTTCAATAAGTGGTGCTGGGCAAACTGGACTGCTACATGCAAAAGAATGAAACTAGAATACTGCCTTTCACCATGCACAAAAATCAACTCAAAATGGATTAAGGATTTAGACATAAGACCTGTAACCATAACCTTCCCTGGCTGGTGATTGAACTTGCACTTCAGTGGCTGCAGAAGCCTGATAGTGTGGCAATCAACCCCTTTCGCCACCAGGGAGGCCTGAAAGTGTTATTGTTAATTGTTGAAAGATAAGATATATAAAATAAGTAAAATAAGTCAGAAGGAAAAAGATAAATAGCGGATGGTTTCATTTATATATGGAATATAGAGAAGCTGAGCAAAGGGTCAGGAAAAAGACAAAACTTGTAAGCTGACCATAGCTCTGAGGCATCCAGCAGGGGAGGGGAGAAATCAAATACTGTCCAAAAATGAACAACAATGTAAAAAAATAAATTAACTTAAAAAATAAAGTATTAGACAAGGTTGTCCTCTTTAACCACTGCTCTTCAATATAACACTGGAAGTCCTGGCCAGGGCAATAAGGCAAGAAAAAGGTATACAAGGTATCCAAATAGGGAAAGAAGAA
>JAGFMF010011643.1:8673342-8694822 GCA_019455555.1 Galemys pyrenaicus | reverse complement strand
TGGTGCACTGGTGAGATGGTGATGGGGAATACATGGGGATTACAATTAATGGCAAGTATATGTAAATTTTAAAATATTTTAATTAAAAAAATTAAAAAATAAATAAAGTATTACATGTTTGTCCTCTAAATTGTGGTGCACTAACTACTAATGTGTGGACATCTTTTCAGACATTTCTTGGCCACCATATTATTACATATTATTACATTCTTTGTTTATTGTTTCTCATGTACTTTGTCTGCTTTTTTCTATAAAGTTGTTTATTTTTTTCCTGAAATTGTCACCCACAGAGCATCGGTTATTTCCCCAGTCTTCCCATGTGCTAGATCATTGGAGGGGCTTAACTGCCTTCTTATTTTCTTTCTAACCCGAGTGTTCAGGGAGATGTAGGTTGAAAGCTTCTTTCCACACAAAATTCTTTAACTTGGATTACATCCTTACTTAAACATTGTAACTGAGATAGCCTCCTCCATATAGCTTACTTTGTCACCTCACAAAGAGAAAGTTAAGCTAATATCTGTGTAGCACTTCTATTTTAGATTCTGAATTGAGTGATAAAGTAAGGCACTTCTCAATTTTTTTAAGATTATTTTTTATTTATGCATATAAGAGCAGGGGCACAGGCCAGAGGCACGAGAGGTGAGAGGATTCACCAGAGACAGAGTTGGGAGCAGAACAGGCTGATTTACTTAAATACACTGCTGAGGGGAGCAGCAGGCAAGGCAGGAGAGGTCTACCTTGCCATGTGGGTCCCCTCCCTGGCCAGGGATCGAACTGGCGCTCTCATGCCGTGGATGCTTCACAGCGCGGCACTCAACCTGCTGGGCCACCAGAGATGTTCAGCATTTCTCAATTTTTAAAAAAATTATCTTTCATAATTTCTTTAAAGATTTATTTATTTATGCATACTACAGCTGGGGTACAGTCAGTCCAGAGTCCTGGAAGTGAGAGGATTCACCAGAGACAGCATGGGGAGCAGAACAGGCATATTGATGGAAATACACTACTGAGAGGAGCAGAGGGCGAGGCAGGAGAGGTCTGCTGTGCCACGTGGGTCCCCTCCCTAACCAGGGATCGAACTTGCTCTGTTGTGCAGCGAGTAGATGCTTCACGGTGCCGCGCTCAACCTGCTGCGCCACCAGGGAGGCCCCATTTCTCAATTTTTTTTATTTTCAGTTAAAATATTTGTGACTAGAGAATATCTACTATAGGTTTCCTGAGTCATATGAAGAGAAATTCTTTCATCAGGACTCACAGGTCAAGCAGCTTCTATCACAAACTAACCTCCACTTTGGGAAAAAGGACATTTTCATATATGTATTTCCAGTCATTACAATATCTAGGACAATATTTTAAACTTAGTACATGCTTAATTAATAGCTTTAGATACATAGCATAGAAGATATATGTAGATATACCCATAATAAGTCTGTACTTTATAAAAGGGGATTTACTATATTTATATTTTAGAATTAGACTGTCCTTTTCCTCAGACCCCAATACAATAAAAGATGGTTAGTCAGCAATTCAATATGAAGGAAATTTCCCCAAATCATCATTTCAAGTTAAGAGCATTCTGGGAAAAAATCAAACCTGATTGTCCAGGAATTGAGTTCCAAGCTTGTAAAGTGATTCAGTTTGTGTTTTGTCTGCAGGACATATAGGGACACCATTGGAGGTTTTCATCCTCTCAAGCAGAATTCCCATCCCTGAGACAGCTGGTCATTGAGATGTGGCTCCATGTTAAGATGAGAGCATAACCAAACCTCAGGAACTGCCAGTAGTTTGTGGCACAAATGTCTAGTCACAAAGGGCAGAAATCCCCAACCATTTGGAGACTGTGGTTCAGTGGGAAATGTACTTGCTGGTACAACTCTGAAGTGATTTTTGCTTTGAATAACTTGTGCAGCCCTATGAGTGTGCTCTGATTATAGAAGGAGGAGTGTCATTTTGTTTGTTTTGGTTGTTATCTGCTTTGTTTTTAGTCTGGGAATGAATTCAAGGCCAGGCAGGCCATAGTTGCTGAGATTAAATGTTTGCAGGAAAGCTGTAGTAGATTGTAAAAAAATAAAGCTCAAATACTTAGCATAGAACACAACCAAAGTCAGTCAGGCATCAGAGGCCTTGTAGCTTCTGTTCTTTTGTCCTTAGAATCTTGAGGTGGCCATGGGAACAAGTTCAAGTCAGCCTGCTGGAGCTGGCTCAGAAATATATATTGCCCCAGGTGACAACCAACCAACTCCAGAAACAGAGCCATCTTGCTAAATGGCAGTTGACCACAGATGACTAAGTGAGTCTAGGCAAAACCAACAGAACAGCTCAACTAAGTCCATCAACTTACTGACCGCAGAATGTTGAGTTAAGTAAATAGTTGTGCTTTTAAACCATTGTGTTTTGGGGTTGTACATAGAGAAAGTTAACTGACTCACAGGTGCACATATACATACAAACAGAGTACTAAGGAATGGTGAGGAGTGTGGTAAACTTGGTGCTGCATGCCTACCTAGAGAAATTCAGTACAGATTTTTAAAGCTCTTTTTACCATAGGAAAAACTCTGGCAGCTCCCTGCCAGTCAAGAGCGCTTGCCTTCTGAACTAGCCAATTCCCTCATTCTTACAAATTAGAAAATCTCGTCCAAGAAAGTGACTTACTCAGCTTGCTATGGCTAGATCTTGCCAGAACAAAAATAGTGTCTAGGTCTTCTGATTGTCTGTGCAGAACCTTTTCTTTAACAAGAAGCTGGCTCTCTATATGACAGGCATAACCTGAAGATAAGCAAGAACAGCATAATGAAGATTATTCAACTTCATATGAGATAATCTTTAAATTTTCATTTATGAAAAGTGTTTCAGTGAAGAAGAATGGCACATATGATTTGATTATATGAAAATGAGCATTCTTAGAAATATCTTTTGTACTTAAAATTTTCTGCCCATTAAACATATGGTCCTCATACATTAATTATATTTTTGTTTGGTCTAAAATCCAGAGAGGAAAACAAAGTTCTCAGATCTTCAAACAGAGGGAAATGGTCCTGCTGTATAGTTAGCTGAGAAACTAACTTTTGTCATGTTATGTAAGAGGATAATAAAATCCATATTGATTGCCCTCTGAGTACATAATGCCACCTTTATAGCTGTGCAAATTACCACCTTTAAAGTGAGTTTCATCATTGATGATATAAATCATACTGTAAAAGATAAACAGATGTTTCGACAGGTATCTGGCATTCAGTTATAAGAAAGCCAGTTGGAGAGTCAACTTTCATTCAGTTCCCTTTTTGTGAAGTTAACATAAACCAAATGATTTCTCACAGTATGTTTATTTAGCATTTCTGCATAGAGGTTTACTCTTTGCCCATGATAAAAGCCTCCCTTGCACAAGCCACAGAATAAAGGTTGCAAAATGAAGTTTAATTTAAACTGCCCTCATTCCCATCTGGATTTTGCCCATCCTGACAAGGTAATGCTGTTATTCTCCATGCAACTCAAGAATCAAAAAAATTAGATTAAAAAATCAGTGTGCTGTTGGCATCCTATGCATTGTGAAGACATTTTAAAATGTCTGTTGCAATGTATTTGTAAGCAAGTACACCTAAGTTTATGATGGAGACATGGGAAGCACTTTGAAGGAAAACGGGGTGGGAGGCATGAAGCAGAGAAAAAGAGCTCAGCCCAATTCCCATTACTTAATAGAACACATTGTGAGGCCAGAGTCTTGTGGGAGCCAATCGCCAACTGACAAAATTAGATTCTGAATCATGCTTTGTAAGTCTTTCTAATGCCAGCCAGGGATGAGAGTCTTCCCTGGGAACTGGTTCCTCCCAGGACCTACCCCCCACCCAGAATTCCTTATCAGCCCCCAGCCAGCTGTCAGCTCTTAACGTTGCTGGACAGAGAATTTAATTCTCAAGGTTGTGCATTAATATTTAAATTCCTTCTTATCCATAGACTGATTTAAGTATGAACTTTTTTTTCCAACTCCACCCTCTTTCCTGCATGAATTTCCTTCCAAAGATTTTACCCAGAAATCTTTGAATTGAATGGGCATAGAAAGCAGAGCCATTTACAAAACTTGTACTTACAAAAGATATACACACCTGAGGGTTTCTTAGGAATCACACACTGAAAAACATGCTTGGTGAAAAATGGAAAGTCATTTGCAATTTTGTGTCAGAAATATTTTGGTTTCAATTTTCAGACTAAAAGAAATGATGATAGGATTTTAGCTTGTTCATAATAAATGCCGTGTTCACTATCTGTGCAAAGCACCTTCCACAACATAAGTATATCCCCAAAGCACTACTTATTTCCCAGTTATAAAAAAATTAATCCTTTTAAGTGTCCTTCAAAACGCATCTCCATATCCCAATTCTTTTCTCCTCCAGCAGTTTTCAGCAGACATCTGAAGTTGTTGGCAAGTAAATAGGAATTAGTTACAGTGGAAAATAGTTATCAGCATGTAGCCAGCTATCTCATATTGCTTCAGATGGCCCTGGTTTCACATGGATGTCTTAGAGAGGATGAAGTTGCAGGGATTTACTAGGCAAAATTTCTCAAATGATCTCAACCATAAAAATATACCTGAAGTTTTCTTAGGAATCACAATTGAAAAGCATGCTTTGTGAAAGATGTAAAGTCATGTGCAATTTTGTGTCAGAAATATTTTGGTTGCAGTTTTCAGACTAAAAGAAATTATGACAGGATTTTAGCTTGTTCTTAATAAATTTAGTGTTCACTATCTGTGCAAAACACATGAGCATTCTACTTGACTTTGAACTTTAGAGATAAGTCACAGCTTACTATGCAGAACTGTGAACTGTCTACCGCTCAAATTTTATTTTTTGTTGTTGAGATAAAATTTACATATAACAATACATTAGTTTCAGGTAGAAAATATAATTATTGGCTATTTATATACATTTGATCATACATTATATATATGATCACCACTATAATTCTAGCTAACATTCATCACATTACATAGTTTCAAAAATTATTTTTACCTGTGATGAGAACTATAAAGATCTGCTCTTAGCACCATTCACTTAAGCAATATAGAGTTATTAACTATAGATTCTTTTTTTATAAGGAGTTATGAAGATCTTCTCCAAAATCTCATCTAGACTTTCCTCTAATTTTATGAGAGAGTTGTTTAAACAATCTAAGGTTCAGCTTCCTAATCTATAAAACAATAACCTCAAATGGATTTTGTTTGGCTTAAAGGAACCAATATATATATATATATATGCTAGATTGAACATATTGCCAAAAAACACAGCAAATAAGAAATAGTTGTTGTCTTTTATTAACTATTCTGATGGGTAAGACAAACTAATCTTTCTCAAAAACTAACAAATTTAGATCAGATGTTGGAGTCTAGATTTAGTTCTTAGAAACATTATAAAATAATGAGGTCCAGCTTCAATTTATCCTCAGTTGTCCTTTAGATAGACACGTATCCTTGTTTGACAGGCACAACTCAGTTACCATGCCCTCAGGGTTATGGGAATTGACCAAGACATGAGGGACTCCAAAGACAAAATTATTCTCAACCACTACCTTTGACCAAAACTCCCTGCACACGTATAGGACTCCACTTTCTTTTGTGTGAATGTGATATAAACCAAGAAAGAATGATGACCGGGACCAACAAGTTTTGTATTCTCCTTTGAAAATAATAGATATCATTTGAAATATCTTCCAGAGGGTTATGCCTCAATTCTAATTTAGAATAATGATGGGAAATTTAGACAACTCTATTATCTCTAGGGAAGGGATTTCAGGGTAAGACAGTCTATAAACATGATACCAGAATAGCTTAGGTGCTGGTGCTGCCTGTTAATACCAAAAAGCCAATAAGCATAGGCAGCAATAGAATCTATAAGTGTTTTTATTTTTCAGATTGCTGACAAGTGATCTGAGAGAACAGTAAATATTTCAGCCTAAAGGAACTCTCCTGCCGTCTCATCTCAAACTGACCTTTTCATATTGAGTTCAACAAAGGCAATTAGTCATAAACAAACAGCCCATCAGAACTTCCCATTGCAGTTGATGTTCCTGGTATTCATCACATTCAGCCCCCAGAACTTGTTAATAGCCTCCTGGTTATCTTGATTCTGGTATATCTGATGGCATCAATGTCCAGTATTCCGTCAGGCATCACTGGGACAGGAATCCCAGTTTAAAGCAAGAGTTTTAGTTTAAAGAAAACAGATCATTAGTCATATACTGTGTATGTGCTATATGTTCAGACTCTTATACTAGATATAACATCCTTCCTTTCCTCACTAGTCCCCATTCAAACAAGCCCTCCTTAAATTGTCCTAATTTGAATTTGGCACTTGTTTCTTGATGGAGATATGAATGTTAATTGCTACCAAAATTATCTCAAGAAACAGACCTTGCAGTGAAGCTCTGGAAATAAGATGAGAGATATGGGAGCAAGTCGTAGCGTTATTCTTACTCCCCTTAGCATGGGGTACAGAACAGGTGTGGGGCAAGCCATTGGAGCATGGAGCGGCTATAGTAATTTATCATTGTGTCAATATCAGTGATTATAAAAAGATTGTCAAATCACCATTTTCTCATTATGAGCATAGATAATCAACACAGAGAAGTTAAAACTTTATAAATATATGTATAAGATTTTTTCTTTTTCTTTATTTATATATAATTGACATCAGTTGTGATCCCCATGGATTTTCCACCACCATTTCACCAGTGTACCATCACTTCAGTCCCTTGTGCTCTTTCTGCCCTCATCCCATTCCCTCCCCCTCCACATACACAAAATGTTTTGATTTGAACATGGAAAATCAGAAGACCTTCCTGATAGATTTAAAAGTTTCCCTCTTTTTTTTTCCCCACAAAGTAGATGTGACTGAGAGTTTTAATGGCTGCACTTTTTATGTTCAACTTTTAGTGTTCAACTCAACCAAGTTTGTTATAATAAGGTAGGAGGATATTGGGGAAGGCTTGGAACTGTGAGATATGGTATAGGATATTTACATACATATGATTGAGTCTAAGAATCTTGCAGTTTTAAATTCCCCTGAATTTACTTACCAATAAAGGTAAACATGTTAAGCAAAACTTTCCTTTTCCATAGCAAATGGCAGAAGTATGCAGCACCGAGGCCTTGAGGAATGCTGAGATGATTATTTATGCTACATGTCTTTTATATAACCTTTTTGGCTTATGAAACAACAGATGGGGCCTATGGGTTGCCTGATTATTAAAAATCATGTGGTTACCATGACTTTCCCATCATCAATCACACAAAATCCTCTTCCAAAGTCCATTGTATTCTCCCCCATTCCCTTCCCTTCCTTGATGCCTCAGATCTATCTATGCTCGAGTTAAAAGGTTGGTTTTAAAGTTTGCCTTTGCCCCACCCTTTGTTTGGTTTCTCCATATTCACCATATAAGTGAGATCATCTCAAACTGCCAAAATATTAACAAGGTTGTAAAACAATAAAAAGTTAATTAATGTGGTTACAATAACCATAAGTACAGTTACTGGATGGTTAATCTTTACTGTAACAAATCAGCAAAAGATCATCAAAGGCTCAGAATGTGTCAATCTGCCAGGTAAATAGTTTTTATACAGTGCTAGATAAGGGTAAGGGAAATACACAGTATTTTGTAGAAGCAATCATGATGACAAGTTTTAACTCATAATCAATATAGAAGCAGAGAATATATAACTGTCTTTATACCATTTGTTTTTCTCCTCTAATCACCTATTTCCTTATATGAATAATATAATAAAAGTGGTACCTGTCATTTTTGGTGGTAGATAGGAGGATTAATGAATAGACAACATCAACAGTGATGGGGTATGATAAGGACACAAGAATTCTCTAGTTTGAGAACATAGACTTTTCACTTAGAATAAAGAAAATATATATGAGTGGGTTACGGTGACTAATGTCCAGTTGTCTCAGCAGACAAATAACTTTTCACTATGCTGTTGTCTGTTTTCTCTCCAGGAGGCTGACCTTCAATCATTCCCTCACCCTGTGACTATTGATTTGGCTTAACCAATGGAAAGCCTATGACCGGTAACTGGAGGGAGGGAGAAGTTAGAAGTCATGGTGTTTTTGCTCTGGCTAATTCTATAAGGTCAGCCTAGGATGGTTAAGTCTAATACTCCTCTCAAGAGGACCTTTTCTATACAATTTTCTTCTGACATATTCTGGAACTTGTCTTCCCTTAGTCTTTATGGACTGATCAAAATAAGAGTCACTGACCCTGGGTTACTGCACAATCCCTTTTGATTCCTTTTTATACTACACATTATAGCTGATTTATTTTACATATAAAACAAATAAAAGTTCTCTCTTTGAATTAGTAAAACGAAGTGTTCTACCTGTTTCCTGTTGGGACTCTGACTGATACCTCTTACTAATCCACCATCATCTCTACCAGAGTTATTGTGAAAACCTTATAACTGGTCTCATTTCTTTTGTCCTTGCTTGCCCTTGTTTGCCTTTAGCCTATTTTCAACATAGCAATCACAGCGCTCCTTTGAAACATAAATAAAAAATCTTCCAAATGTTTACCCAATTTACTTGAATAATTTTTTAAAGATTTATTTGTTTATGTATACAAATAATGTGTGTGTTGGGGGGGAGGGGGTGTGTGGTATGAAAGGATTCACCAGAGACAGAGTGGGAAGCAGAACAGTCAGATCTAATGAAATACACTGCTGAGGGGAGCACTGGGCGAGGCAGGACAGGTCTGATGTGCCTTGTGGATTAGCTTCCTGGCTGGGGAGCTGGGGACAAAACTCTTGCTGCAGTGGCTCAGATAGCTTTATAGCGCTACAATTTAACCCCTTGCACCACCAGGGAGGCCCCTAAAATTCCTTTTTTCCTCCCCACAAGGTCATGTATGATACGTTTCTTCTTATCTGTGCTCACCTATGTTTACTGTGTCCATCAACCAGTAGGGACTCTTTAACTGTTCCTCTGAGGGACCAGATGCTTCTGTATGGAATGGAATGCTCAACCCCCAGGCCCACCCCTCCTCACCCCAGATCTAGATCCATGGCCTTACTCACCTCCCTCATGCCCTCACTCAACTAGCACTTTTTCAGAGTGACTTTCCTTGACCACAATGACTAAAATTTCAATTCTCCTTCAACATGACCTATTCTTTTTCCTTTATCTTCCTTCTAATCAACCCAACCTATTCACTGAATTTAGTTATCATTTTTCCCTCTTTCTATCTTTCTGGAATGGGAAAGGTGGAATGAAAGTATTTTTGCTCAGAATTTACACTCAACATTCAGAATGTTGCTTGTCACATATGAGATATTCAATCAATATTTGTTGAGTTTGTTTTTTCCTTATTCACTCAGAGTTAATAGCTAATGCCTGGGAGCTTAAATTTGATTCTGAGCCTAATAAATCTGAACTGTCAAGTATCTCAGTGCACATGGGACTTGGAAAACAGAAAAATTTATCTCTTTTTTAAAGAAAAAAGTTACCTTATTTGATAGCCTGCATTAGGGACCAGCCATTACATGCAGTTACCTGACTACTTTTCAAAGGTCAAATCTTCCTTGAAGAAGAGGATTCACATTACAATTTAGGCTGATAAAATGATCATGTCTGAGACAAAATATGATTTTATTAAAGGAAATCAAGATTGTTTTAAGCAATGGCAGCACTCTCTAAATTTGTATAAATTCGCCTAAGCTAACAACTATCAATGGCAATGCAGATTTAAAAGTGAAATGGGAAAAATCAGATAATTTCTCTACTACTGTAGTACTATAATATCGAAATCCTATGACTTAATTTGAAGTGGACATTCATACTTATCATTGAATGAATTTGAAGGCTTTGACAGAAGGGACAAATCTTCCATAGTCATGAAGCCTTCTGTCCTACTGAAAAAAAAAAAAAAAATGGGGCCTCCCTGGTGGCATAAGGGGTTGAGAGCTGCACTGTGGAGCTTCTGCAACCACTGCAGCAGGAGTTCACTCCCTGGTCACAGAAAGGACCCACATGGCCAGGGAGAGAACCCACATGATGCAGCAGACTGTATTTCATCAGTCTGCCTGTTCTGCTCCCCACTCTGTCTCTGGTGATTTCTTTCACCCCCTACACCTCTGACCTGTACCCCAGCTCTTGTATGTATAAATAAATAAAACCTTTTTTAAAAATGTATGAAATGTTTACACAAAAAAAGATTGTCAGGTATATAACTTACAAATAACCCAAGCTGGATGCTTTGATTTGAAAACACAATCTTATCATCTATTTAGTTTATTCCCATTACACAAAAGCTTATCTTTACTGAGAGATAGCTCTATAACACCTTTGTTTACTTATGGTGAAAAAAGGTTGTGTCATCAAGGTTGTTTAAATATTTCAATTTTGGATTTAACTAGCTATAGAAGGATAAGTGTGGTTCTATGGGGAGAAGTGGATAGTTGTGTGATTGGCCCTGAATTCATGCAAATATGACAATTTCTATAAAGTGAAGTTCTTAACACTACCTAACATTTACCAACCTTAACATTACTTAGCACTTTTTCCCCTTTGATTGGGTTCACATCATTGGGAAATTTATTTCAAAAGAATCGCTTATACTTACAAAAAAATAAAAGTGAAATGTATCAGTCCATCAAGCACTTCCTGTTAGTGTAATGCATCAGGAGTAGTGAGTGTTTTAAATCTGACCTCATGGCATTTACTCTATTATGTGGGCCATATCCTTTTGCTGTTTAGTGCTTTCCTAGCATTATAAGAGTTATGTGTATTTTCAATGGCCTTTCCCAACTAAATAGTTTTATTTACAGGGTGACCTTTAGTACAGGAAAATAACCATACTGCATATTGAACTATTCATATGTCACAGATACTTAGTGAGCCTGGGAGAGTTGACAATTTTTCTGGGTCTCCAAGGAGGGATTTCTATCTTACATTTGCCAAAACCCTATCACATCACATATCAGGAATTTAATTACTATACTATGGGAAATACAAGTTTCTGAGGTATTAAACATCATTTGATTGCAAATCATAGAAAATTGCTAGTTTAAAAGGTAACAGTAATCCACAAAGTATTTGCTAACATGGATTATATTTTGGTTTTGTGATTCAGAAATAAGATGATTTTCTATAGAGTAGATGGTCTATGTCCCTGATGCATTATTTCAATATTTTGCAATATAACATCACCCTAGTAAAGACATATATTTCTAACATGTCTACAAAGCGGAAGTAGACATATAAAATTGCTCTGTTAATAAAGGTATATTTGAATTTTAATTTGATAGGCTAGTGTGATTATCATAAACCTTCTAGCTGGTTACGCTATTTGACACATGTAACACTATGTGATGATGGGCCAGGAACTAGAACATTTTCTCAATTCCCAGTGAAACAGTCTACCATTTATTTATCATTCATAACAATCATTTTAGTTTAACTTTGAAAAATAGGAATATTTTGGTATTTTTTAATTGAGGTACCATATATAACACTCTCTATGCTTCAGAGGCATAAGGTAACACCTTTTCAGATGTATTTTATCATGCCACCAAAGCACCCAGAGTCCTCTACCATAATCCAATAGGTATCTTCTCCTTTCCCTCTGGTATCCTCAATTCTACCATTTAAACCACGTATCACTAGTCATTATTGGTGCCTCTCAAGTGAGAAAATTCATGGGCAAACTCTTTGAAAAGACAAGAATGCTTTAGAAATACAAGACTTTTCTCTGCTTTTTCCATGATAATAATGTGAATTTACAGTTTTTGAGTTTTCCTTCTTGGGTACTTTCTTATACATGACCCAAGCCCTACATGTCTAGTCCTAGTGGTATATTAAGCTGAGGAGACCCAGGAGGTATGAAGATAGAAGGGTGACCCCCGAAGATCCTTGATGGAATTCATCCCCAAAAAGGTGGAGAAAAGGAAAAATGTTTTCTTTTAAAACTAAAGATAAGAAAAGAAATTTAATTTTGTGACTGGGCAGAGCTCTGTTTAAAATATCTACTGTCGATACCTTATACAAAGATGAAACAATTGCCTAGGCGTTCTCAGGAAGCTGGATAAAAGGGGTTTTCCCAACTCCTCCCCTTGTCCCTGCTTGGTGTTTAGATGTTAACAATACCTTGGTTCCAGGATCCAAACTACAGGCTTTAATATTTATGCTTTATTTACTATCAATCTTTTGCTCAAAGGTTTTTTCACTTTCTCATAAAAAATATTCTCAAAGAATTTCATGGTCATTATATAGTTCTTTAAGTGGCATTTTTACTAGGTTAGTATAAAAAATCAGAAACAGATGGATTAATTTTCTTTTCAAATATTTGGTTTAAAAGTACTCAAGAAAAAAATATATATTTGGTCAAATGTGTTTAAGTTTTGCTAAATGACTTACATATGAGAAAAATATCAAAGTGTTAACCCATCGGAAAGTGGAGTGTCTTTTCATAGCATCTAACTTCCCCCCATGTAATATAATTTTTGAAGTAAACTAAATAGAACATATTAAATCAAACATATCATGTATACACTGTGCAGTAAAATCATATCACTTAGACCCACTTTCCCTGTATTCCCTGAAAATAATTCTGGTATATTCTTAAAAATGTAAAAGCAGAGGGGAGAAAGAAAAAATACCAATTACCTAACCAAGGTTAAAAACAGGTTAATGAACATCCACTAATGGGTAAGCATTGAGTTACTCATCTGAATGCCAAGACAGGTTTAACTCAAATATTATCTTTAAGACAATTTTAAAATGCATGGCTTTTTAACATATAAAACCGTGTCCAAATTGGACCCATCTTTAATAACTAATCATGAGACTCAAATATTCTCAAAAATGTTGGTCTGATCATGACAATTAATTACTTCAAATTCAATAAACAATTGGATTTTTAGCTGGTGTTTAGGGAGGTGAGAATTGATACCCTCTTCATTTAACTCAATCCAAGAAGAACTGTTTTTTGTAAATATGGTTGTCTCTATGTGACTGTTTCTGGGTCTAAAGAGACTTGAATACTGACCTCACTCTTCCAATTCTGTTCATGTCTGCATAAGAATAGAAAATACATTAAGGTCTGAAGAATTTGAATGGAAGTTCTCAAATGTAAAACTCAAGTACCTGGAGAAGTGTTACAGAACAAGAGGCCCAGCCTCCTTGAAGTAGGACAGGGTTTGCGTTTCCATTGAAAATCCAGAACCCAGAATTGATCTCAATTCTCAGCCTGAAATTGGATTCAAATATTTTATATTTATAATCTCAATCTCTATGTATGCATGCATGTAAGTATGTATGTATGTATCTATCTATCTATGGGTGAAATGGTGATGGGAATTCTGTGGGGACTACATCTAAAGGGAGAAAGCATACACTGTACAAAAAGGAAAAATGATGTAAAATATATGTAAAATAAATTAATTAATAATGTCATCAGAGAATATAAAACCAAAAATAGAAATAATATTGTAAATAATTTCATGTTATTAATTGGAAAATATTTTTGGGGGGCTAGGGGATGTTTTTGGAATTTGTCATCTCAAAATTTTTTATTTTAATTTTCTCATTCATTCAATACATGGATATTTGTTTTTTAATCTAAAAATAAATAATTTAATAAGGGAGACCACCCTTGAAATGATTGATCTGTAGACAACCTGATGATGTAATAATGGAAATGATTTAGGCAGTTGTCAGCTGCATTAAAAGACTTGCCATGTTCATCTGAACTTAGACTCTAATAAAGGAAGTGGCTCATAACATTGAGCAAGGGATAGAAATGTTAATAAAAATCTTTAAGGAAACTTCTTTTAGGTGGTGGAAAAACCATGTATATCACTTAGAACCACTCTTCTCAGTATTCCCTTAAAATAATTGCTGGTATTTTTTTAAAAAACTATAAAAGCAGAAGAAAGTAAAATATCAAGGCAATAGAAAATGTGTAAATATATGGGAATAGGGTTGTAATAGAAAATAGTCACAAAAATAAAAAACAATTAACTATTTATATACGTAGTGGAATACATAAATGGCTATTTAAAAAGATGAAGTAGTGCCTTTGGGAAAAAAATGGATGGATTTGCAGGTGATTATGCTACGTGAAATGAGTCAGAAAGCAAGAGACAGTTACCAGAAAGTATCATGCATTTGTGGGATATAAATAAGCAAAGAAAACAAACTGGCAAAAACAGTAAGAATGATTTTTTAGACTCTGAAAAATATAATGGTCACCAGTTGGGGAGGGAGTAGGAGGGAGGAGCAGCTCTGGAGCTTTGGAAGAAGGTAAGAGAAGCATGTATACACATGAAGGTATGAAGCTATGCTCCCCAAATTATGTATTTATAGAAACTAGTGGCAAGTCAATAATACTTGAAAGAAAGAAATAAAAAGTTAACACTTTGGTAAATGAAAAATAGACCATCAGGAGTATTAAAATCTATCAGTAAGCAAAATACAGGCTAGTTTTTAATGTTTCCTGAGCCCCATTGAGTCCTTAAAACTACCAATTGTTTTCTGACAAACTTCTCAAAAGTACAATCAATTTTTTGCCTTATGTCTTTCAATCCCCCAGCCACAAAAGTCCTTCTTTCCTAGTCCCACTCCAGCAGTGACCACCAGCCTTCCACTTGCACCTGGAACCCTTAGGGGGCTACTAAAATACAAATTGAGGATCCGCTTCCCTGAGTTTCTGGTTCATTAGTTCTGGGATAGATTCAAGATTCTGTATTTGAACAAGATTTACAAGATGTTGATGCTACTTATCTGTGGATTATACTTTGAATAGCACTGTCCTACAGAATGTCCTGTTACTGTAGTAACACTTGCAATAACTCATAAATCCAGTGGTCCATATTCATTCCTCATTGTTCTTACTCCCGCAGCCTCATTTCTACTCCCACTTTTTTGAAAGCCTCCCCTCCCTGAATTTCTATGATATTGATTTTAATTCTGTTGTTTGCAATTTAGAATTCTTGCTTCCATATCTGGTATATCATATCTTCTGTGATCTAATCCCTATTCATCATATGATCTTAGTGTTTATTACTTTCCCTCCCCAAGCCTTATGCTGCACTGACACTGGCTTCAAAAACTTAACAATGGCATCACACTTCTATTAAATACTTCTGTTTCTTCATATAGGTTATATTCTCCCCCTTCTCTGCCTGATACATCCCCTATTTATCTTTTAAGATTCTGCTCAAATGATACCTCCTTTAAGAAGGATTCCACCAGAAGTAGTTAAGTCTCTGGAGCCTTTTCCAACACTTTATAAATAACTTATTATAGCACCTAAAGTATTTAGGTCTAGTTATTTGCTTATATATCAATCCCATTAAAATATGAACTCATCACAAGACTGTTTCATATGCAAGGGGCTAGCAAAGTGTTGATCAGAGGAGACTGCTAATGTTTAATGAATAAGCCTAAGGGACAAAGCCACCAAGAAGCAATGGTAAACATTGCTTAGATCCAAGGGTTAGAGCACAAATATTTTCAGACCTATCCTGTTTCCATGCTCCACAACACATCTCTATCAACTGATTGTAAAGTCTGCAGTCAAATGCTCTACCACTGAGCTATACCCCCATGACTATAAAATCTGATTGAGCCATGAATGATTAATTTATTTTGCGATGTAATGTACCTGGCACAGCAGTGCCCACATGAAGAAATATAATAAATTCATATGAGATCAGAATGATGAGACAGATAAACTTTTCCTCTTCACTTGCTGGAGTGTGCATACCATGAATTTCACATCGAAGTTGACTTATAACAGACCAAATTAAAATTAAGGAGTGTAAAATGCAGAGGTATTTTTAATTCATATACTTTGCAAATTAATTTGAGGAATTTTTTTTTCCAAAAGAGCAATTCAAGTTAATTTTACAAAGATTCAAGAAGTGTTTTACAAACATCCGAACTTGGGATTACTTAAACATATTTCATGGTAGAAATATCATTATCCCACCATTGTTCTGTCTAAATTAGAAACAAAACTGTCTGGAAGTATAAGATTAAAATACATGACATACTGATAAGAAAAGTTAATGATAACTATCACACTGAAAAGACATTACAACGTTCCAGAAAAAGACTAAGACAAAATTTTAAATATACTTGAAAGTTGAACAAAAAGTGTTTTCAAATTTTGATTAGAAAGTAATCATTAGGAATTATCACTATTTTTAGAATACTTTTATATTTAAAGTGTTTTTTTTTCAATAACTTTCTACACATATTAGGTTGGGATGTTGATTTAAAAGCTCTTGTCAAAAGCTGTACCAGCTCCAAATCATAGATTTGGGGTTTTGGCACCCATTATTTATAGACGTTTGGAAAGATTTCAGCACCTATATGCATGTTTGGAAAGTAGCAATTTGCTCTGGAAACTTCAATTGTTTACATTTTCACAAAAGCATATTCCTTGATTCAGAACAAGGATTTGAAAGGAGCCCATCATATAACCAGCAAAGGATTCTGACACAATGGTCAAATTTGATTTTTCTTTTATTTTTATTGAGGTAACGTTTAGGCTATAAAATCGTATGTGATTCAGAGAACAGCAACATGCTTCTTCAGAGGCATGTATCTCAGATGGCAAGCCCACACTTACTTCTCTTCCATTGCATAGAATATCTATTTTGTTGCTGTTACTTGGATATTAATGGTGAATTCGTCTGTCTCTGTCTTAAATTATTCACTTCTACGTTGATAGTGGTAATCAGCTTCTTAATCAACACTGACTCCTCACCTTTCTTAGCTATATTCCATCCAGCAGGATGGAATTGAAGGCCATTTCTTTAGTGGTTTTCCATTTTTTTGTGGATTTGTGAATCACTTGGAGACCACAACCCAATTTTGTCTATGATTCCTTATTTTGCTTGCAAGTTTACTGAAGTGCAATTGTTATACAAAAACAAAACAAAACTATACTTACTTCATGTATGTAATGTGTTGAATCTGAATATATACATACACAGGTGATCCTATCATCTTAATCTAGGTTCTTCAATTCCTTATTTAATGTTGACTTTATTTCCCTCCATTTTTGTCTTGTTTATCAGTTTTATTTATCGATTGTCTTCCTCAATGACTCTAATTGTTCTTAATAACATAGTCCCTGGGCCTCCCTGGTGGCGCAGTGGGTTAAGCAATGCATTATGAGGCAGACCACAGCCACTGAAGCACGAGTTCGATCCCTGATGCCGGCCAGGGAGGGGACACACATGGCGCAGCAGACCTCTCCTGCTGTGCCCGCTGCTCCCCTCAGCAGTGTACTTCTGTTGATCTGCCTGTTCTGCTCCCCGCTCTGTCTGTGGTGAATCTTCTCACACACACAACCCCCCACGCCTCTGGCCTGTACCCCAGTGCTTGTATGCATAAATAAATAAATCTTTAAAAAAATATATAACATAGCCCCCTGCCCACCCTACTAAGTCATCTCAGGGTATTTGTCTAGTTAGCATCTCACAAGATATCAAACAATCAAGAGAAAGAACTGAATTCCCTTAATTTCAATCCTTTTTCTATTATTTCCTAAGAAATTTTCAGAAAAAAAACAAAACAAAACTATTTCCCTGGGATCCTACTTCCCTAAGCAAAAATTGAATCAAATTTCCATTGGGTTTATTAGGAAATTAGTTTCTAATTCATTGCTCACTTTGTTCTGCTTCCACAGACTTTTGGAACCTCTTCCTTTTGCTGTCAGCTAGCAGTCACTGGAAATTTGTGTTTCCTCCTTGCTCCATTAGATCACATTTTATTGATCTGCGCCCTCTAAACAAAGAACAGGTATTACCAGAGGAGATGGCAAGCAGGGTGTGTCTGTCCTGTGTCTTTACCATAGCTGTGCTACAGAATCAAAAATCAACCCCCAACACACACACACACACACACACACACACACACACTCTCCTTGCTTAGCCTAGGCTACATACATATAGCTTTGTCTACACTCCAGAACTATCTGCTCTGACTGTGATCGCTGAGTCACTCTTTAGCCCTGTCTCTTAACATTCTTTTCAACTCTCCCATGGAAAACTGATAAATGTCCCCTATTGTTGTGTGTTTAATGTTTCGAGTGCAAATTCCAGTCAGTGTTATTTCCTTCAGTAAATTTTTAATGACTAAACTTCCAGAATTTAATGACCTCCTGTGATTACATCCTCTAAACCCTGCTACTGACAGTGTGACCCCAAGACCAGCAGTATTAATAACACCTGGGAGCCTGTGAGAAGTGCAGATTCTCAGACCCCCACCATAGACTTTCTGCGTCAGAATATGCATCTTTGTAAATTCACCAGATGATTTGCATGTGCATTAAAGTAAGAATTAAACCTGTATAAGAATGCGTAACTTCACTGTAAGAGCTTTTAAACATAAACTTCCTGGCACAGCAGACCTCCCCTGTTCCGCCTGCTGCTCCCCTCAGCAGTGTATTTCAGTAGATCCACCTGTTCTGCTCCCCACTGTCTCTAGTGATTCTCTTCAGCCTCTGCACAATGTGCTTCAAATTTTTTGATGGAGATTATAACTTATGCGGTTCGTGTCCTGCCTCCCAGACGCTTCCTAAAGTGTTTCCACAGACTCTACTCCATCTTCTTGGCTTTGGAATGTTCTACAATGCCTTGTCTTTTTTCCGAAGTGTTAGCAGTTCTTCTCAAACTATTGCTTCACAAATTTATGGTGCTTATTTAAAATGCATAAACCCTGGTCCACCCCTGTGAGCTGGATTTAGCATCTCTCTAGAGAAGACCTAAGAATCTGCAGCTTTAGCAAACAGGATAGGTGAGTCTTATATACAAAGCAGCAGGTTAAAACATCAGATAAGCATATTGAAATATGTTCAGAAAATATTTTCATTTAAGATGTGACAGTGATAATTTTAATGGGTGTTTTGTTTAGGCCGCAGTGCTAACTGTAGATTCTTAGAGCTGAAAAGGACCTTTTAAAGGCATAAAAGCACAAACTTCCCACTTTAGATATATAGGAACTCTCTCTAGGCTTCCAAACCCCTCCATCTAGTGGTGTCGATTCCAACATAACTCTCTAACATATCATGCTGAAATTGTCTAAAAGACCAAGCCTGGGGCCTCCCTGGTGGCACAGAGGGTTGAGCACCGCTCTATGAAGTATCTGCAGCACAGCAGCGCGAGTCAGATCCCCGACCAGGGAGGGGACCCACATAGCGCTGCAGATCTCTCCTGCTGTGCCCGCTGCTCCCCTCAGCAGTATGTTTCAGCCAATCTGCCTGTTCTGCTCCCCACCTCCCACTACTCTGACCTATACCCCAGCTCTTGTGTGTATAAATAAATAAATCTTTAAAATAGATAAATAAATAAAAGACCAAGCTTGTTATACATCCTCTCTGCTCTCCCTTCTCTGTTCTTGTCATTACCAAGAAATCCTTATCAGAATCAGGGTTATCCTATGGTTTTCTCTTTCACCTGCCATCAGCCAATCAACCTTCAAGACCTTCATATTCCATCCATATATGCTTTCAGATTTTCTCCTTTATCCTTGCCATTCACTTGGATTATTACAATTTGTTAATAAGTCTATCTACCTCCTAGTCCCCCAGAGCACCAGGCATCACACTGCTAAGAGAATTTACTAAATTCCAGTTCTGAACACAGCAATCTGTCTTATCTCTTTCACCATATGCTCTTCATCTAGAACAATGTGCTTCAAATTTTTCGATGGCGATTATAACTTATGCTGTTCATGTCCAGCCTCCCAGACACTTGGCCAACTCTATTTGCACCCATGACTTGGGCGATGGTGCCCAGCACCATGACCTGATCTCCACCAGTGTCCTCTGCTCATTCCTAAGGGCTTTCCCGAAGTCCTTCCACCCTTGGGTCAGTTTTGAAAAGTCAGTGATTAAAATGTCTTTATAACCTCAACAAGTGACTACCACGGATCAGCGGAGAACAGCCCAACAATCCTAGCTCTCTGCGAGGAATTCTGGGCTATGTTCACATGGTTCTCTAGACAGTCCCCGACAGCATTCATCACTAGATGTCCACCAAGCCCACAACCTATACTGGCACCTTTCTTTCATGGTTCACTTCCTCCAAAAGTGTGTCTGAATTATTTCCAAGCAAACTATTTGGCCCATTCCTTGTCTCAGGGGCTCAGAGGCTGATTTAAAAAAAACACAAAAACCTTATCATATATCAACAACACATGTGTATTCTTGTATGTGCACATTTGTGCATATTTATGTATTATTTATGTATTATATCCATATCTTATCACACTAAGAAGGAACAACAAAATCAAAAATTAGATGAAAAGGAAAATGAAATATATGATTTCCAAAGAGCTTGCTATTTAAAATGACTGTATTAGAAATAGATAGTATCTCAAGAAACAGTGTTCCTTTTAAGGTATGGCCTGAGCTATGTTCTTAGTAATCACTTCTAATTCCTTTCTTTTAATCACTTTTAATTCCCTATTCAAATAGCCTTCTTTTTGATCATCTTTACTTCTGCTTTATTTTTGGGTCTACCCTCTGCCATACTTTATTAGCTCATTGTTTTTTGTCTCATGACATAACTGACAAGCAATCAGTCAAGAGCAAGACAATGCTGCTGGCATTGTTGTTTTCTTACCGTTGCTTGACTGCTATTATCTTCAAAAGATGTTTTTTTCACACACTTTTAAAATACATATGTCCACTTTGGGAGAAGTTCAATGAAGTTCCAGTAATCAAATTTATGATTCCACCTACCAGTGTCCTTAACTAACACACATTGCAACGGGCTGTGAGAATAAGCAAAAGAGGATTCCATTGTTGGTGGGCCTCACACCCTTTCTTCAAGCTTCTTTCCAGATCATGGATGGCACCTAATTCTGTGTTACTCCATCTGGGGGCTGTAATCTAACCAGATATTAAATAGCTGCCAAGTTCATCTTTTAGTCTTTTACTTATTTATTTTCCTAAAGATTTATTTATTTATTTTTAAAGATTTTATTTATTTATGCATATAAGAACTGGGGTACAGGCCAGAGGTGTGGGGGTAGAAGGATTCACCAAAGACCAAGTGAGGGGCAGAATAGGCAGATCTATGAAGGGGAGCAGTGGGAGAGAAAGGAGAAGTGTGCTTCGCCATGTGGATCAGATCCCTGGCTAGGGATCGAACTCATGATGCAGTGGCTGCAGATGCTGCACCTTAACCCCTTGCACCACCAAGGAGGCTCCCATTTTTTCCCTCTTAAAATAAAAAATAAATAATGAAAACTCCCCTTTGTGTGTTCTTGACCTAGATCTGGGCTCTAGTGGATTTATCTTGAGAAGAATTAAACTTTAACTCCATAGAATTACTTTTGGCTTTTCATGACGTGTCTTTTGTTTACTATGTCCAACTTTATTTTTTTTATTAAAATATTTTAAAATTTACATATACTTGCCATTAATTGTAATCCCCATGTATTCCCCATCACCATCTCACCAGTGCACCAT
>JAGFMF010011643.1:8655053-8672993 GCA_019455555.1 Galemys pyrenaicus | reverse complement strand
TTCTGACTTGCTTCGCTAAGCATAATCCCCTCCAGATCCATCCATGTTCCCAAGAATGAGTCTAGTTTTTCATTTCTGATTGCTGAGTAGTATTCCATCATGTATATGTACCACAGCTTCCCTTATTTTGACTTAACTCTTCACGTCCTGTGTTCCAACATTACAAACATCCTTACATTTAAAAAAATAAGTCTTGTCTTTTTACAACATTGAAACTTGGTAAATGGTCTTCCCCTTGTCTTCTTGTTTTTCCATTCTTCTATTCACCTAAGGAGTCTTACTATAGTATCTATCACCTTCTATAGCAAGTACCTCTCAACCCTGGGCTCACCACCAAATGCAGTTGAATTTGTGTCAGAGACTCCAAGTAAATTTACATCTACCTCATCTCACATGGTTCCACCTCAAGCATGTCACTAGTCTTATTTTAATTCTCTACCCCACAGGGAATTCCCTGTGCTGGCTCCCAGGAGCTTGCAGAGTCCCTAGAGGGGACATGAGCCAGTGAAGTGTTCCAGTTTCCTGTCTTTCAAGTGCACAATTTTGGAAGGCATTGTTTGTTTCTCAGGAAGTCCTGATGAGCCAAGCCTCACTGCCCACAGGGAAGCCCATGATAAGACACTCTTCCAGTGGTCTTAGCTCTTCTCTCTCCCCACCCTCACTAATGCTTCTTGGGACCTACGTCTAAATAAACCAACTTATACCAAAATCCCTGTCATGGGTTCTGCTCTTAGAGGAAAACAACCTGAGACACCTTTTACTGATGAACTATTTCTGGAACCCTAAATCCCCTAACCCCACTGCTACCCCTGGTAAACGGAGGTGCTTTTGTTGTCTTTGCTGCTTTCCAATTTCATATATATCTTGACTGTTTCAGTCTCACAAACACACACAATTGTTGCTTAAGAGACACAGTCTCAGGTCTATCTTCTAGCTCCCTGCTAAGGGGACCATTCAGCCAGGTGGAACGTGCTCGTCCGTGAGCTTCACCATGCTCATCCATGTCTGCTCACTGTGGCTTTCTGCCTCTCATCTGAGGTGGCATTCTGGCGTGGCTTTCTGCCTCTCACCTGAGGTGGCATTCTGGCGTCCTTGACGTCACTGTGTTTTCTGAGCACTGTGCTTTCCCTGACACTGATGTTGACCAATCAACACCGACAGTTACAACTGCCCTCACCAAGCTCAGCACTTCATGTTTCTCCACCAGGCAGAGCAGTGCTGACTGGCAATGTCACCAAGGCCCTGCAGAGAAGGCTGCAGGGCAAGGTTGGCATGTTTCTTACTGCCATGTAAACAGTGGGAACTAGAAAAACGTGACGTGTTACCTGCCTGAGCCAAAAGTTGCTGCCTATGGGCACTCGCTCCCTCAGTTACCAGCCAGGTAGAATGGTCCATTCCTGAGGTATCAAGTAGAGTGGGGGACCCTAAAAGGGTATCTACAGCAGGGTAAGAGTGATCTGAGGATCTGCCCAGACTCTGCCCAGACTCCCAGACCCTTTGTACTCTGTACTGGCCTCTGTGAAGAAGATTTCAACAGCTGACCTCCAAAAAGACAGTGAAACTGAAGAGTTTTGTTAGGACTGGAAGGCTGCCTCTGGGTTTGTCACTGCCATTGCCTGGAAAGAGCACCGAAGGCGCTGGGCCTTCTTGTTTGTATGTGTAGTTTTTTTGTATGAACCAGAATAAAAACTTGAAATCAAATATTTAGGTGGTGATAATAAATAACCTTAGCCAAAGTTTCAATGAAAACTCGAGTTATACATGCCCATTGTCTTTCAGTAGGTGAATAACTATAATTCCAATTTTATAAATGAAAATTCTAAACTTGGAGAAGTAACTCAGCCAAGTCCCACAAGAAGCTATTTTCTGATCGTCTGGCACCACCTCAGTGCTGCTGCCTGTGTTGTTGTTTGGTCCAGTGGTCGGGGTCATCCATCCCAAGACCTTTGCTGTGGACTACTGCAGCAGCATCTGAGCGGCCCCACCTGTGAGCACCTCTAGGTGCTCCCCACACCAGGCCCTACTTGGCAGGATGGTGCCATCTTGGATGAGAAAACTTTTGTTTGGGACTTCTGGATACTGTGCACACTAGATAGGGTGAGATAACCGGCCACTTGTGGTCTTAGTAGCAATTTGTTTCCCATTTGTTAAATCAATCCCATGTTGCTATTCTCTGAGCCTGAGTGGTCTTGCAATTTTGTGCACAGGTGAAGAACTCACAGACAAGCGACCTGCCCTCTGTGGGGCACTATCCTGGGAAGGCCATAGTTCCCCATACAACCCTGTTTGAGCATCATTTGCCCTGCGAATATTTGGAGCCTCCAGACTGCCACTTCCAAGGTGCCTGTGGGAAATTGCTTAAATTAACCCTAAGGTTTTCAGTTCAGAAGCAGCTGTTCAGTTTTAATTTCCTTACGACGCAATGGTTCATTCAAAAACTTAGAGGAAGAAGAGATTCAATTAATAGCTACCATTTTCCATTCAAAATTACTACTTTCCTTGATCTTAAATGACTCATACTTTCTCATTAAGTTAATTCAGTTGTCTCCTCCCATCCTCACCTCCAATAATTTGTGGGACTTGACCAAGTTACTTCTCCAAGTTTAGAATTTTCATTTATAAAATTAGAATTATAGATATTCACCTACTGAAAGACAATGGGCATGTATAACCCGAGTTTTCATTGAAACTTTGGCTAAGGTTATTTATTATCACCACCTAAATATTTGATTTCAAGTTTTTATTCTGGTTCATATAAAAAAACTACACATACAAACATACAGATGCAATATCCTTTCCCTCCAACCTTTAACTGTACTGTTGTCCTTTGAAGGATATTTCAATTACACACTTGAAATGGATGCATAAATATAATTGCTGACATTGATTTCAACCGAAAAAAGCCTATCACAATGGTGCAAGTGTGTAACTCTCAATAAAGGATGTGACAATTATGGATATAAATTCAGGCTTTGGCATGCCAGAGTTACAGCATCCTCATATTTAGACATCAAACAAGACTTCCCTGTTGTACAAAGGAAAGGAACAGGAAAACGTAGACCACTCAGCGTGACTGCGCTGGCTCCACCGGGTCAGGAGGCGGCTTCTTTAGCGGATGAAAATACTCCATGCTTCCTGTGTTTCAGGAAGAACCTGAGTCCATCTTGGCAACATAAATCTCCGTGGTGCTTAAAAACAACCATGCCTCATAGCCACATTATCATTGCTGAGCTTGGGGGAGAGGGATAAAACACTTGGAATTCGATTGGGAGAAAGAGACCTCAAGAGAACGATATCATGAACTATTAAAATGTGAAAATGTTAGGGAGCATGAATTAAGGTGAGCTTTCATTTATCAATCCTTTACTTCCTCATCCTAGTTTATTCATTCATTTTGGCATAGTCTTGCTCAGGAATCATGGTGGGGGTAGAAAGGTTTAAGATCAGAGCAAAAATATATATTTGACAGAAGAGCTGTGTGGGTAAGATTTGTTATGAAGGTGATTGCCAGCATGTTACTATTTCATATAAAGTGCAAAGGGAACAAAATTGTAAATGGGACCATTTTGTATTAAAGCATTTTTATTTTGAACATTTCAAATTATATATATAAATGTGCATGTATATAATGCATATCTGTGTGTATGTATATATATAATGAACTAATATAGTATGTGTATGTACATATAATGAACCACTATGTTCCATGTCCCCACAAATTCAACAATTTTCAGCTCCATATGAACATTTTTAGAGTTATAGATACTTAGGCTACAGAAAACTTTGTCAAGCTTCACAGTGGTACATTTGGTATTTTTTAAGCACATGATTCTGTTTTTATTCCCCTACTGTTTGTTGCTACTATAAATCTACCAAAGGGAATAATGGGCCAAAGTTATGTGAGTGTGTGGGTGTTTTCCCATGCACTCTATTTGTTTATTCACATAGCCCGGTCCCCAGGGAAATTTAAAAAAAAGTCAGTTTCACTCTGTAAGATCCAAAGAACTCAATATTTTACAAGCTCTGGGTCATTAATTCTTATAGCTATTTCCCTATGACGTCACTAAGTGGGAAGTGTTATTATCCCCATTTCACAGATGAAGAAACTGAGGGCTTTTATGATTATATGTCTCATCCAGAGCCAAATTGTGCTGGCAAGAGAATCAAGGACTTCCAATAAAGCCCATTTACTTAACCTCTAGACCAGTGCTCTCCAATAGAAATATATTGTACACTGTCTATGCAGCTTCAGTTCCCAGTGATCACAATTAAAAAAGAGTATCAACAAACAGGTGAAATTATTTTCAATATTATAGTTTATTTAGCCAGTATGTCCAAAATATTATTTTTCAACATATAATGTTTTAAAACTTACTGAGATAGTTTGTGAAGTCTTCAAAATAGATATGCATCCGAACACTTAAAGCAAATCTCAAGTTGGACTCACAACATTTCAAAAACTCAGTAGCCCTGTGTGCCTAAAGGCTCTCTTAATGAACAGCAGAGCCCTGGGTCATAGGTATTTCGCTCATAAGGACCTATTTCTTCCTGCTAAAAAGCTTTACTAAGATATGTCCTACTTTTTGTGAACCACTTGGGGTGCCTTTATTTCTGCTTTGATATCATTTTGGTTTGGAAAGCAACATGACGCCCACTTCTAAGATATCAGAGGGAGAAAAAACCCACAAATTTAAGGAAAGAATATCATGTATACTGAACTGAAGTCCCTGCAGTTGAAAGGGTGTAATAAAATTATGAATGAACTTGGAACGGGCAAGCAAATAAATTGTCATACATTAAGAGCTATGAAGCTATGATACTGGCAAGACTTAACAAGAAAGTATTTAATGCATTTTTTTCTTTTGACAGTTCAATAAATTCCACAAGTTACAATGGTGATGCAGTGTGGTATAAAATGATTTTAGGGGGAATAATGATCCCCATTTAGCTCGGATCTTACTGGTTTTCACACAGACAGCAAACACTCTGCCTCTTCTGCTTAAAGCACCCTTGCATTCCCCGTGGCAGGGGGTTGAACACTGACCCTCATATACTGCACAAAACTACAAACAGACTCATCTGAATCTCTCACTTATTTCATTGGTGGTCCCCGAAATTGGAGGTGACATCAAACAAAACATCTGAAGTCTCAGTGCTTCACAGAGTCAAAAATTTAACACAACCTCTAAGGAAAAGTAAATTTGGGGCAGAGGAAAAAAGTGTAATATGTGGGGGGGGGGGGGGAATTAGCACTGTATTCTACAATGGTGTAACACTATGAAGAACAATAGCTTAAAGTGGANGGGGGGGGGGGGGGGGGGGAATTAGCACTGTATTCTACAATGGTGTAACACTATGAAGAACAATAGCTTAAAGTGGAAAAAAAATCCAGTTTCAATCATCAAAAACACATGACTTAAGGAGTGATTCTAGTTTTAAGGAAACCATTTACTATATTAAAGGCCTCTTGTTAATCCTAATTGCAGGTATAGAACTATTTGTGATAGCTAACAACCCAAGTATCTAAATACCAGGATACATATGAAACCTTCAGTGATTTCAGAAATATTTTTAAAAGTACGCTGCTTTAAGAAGTTGGCCCTTAGGTGTTCAATAATGAAAATGAATGAAGGGGTTTCACTCTATCTATCTATCTATCTATCTATCTATCTATCTATCTATCTATCTATCTATCATTCATCTATGTCTGTATTTATGTATGTATGTATGTATGTTCTAAAAATTCTAAATAAATACTAGGAGAATAGAAAAATTGGAGACCTCCCTGTGGCACAAGAGGTTGAGTTACAGTACTACAAAGCTATCCACAGCCTATGCAACATGAGTTTGATTCCTGCCAGGGAGCTGACCCACATGGCGCAGCAGACCACTCCTGCCTCGCCTGCTTCTCCCCTCAGCACTGTATTTCAGTCTATCCACCTGTTCTGTTCACCACTCTGTCTCTGGTGAATCCTCTCAACCCCCAAGCCTTTAGACTGTACCCCAGTTCTTGTATGCATAAATAGATAAGTCTTTTAAAAATAAAATAGAAAAATTAATATATGTAAAGAAAACAAAAAAATACCCCATTTGCTGAATTAAGACCCATTCTATGGGTAAAGAGAATATGATTCACACACACAGAGGTATATCATTAACCATAAAAAGGGCATTCTGCCATTTCTTACTAGATAGATGAAGTTGAAACTAGGTGAAATAAATAAGAGGGAAATAAAAATACTACATGATCTCACTTGTATGTTAAGTATTAAAAAACCATAGGACTCATAGAAACAGAATAAAGTGGTGGATGCCAAGTTGTATTTGGGGAGAAGGGGCATCCTTCCAATCTGCAGAGGATGCATACTTACCATCTGAAGTTGGAAAAATTCTGAGGATCTAGCATACAGTATGGTGAGGAGTAGTTACCACACAGTATTACAGATATGGAAGTTTCACTAAGAAAGCAAAGTTTCATGTTGTCACCACAACAATAACAAAAACTGTATGAAGGAGGCTTATTGTAGTAATCATTTAGCAATGTATATATGGATCAAATCATCACATAATATACCTTAAACTTACATAATATATGTCAATTAATCTCAAAAAGGTCGTGGAGAGTTCACTGGTGAGATGGAATTTCAGAAGGCTTTTTTGGGGGGCAAGGCTGTTTTTAAAAATCCCTAAAATACTCTTTTTATTCAAAACACATCAAGAAAAATAGCTCCAGAAATTCACATCCTTTTAGGTCTAGCAATGAATTATACAACTAAACACTTACTTGGGATTTCAACTTAAATGTTCCTCAAGCCAGGATTTTGATATTGTTTACAGAATTCAATTTAATATTATTGTTTTAGCTGTTATTCCTCAGACTTCACCCACAAACCTTCAATCTTTGAAGAGCCTCTTGTTCATAAACAAATGCATTTATTTGATTTTATAAGAATACTGGCATGAAGTGAGCTATGTGTACCCACATAAAGCAGGCAAAACATGATTTTGCACACATTGCACATAAATCTGCATAGTTCATCAAATATACTGGTGAAACCAATGAAATCCTCAACTTTTCTAGGAGGGAATAAGTAAATGAGACCAGGAATAAAGGATTGCCTCCCATTTCACTCTTTTTTTATTGCCAGAGTGATTCTCCAAATTTTAGAAGATAAGTTCCCTGACAAACCCTTTTTCAGAGGTCACCCTCTTAAATAAATAGTTGAACAATTAAAAACTATCTCTTTCTAGATGAACACACTGGTACTAAATTACCATATCATCAGAGTAGTTACTTAATGTTCTGCTTTGTTTGTACCAAATAAAAAAAGTAAAGGAAGGGAAGAAGGAAAGAAGGAAGGAAGGAAGGAAGGAAGGGAAAGAAAGAAGGAAATAATACCTCCTTTTTCCTCTTGGATGATACATGTAATATTTATTTTGAAATTTGTCATGTTAAAGCAATGTATCATTTTCTTTGAGTTCCGATTATTCTATAAAGCTATGCAAATATTAAGTGTATGTAGCTGTCATTATCTGCATTAATCATATGCATATATTTATCTTTATGTTAGTATATGAAGTCTGACAGCTGCAAATAAAACTTCACTGAATCCTAAAGAAATTTTCCACCAATAAATTTTTTGTTTTCACAGGTACTTCCTTTTTTCCCACAGACATTTCATAATCTGAGGATGGGAAATTAAGGGGTCATTTGATGAGGTTGTATATCAAACAGTCAAGCTCCCCAACCCTTAGGCAGTTTACTTGGTGGCCCCACATCACATCTGGGTTGCAAATCTCCCTCCAGCATAGCCCTTATATTCAGGCCACCAGGTTTACACAAAGAGACCGCCCAGCTGCTAGCTGGTAAAAGGCTCCCAGGGTCTCAGTCCCTAAGAGCTGCGTAATTCAGTGCAGAAGCCATCTATGCAATTACATGTCCCTGCAGATTATAGTGTAATTACATGGAGGAGACAGAAAAATAATTGCTTGTAACTTACACTGTGGTTGGGAAGGTATAAATAATCACGTGTGCACTATGTAATGATGTGTGATCACTTTGCCACTACTGTGTCACAGTTACCACATATTGGGATGATCAGTAGTGACTACTGGAGAAAATAAAAGCACTTGTCAGTTATTTGTAAATTTAGAGAACCAATCCTTGTCAGTTACACCTTGCCTTTCCAGAGGATTGCCTCAGGATAAATTTTATAAGGCCCCACAGACCTGCATTTACAACAGGAGTAAAAAGTGAATAGTGTGTTAAGTGTTGCTTGATTTGCACATTTCAGTTTGGCTAGTGCCATCTGGCTCCTATTTCCCAGTCCCAGACATTTTATCTCCAGTAAGACAGAGATAAAACTATGTATATTAAAAATTTTGCTTATGCAGAATTGCAATTTGAGAGATCATTCTCAATTCCTACATCATGTACTATTCTAAGTTCCTAGCAACCTAAATATTATTTGCTAATATTCAATTGTAATTCCCTTTGGTAACAATTACTGTTTTATTTATTGTTTTATTTAAAGAAAAGTTGTATCTCCAAACAATAACTCATAGTTTTTAAGTGCTTTATTTAACTTATGCATAATGTACAAACAACGAAAAATTACTTAGTCTATTTAGGGATAAAATAGGGAGAAAGTGTATCTCTTTGCATAATTTTTTCCAGAGTTAAGGGTAGTGTTATTTGACCTCTTGGTTTCAATAAATCTTGTCTTAATAATTGATGAAGTGTAGGAAGAACTCCATTATTAGTTAGGAGCCTCGGAATCCTATTTTAAAATACATTTTAATATGATATTAAATTCATTCTTAAAGAATAATGACCTTTGCACTGGCAAATACAACATTCTAATTATTTTAGAAGTAGCAATAAAATTCTTATAAGAAATTTAATTTTAATTTCTGTCTGGTGGAAAATGCCATAGAAAACCAATGTTAGTGAGAATAATAGCTTGAATTTAAAACAAGACATTTTTTCAATTTGCTTTCAAAGCTACACAGTTATAAAGAAATAAAAATTAACTTCTAAAGAAAAATCCCTATTATTTGAAGGTATAGTTTAGTTTAGGGGTTCACAATCTTTTATGTGCCATGAGTATCTTTACAAGCTGATGCCTCCTATGGAGTCTTATCAAAATGCTTTTAAATGCTTTGTAAGAATACAAAGGAAACCAATTCAATGGATGCAATTAAAATAATAGATTTGCAATGTGGTAAAATGCAGATTTTTATTAATGAATCACTATATGGTTATTAAATTTAAATGAGTCTATAAGCTACTGTGTTTCAAAATATGGAAAAACACATAAAATTTTAAGATATTTTAACATTGTTATGCATTATAAAAATATCTACTAGGATTATGGTTTGTTACACACATTCTTTACCAAAAGTAATGCTTTATTTTGGATAGAACTTAATGAGAATAAAGATGCAATTTCTCCCCCTATCAATTCACAAAGGCCTTTAACACATCCATAGACCCTCTGGCATGAAAAGTATGTGGTTCCTAGGTGAAAAATCTCCTTCTGTCTTTGTACTAGCTTCTAAAAGAGATACTAAACACTGAAATGTTTAATGGTGTCATACGATCCCCTCCATTCCTGCATTATATGAAAAGATAGAACAATTTATTTGTTTTTTGTTTTTTTTTTACAAATATTGGGAATAGAAAAACATTTAATGAAAGATCCACTACGAGATCCCTGTTACTGAAGATTGACCAGGGGGTATCTGATACATAAAGCCAACTCTATACAAGTATAAATTGTATAAGGGTGATAAAATATTAGAGAGTACCTTGATTACCTCCGACTTTTATTCCTTTGAATGCAAAATAAAGCAATTAGAAAGGTTGATCTTCAACTGAGATGCTAATCTTAAATCTGTGCTAATCTGAAATTAAGACTAAAAGGAAACTCTTTACCCATTCATATTTTCCCTCTGCCTCTACCATCAAACTGTTTATGGGAAACACCTTAGTGTTTCCTTTACATTCCAACACAATGTGACAGTTTTTAATATTGTTAGAAATAATTCTGATCTCATTTTCATTACTACATGTACCTACTTGAAATGCTAACATTTGAATTTTTCAAAACCCCTGAATTGCTCAGAGAGCCAAACCATTGGCAGGTAAAGGCCAATTCCTACCCCCATATATAGATATTCCCTCATATAGGAAATATTTTTAAGTACCCATCTCTCCTTGGATATGCTATTATCATTTATTGAGCTGTGAGAAGTGGTTCTCAGTAAACATAGCAAGAGGAACAAGCTTGCAATTTTAATAAGGCTCACAAAATAATTAAGACATACAATTTCTTCTTCTAATGCCAGGCCAGGAAGACTTTTCAACCTGTAATAAGAATGACTAAATGCTTTCATGTTTGAATTTATACATGACCATAAAATACATTTGACTTTTTTTTCAGCCAGCCTTTTCATTTGTCTCAATTTCCCGAGGCAAAAAAATCATCCCATATCATGTTCCACTGAAAATGGGTAAGTTCACTTAGGTTGCAGGTTCATTCATTCATTTTTTTTTCCAAATGGATTTAAGCATTATGTACATAGTCACTCATCTGCTCATGGAAAAAAAAACTGCATCTTAGATTAGCTCTATGTATATGTATAATACTTCCATCAAATAAAGTAGATCTATGTCCCTGTAAGGTAAGAAAAGGTAAAATGATTAATTTTATTCTGTAGATTCAGTTTTATATTCAACCTATTTCTGGAATTCCTAGTTATGGGTTCCTTGCAAGACATAAAATATGCGCAGATCATCTCTTTTCCCCAAGAAGGTGCCTTTAGTTCAGAACGTAACACACAGAGATGGGTGCCATGCAAGAGACTATATAAACTCAAGAGCTGATTTAAGGAAGGGTAAGAAGGAGGCATGTAAACAGAGACATGATTTCAATTTTAAGACTTCAGAAATTACAATGAAGATAATTAAATCTGGACAAGACTTTGAAAAGTAAGGAGAAATTCATCAGGTAAAGACAAAATGGACATTCCACAAAGAAGTAATATGTAGTTAAAGGACTTAAAGTTATTATATGCTTAAGAGATACATTTAGGCTTATTATATACTAGAGAGATTGATTTAATAATGTGTGGTTAAAGCTATCTGCACCCAAGGAGGTGACCCAGCTGCAGACCTCTCCTGTCTCACCCGCTGCTCCCCTTAGCAGCGTATTTCAGTAGATCTGCCTGTTCTGCTCCCCACTTTGTCCCTGGTGAATCCTCTCAACCCCCACCCCGCACCCTGTGCACCTCTGACCTTCACCCCAGCTCTTGTATGTATAAATAAATAAATCTTTTTTTTTTAAAGAAAAAGAATGTATGGTTAGGTCATTGAGGAATTTAGAGTTAGGCATTTGAAGGGATTTTTTTCCTTCTATTAATTTTTTAAAAATCTTTTACATTATTCATATTGTTACAGTATTTGCTTTTTCCTCTCAGGTTTAGTGCCCATAAATTTCCTACCACCACATCATCTATGAACCATCAGCATGGTCCCTTTCCCATCCCTGTTTTGATCTCTTTTCCTCTCCTTGCCCTGCTTTAAGCCTCAGAAGGAAAGGAAAAATATGGGGTGCTTTCACTTCTAGGAGGAAAATAGGAATTTGAGTTTAATTGCTATGTCGTAGTCACTGAAGAACTCAGAACCTGGGAAATGTTGTACCAGAGGGTGTTTAAGGGAGATTTCTGAAGGCAAGAGGTCAATTAAGAGCTAACATAACTTTACTTCTAACTCTAACCCTAAGAAGTATATAAGGAATTAGACAAAGCGATATTGAGAATGGGAAGGAATAAATATAAGACACATAAAAGACAAGAAAAGGAGTCCAATAGATGTTAAGGCATGGATAAGTGTTCATAAAAAGTAGAGGCTTGGAGTGTCTGTGAGTTACCTGGGAATTCTTGAAAGAGTGATTTACACTAATATACTCCTAGTGGGCCATGTTCCTGTATATATAATCAAGATAACTACAGAGTAATCTAAGTTATAGATCTCATTTAGAAGCTACTTATTAACTAATGTAAATTACCCACATGTAGGAAATTTTAAACTGGTGTAAGCCTTAGAGTGGAAAAAGAATAGATAGTATAAGTTTAAAAGAAGAAGTTACTCCAGAGCATTTATTATACGATGATTACCTGAGGAAAAATAAAGTATAATTCTGTAAAGCTAGAGAGTGGTATATACAGGTAAAAGTATCTAGTGTCAATCATTATTACTGCATAAACGTATAATATTAAGCAAGGAGACTATTGTTCTTATAATAAGATAAATGGACTCAGTAATGTCACAGTAGGCATGCTCCATGGAAAACCTAAGTTTAATTTCAGTCTTCACAGAGTATAGTAGTAGGAAGTATAATTTTCTCAATGAGAAAAGAAAGACAAGCAATAACTACAGGAAAAAAGCACGAACGTATTGGTCTAACTAAATATTAAAGAAAACTGAATTTTTTCATAAGGTGGTAAAGGTTATAACATCCAATTGGCACAAGAAAATTCTCCAAATGGTGATTCCAAATAATTCTAAGACCTTGCACAAGTAGAAACACAGCTACAATTATAACTTACCACTTGGCTCTACAATGAGCAAGACCTTCTTTATAATCAGGCATTGCTGCAAGTGAGACTCAAATTACATAAAAAGCAGAGAACACTTGACAATAGGTACAGGCTATATTACAAACATTGTTAAACTTGACAGGTGTCTCTGAAATTAGGAGGCAGAAGTGGTAAGAAAAGGTGAAAAAATAAGGAGAAAAGTATTTTACACAGAGGAAACCAAAGAATATTAATTGTGGTTAAAAAAAGAAAAATCACATTTCAGTATAAAAATTAAGATACATGTAGACAATGGAATTAAATAAGGATTAAATAGCTATAACAATGTAAATGACTAGGGTGGGGAGAACAGAGTACATGTAGGAGCTATATCTTTATATTTTTATATAAAAAGTAATAAAGAGACTAACCTTAATAATATAGGATATAGTGGTATAACTATTTCATTTAAAATTATGCAAATAAACACCAGGAGCATGTGAACAGAAATCTTAAATCAGATTGCATCTGGGGTTAAAACAAAAATAGGGGCTAAGTGTGGGAATGGAACGGGAGCAGTTTCTTTTCATGATAAACCCACTTGTTTTATTTGATTGTTGCTATATAATATGATAAAATAAAGTATACATTAATGCACATGACAGTCTAAAAATTATAGAAAGGAGATGAACAAAAGGAAAGTCAAGGAGAGAAAAATAACTTTCAACCTTCAAAACAGCAGGGTTCATTTGGAAAGGGAGCAGAGGAAAGAAACACAAAAAAACCAGATAATTTTCTGCTAATGGAATGACCTTTTCTACCAAAGGAAAAAGAAATAAAAATGAGGCCAAGGAGTGAGGTGGTGGAAGGGAAAAGTATAATGGAAATAATTTGAGTATGAACCAAAGAGAAAGCACTTGGAATTTTAAGATTTGTCATCTATAATTATTTGGTTTAAGACTGAGATCTGTTCTGATGACAATGTGTGAATAAAAAACTTAAAAAGATGCTTGAAGGGGTCTCTGAAGATTGGTAAATTACTACATCAATCCCCTATTAAGCACCTACTTTGTTCTTTAAAGTCTTCAGAACATCCTGCCTTGAAATGAGTTTCTGAATCAGGATTTGCTTCCCTATTTTAAATCAAGAATTACTGAAACCTAAACAGAACAGAGAATCCTTTCCTAGAAGTGGATATATATTGGTTAAGAAAAACAGATATTTGTAACCTTGATGTCTATTGTCAAATGTCTCTCCATAAGAGTTTTATCAATTTATAATCCCCCTCTTGCAAAGCAACAGGATATTTGTTTAGCTAACTTATCCATGTGAATTTTTTTTGGAAACTATTCATTTTAACATTATTTGTAATTGAGAAAAAAAGTGAAAGCATTCTAAATATCCACTAGTAAAGGAATGACAAAAATATAATATACCATATAAAGGAATATGCCACTATAGAGAGAAAATTTTCTTTTTATCAAGATGAGTGATCTTTAAGATCCATCGCTAGTGAGAAAGCAAAGTGCAGAAAAATGGGTGTATTATTCTATCTATTCTATAAATGATGACAGGGAAGAAGAACCTTTACTCACTTTTATCTGAACATGCACAATGACTCTGGAAAGACATAAATAAGCTAAATGCAATAGGTAGGGGTGAAAAGGGAAGGGGTAAGCAATTGAGAAAATGGGTGCATAATAGAGGATGAAAGCTTTATTACATATCTTTTTTTCTCTCTAAATCTCATAAATGCATTATCAGTCTAAAAACTATAAGACAAAAAAATAACAAAAGAACAATATGGCAAATAATTGGTTTAGTGTTCTGACTTGGTAGAGATATTTCCAACACAGACAAGCTTTCAATAGTCAAATACTATGAGTAAATATATATGTTTATATGTCATATATAGTATATAAAGAAATCATCAACTTTTAAAACACATCACTAACTTTAATAAATTTATATTTAAGCGTCTCCCTGGCGGCTGACGGGGTCAAGGCAAAGCACTATGAATCTGCCCACGTTCACTGCAGCAGGGGTTCGATCCTCAGCCGGGTAGGTGACCCAAATGGTGGGGCAGACCTCTTCTGTTTCGCCTGCTGCTCCCCTCGGCAGTGTATTTCAATAGATCCACCTGTTCTGCTCCGGACTCTGTCTCTGGTGACTCCCCTTATGCCCCACACCTCTGGTCTGTACCCCAGTTCTTGTATGCATAAATAAATAAATCTTTAAAATTTAAGATAAAATTATATTTAGTATAAATCACTGTAAGTATTATTTTGCACTTACCGAAGTTCGTAATCCCTTCTAGTAAATACATACATAGATATAGCAATACATGGACACTTCCCTAACTTAATGGGTTACATTATCTCAGTCCAGAAGTTAACGCCATACATAGCAGGGAATCACTAAAGATATTTCCAGAATTGTTGGGAAAAACAAAGAAAAAACTTATCACCACTCTTTAACATTCTACTGGAGGTAGCACTCAACAGAATTAAACAAGAAGAGACTGGTAGCATAAAAATTAAAAAAAACAAAGGAGGAGGATAAATGTCCAAATTTTCAGATGACTTGACTAAACGACAGATATCCCTCAAATATTCAACTGGAAAGGTAATTGAGTAAGATATCAGTTTATGGAAATTAATACTATTATATTCACAAACAGCAACCGTTTAAGAATCTAATGAAAAGATCCTAGGAACAACAGTAACAGAAGAGGCAGCTAGCAAAAAATAATTTACAAAGTATGCGTAAATATTTCACGAAGAGTTGATATTTGTTTCAATTTTTATAATTCTTTAGACTTCATCATTTATTTTATTTACCAGCAAGAACAATCACACTCATATGAGGATGAAGAATAAAGTTAATACAGAGATAATAATTATGAGGACATAGAGATTACTGATATTAAAATAATGAAAAAAAGGGAACCTTGATTGAATCACTATACTTAAAAAGAGGAAAATTATCTAGATCCTAAGAAAAATTAAGAAATATTCCTTAAATTTTAATGACAGGTCTGCAAATTAGAAAGAATTTATTTTTTCTTATCTATGACATTTCAAGCTGTTCAGGAGGATTTTGTTATCTCTGTCTTGTGACCATCCTAAGAGCTGTAATTGGTAGACAACACTAAATTAAATTGGTGGACAACAATGTAACTACTGGCATTAAGTAAGCAATAGTTATGTTCCAAGACCCTGTGTTCCTAAAGATATGACCTGTGTTTCTGCATAAGATATTTATAATATTCAATATACTACCATGAAACTATCATTCTCAATTTGAAGATAAGGAATATGAGACTCAGACAGATAAATTTATTGGCCCAGGTCATACACAGCATAAAAGGCTGAGCATGATTCCCAATTCAGGTCTCCGACAACACACCTCTGTTCTTTTCACTTTAGTATGCTGCTTTCTATTTTAGTCAGCTTTTAGTCATTCCTTCACAGATCTACTTTGTTTTTAATTCAGAAGTTCAAATGAAAGTAAACAGATTTAAAATTCTTCCTGTAATCTTTTAGGCAATGGTGTTAAAAGAATAGGAGCCAAAGGTACAAAAGACTAGAAACTCTACAACTCTGATAATAATACCTCTGCAATAAATTTTCCTATATCTTCCCGTTTTAACAGTAAAAACAGAAAACTATATACAGATCCACGATCTAGGTATTTCTCTATTGAGTCTATCTCTCTCTCTTGCATAACTATTTGTACTTAGAACAATGCCATTTATTTTAGAAGTATTATTGTTTAATCAAAATATAAGGACTCTAAAAATCACTTTTTTCCTCTTGTAAAGACCGCCACCCCCACCCCATCATACTAAGCATGACAAGCGTGTCTTAAACCAAGAAGCCTTTTTGAACTGCAGCCTAAAACACTTTCAAACACCTTCCCTAGAACAATTCTTTGATCAATTAAGAAAAGATAAATTTGGACTTTAACATTTTTCTAGTACAAAATTGTCTTAGATAGAACTCTGTAAAGCATTTACGGACTATGTTTATAGGTAATGTGTTTAATATGCAATAATATTTGATTTGTTTTTTATCTTCCTCAGCCCCTTTAACCTCTAGACAGTAATGACTTCCATATGGCTAGCCAAGTCTATTTTTAGATTGTTAATTATCCGTCCCTATTTTTAGAGCTCTTCTTTCTTTTGGTTGCTGATTATTATAAGACCTAAAGTGCCTTCTCAAATTTTAACGTTGTTGTTTTTTTGCTAGATTAGAGGCTAATTCTGTCACTGAATACTAGTCTTTTCCTTCCAAATACCATTCTCTTCCACTACTATATTTTGTCAAAGAGCTCTAAGTTATATAATATTTTAGATAAACAGCAAACAAGATACACATTTTCAAAGGGATTTTGGCCATGTGGCTACCATTAAGATGGAAAACACTGTAAGTCCCTGTTAAATACTTTGTGAAATTTGGGTTGAAAATCGAGTTTTTATACATGTAAAACTGCCTGTTTAGGATTCTTGTTCCTTGCCCTAAAGAGATTTTTCTTATTTTAGAATACAAGTGTGCAATAAGAGTTACATTTGAGATCAATAAGATGCTCCAGTTTCAGTCTTTAGAGACCTTGGTCCTTGCCTTTGAAAATTCCCAAGTATAATAGCATCCCAAATTGGTGAGCTTTAATCTGTTCTTCTTGTCAGGTTGATTTTACTTCTTCCCTTGGAGAGGGGAGAGAAGAAGAGACAGACGGGAGAGAGGACAGGAGAGGGGGGACTTAAATAACACTATAGACTGAAACATTTAGGATTTTTGCAAACAACAAAGGTTGAAATAGAGGATTTCTTCTCTTACGAGTCTATTACACACAAAGTGAAAACACCAAAATTTTGTTCTAAGAATCACGCTATCAATATTTTTTTTTCAATTAATGTTTACAAATTAGCCTAGGGGGCCTCCCTGGTGGCGCAGTGGGTTGAACGTGGCACTGTGAAGCATCTGCGGCACAGCAGTGTGAGTTCGGCTCCTGGCCAGGGAGATGACCCACATGGCACATCAGACCTCTCCTGCCTCACCCGCTGCTCCCCTCAGCAGCGTACTTCTGTAGACTGCCTGCTCTATTTCCCATTCTGTCTCTGGTGAATCCTCTCACCTCCCACATCTCTGGCCTGTACCCCAGTTCTTGTGTGCATCAATAAATAAATCTTAAAAAAAAAATTAGTCTACACCCAAATCAGCCCTAAGCCTACCTATATCTTTTGCAGTTTTAAAAGTGAATGAGGATCAAGGAAAGGAATAAGAACAATATTAATAATAACAATAACAGCAATAAAGACACAGAAACCAAAAATGAGGACACAAGGACAGACTGGGG
>JAGFMF010011643.1:8608631-8655003 GCA_019455555.1 Galemys pyrenaicus | reverse complement strand
ATGGTGCACTGGTGAGATGGTGATGGGGAATACATGGGGATTACAATTAATGGCAAGTATATGTAAATTTTAAAATATTTTAATAAAAAATAAATAAATTAATTAAAAAAAAAATAAAAGTGACTTGTCAAGGCTGATACTAAATGCTTTCCTAGACTGCCAGTTACACTATTTGTTGAGAGGGATGCTTGGGAGGATGCATCAGGAACAACTATGAAAGTGAGGAATGAAGCACCATTGTGGTTTATAAAACACTTGTATTGACTCTTTCTGTCACTGCAGTTGATGTTTTTATCTAAATTCTATAAATAACTAAAATTCACAGACTGTTGAAACAGGGATAAAGTGTATAAAGATATATCATAAATTATCCCAAAGGAAATCACAAATCAAAGGAATTACTTTTAGTCTCACAGGCCTATAAAAATGAAAAAAAAATAGTACATTGCAAAGGGTATTTAGACAGAAGGATTTATTTATGGCCAAATGTTGAAACAGGAATATATTTTTTTCTACAATTGGTTAATTCATCCTTGGCTTTTTAGAGAAATGTGCTTTAATTGAACAAAATAAACTTGTGTTTCTGCATAATTTTTAAAAATTTTCTAATTGTAATACGATCTTATAATTTATTTTTTATAATTAATATTTTTAATTGCAGTATTTATTGAAGTAACAATACTTTACAATATTGTATTAGTGTTTGGGATATAGGCTCACATCTCTTAAGATGCACGTTGCACCATGTCCACCACCAAGGCACCCATAATCCTATATCATATCCATTGGGCTCCTCTCCCTCTTACTTCCTTCCCTCTTCCCTTCTGATAACTTCAATTCTAAAGTTAGATTTCCAGGGCTTGTTTCAGTTAAGTTTTTCTGTTCCTTTATTTTGTTTCTCTTGTAGTTCACATATGAGTGAAATCACCTGGTATTCATCTTTACCCTTCTGACTTATTTCACTTAGCATAACCTCCTCCAGTTCTTGTTGTCACAAAAGCAAGATTTATCTTTTTAACAGCTGAGTAGTAGTCCATTGTCCATATATACTACATCTTTTTTTATCTACTCGGCTGTATTGGGCACTGAGTTTGCTTCCATAAAATTGACTATTGTAGATAGTGTTGCTGTTAGAATAGGAATACATGTATCCCTTCAAATTAGTGTCTACATCTTGTGGGCTGTGTCTTTATAAAATATAAACCCTCCAGTTCTATGGGAGGATGCCTCTGTAAGAAAGGTACTGAGTGGTCAATGATCTTATGTGCCTTGTGTGGCACATTTCAGATGGTGCTGGCTACAATGTAAAACTTAACTATTTTTTCTAAAACATTTTCCATATAAGTTTTCATATAAAAGAGCATAAAACACACAATAAGATCAAAAGTTACATGACATCTGGCAAAGCAATCTTTTAGGACTGACCTAAGTTAAAACTTGATAAGGCATTAATCCAAAAAAAAAGAGGATTTAGGAATTCTATCTTTTGTTGTGACGTTGATATGGGAAAAACAGTTCTCATTCTGTAAATTTAAGATTTCCAATGAGAAATGTTTTAGGATTAAAATATCTAGTTACAACATCTTATTAAAATGAAAATTTAAATCTGCCCCTTGACAAAATCTTTAGGAGATGATACAGATATCAAGTAGGAAAGTTTAGTACAGTTTTCTTATCTTATACATCCATTAAAAAATCATAAGCATGAGAAAAAATCTAACCAGTGAGAATAAAATTCATAAACATGACTTACCTCTTAGATTTTAGTTTCTCTGGGAGAAAACAGGCCCATTTTCATCTTGACTGAACACAGCATAATTTCTTGTGCTAATCAAGTTCACTGTCACTTTTATTTTCTGTCACTGTCTACCTGAAATCTCCAGTTAGGAAAATATTTACTCATCCATCTACTTATTTAGCAATTGTATAGTAAAGTTCCATAATCCAACATTTAGCACTAATGTTTCCTTCAGCCTAGCAAAAGTCATTGGGGGATTTCAGATAATTTCAGAAAAAGACTGGGATAGTTTCCAGAGTAATACACTGCTCCTCAAAGCAATGGAAGAATACTATGGAGTAACAATAACAATTATACCAGGAACCATTCCTTGCGCAGCTTCTTGATATTTTTCAAAGGTTTCTACTCTACACAATAACAATGTAAGATGTATCAGTATTTCCCTTTTTATAGCAATAAAATGTATGCATAAGATTTGATAAAACCAATAAAGGTGGGTTTTGAACTTGAAACTATGCCTAAATCCAGGCCTTTTTCATTACAAAATACTATTTCTGTATAAACACCTAAGTGTTTACAGTTTTATTGGTCTTATCTAATCATCCAACAACCCTGTGAGTTAGGCACTGTTATCTTATCATCATGTCTATATTTACTTTAAATGATGAACCAAGAGCTTGGAGAAAAGGACCAAAATCACACAGGAAGAGGAAAAGACAGAATTTGAACACAAGCATCTGAAATCCTCCATTATACTGTCTTTCCAACAATGAGCATGCTGCAATAGACATGCTGAAGCTAACAGCACTATAATAACATCAATATGAAGTCAGCAGTGTGATTTGGGTGTGCCAAAAGAAGATCTGGGTATCTTCTAAGAAACCAATCTTCCTTTCTCCAATAGAGACACAGTAGCCTCCAATTGTTCTTCTTGCCAAATCCATCTCTCTTGGATGCAAGGTTCACTAACATAATCTCATCCCATCCCTAATCACATTCACTTCTCTTCTAAGCACTGCTCCTTTCCAGAATTTTCTAAAATCCACTCTCTGCAGTATCAGTGTGACTCAAGACAATTGAACATTGTCTAAAGATTTCATGATCACAGAATTTTAAAAAAAGCTCATAAACTTGGTATTTGGGGTTGTTTCATTTCATGCAGAGAGTAGTATATCTGAGTACATCTTTAATATGCCAGTGTGTGTTTTGGACCTCTGAACCCTATAAATAGCATGCAAATTTCTCAAGTTTATTTAATCCTCCAATTCTATTTCTGATGAGAACATATCAGTCATTCACAAGATATTCAATTTTTAATTTTTCTTTTTTAATGAAATATCATTGTTTTACATCTTTGTTAATTTTTTGACAGTATAGGCTTTCTCCCTTGAGGTGCAGTCATCATAGCTTTCCCATAATCAAGGCACCTATAATCCTCCACCATAGTTTTTTGTGCACTCCTCACTCCTGTCCTCACCTCTCCCCTTAACCCTTCTCTTCCCCACCTGGAAGCTCAGATCTGTGGTCAGTTCTCAAGGGTTGGTTTTAAAATTTGTCTTTGTCTGGCTCTGTGTTTGCTTTCTCTGTATTGCACATACAAGTGAAACCATCCAGTATTTATCTTTCTCCTTCTAGCTCACTTCACACAAAATAATCCCTTCCAAGTCCATCCATGTTGCCACAACTGGCATGATTTTATGGGTTTTTTGATGGCTGAGTAGTATTCCACTGTGTATATATACCACATCTTCTTGATGTACTCATCACCTGCTTTTCATATTCTTAGTCTCCAAATTGTGATTATTGTAAATAGTGCTGCCATAAGCATAGGAGTGCAGGTTTCCTTTCAAATTAGTGTTTTTGTGTCCTTTGGGTAGAGCTCTAACTGTAGGATTGTTAGGTCATAAGGAACATACAGTTTTAGTCTTTTGAGGAAACACCACACTGTTTTTCATAGGGCCTGGAGCAGACTACATTCCTACCAACACGTAGGAGGGTTCCTTTTTTCCACATCCTTACCAGCACCTGTTGCTTCAGATTTTTTTTTAATATGCGCCTTTCTCACAGGTGTGAAATGAAATAGCTTATTGTAGTCTTCATTTGCATGTTCTTCAGGGCCACAGTAAGACAGCTACTCTCTGTGTCCTCACTTAAGTTGCTCTTGCTGCTAACCCTCAGTTCTTTCTCCACCCATTCTCTGTTTGTGGAATGTCTTTCTTCTTTTTCTCTGTGAACCCAGTCATTTCACCTCTATTAAATTTCATTAGAAAGATGTTCTAGAGAAAACTTTTCCTGATATGTTTTATCATTTGCCTTCCTTTTTGGTCCATAGCACCAAGAATTTTTTCTATAAAGGTGATCTATAGTGTAATGAGACTAATGTAGTCATAAATATCCTTACTCAAGGGAATACTATATGAATTTAAGACACATCATTTGCCAATTTTTAAGTCAATTTTCCATGAGTCTACAGTGAAATATCCAAAGAGAATAGACACTGGACTGTAGATTCCTTTTCTCACGGTAGCATTTGTCCTCCAATATTGTACCCATGGATCCCAGAAGAAACCCTTCCATAAATAAAAGAGTGGGCCATATTTGTCCCCAATTTTAGAAAGCAAACAATTTTTTTAGGCAGGATAGAACTATACTTAAATGACCATTATAAAAGGCAGCAAGTCATATTAAAAGGAAGCTCTCCTAGGTTTTTGTTTTATTTTGTTTGTTTTGTTTTAGGCTGGTTTCCTCTAGAAAGCAAAGTCTTAGACAAGAGCCTGTGTGTAAACAGTTTATTTGGGGGGAAATGATACTAAGAATAGGAGCAGAAGACTGAAATTTTCAATACACAGTGCACTGTTCACCACTCTAACCAACTAAGTTTCAACTCTCCTGTTGTTACAGGGCAACCCTAATATAAAATGGGTTTCCCTGAATGGGTCCTCACCTGTGAGCTCAGAAGACTTATAATAAGCCTCAACTTCAGACACAGGCAACAAAAGTTATTAAAGGGTTTTATTTTACAAAAGAAGGGGAATAAAGTAGAAAAAAAACACCAAGGGAAGAGAGGGATAGATCTTACAACAAGCTGGAAGCCAACCGCACGTTGGGAGCTGGCTCTGAATCAAGTGAGATGGCTCCAAAGGAAGAGAGAGCCCAAGGCTCACCTCTCTGGTTTTATAGCCAGCCTGGCTGCTTAACTCCACCCTCAGGTCCCAGTGACCCACTCTTTGATAATCATATTATCAGATTTGTGGTTCTGGAACACTGGTGGTCTGGAGTGGAGGTTGGAGTCCACAAACCCATCTGTGTAATTCATTCAGGACTACCCTTGCCCTAACACTGTCACTTCAGAATTGCCTTCGGGGATACATTGTTCCATGGGATGTAGCCTTCTAGACCTTTCTGGCAATACATGGTTTGAATACCTGAGGTTCTTGTCCCAGGGCAGAAAAGCGATCAATATGTCATGCAGCTGAACTGAACATCAATAGAATGATCCTGTAGAAGGCTAGATTCTTCAGAAACAATCATAGGAAAAGACAGAGAATATGAAAAAGCAAGCTCATAAGCTTGCAGGTGATAAGTGGGGGTCAGGTTTTACACAACAAAGTGATTCCCCTTTATAAGCCCTTTCTCAGTAATGGCCTGGAGTAGAGGAAGAGTCTAACTAGTGGTAGAGGAGCGCTCACTGGATGGACAGAAAGCCTAAGAAAAATAGTATTTTTGGATGACATTTGATAAACAAGTTGGCTGATGCAAATTCCTTCTATCACTGATTCTGGTTTGCGTAGCAACCAATGTACTTTTGCAAAAAAAAAGTGCATGATCTTTTGAGAACATGCTATTTTAGTCAAGAAAACTCTTAAAAGCAAATGGAGCACTCATGGACATTTACATAAAATTAGAGCAAGCAACTAGCTTTTTCAACTGTAAAAATTAAGATGGGTATCAATACCCAAGCAAATGGAGCAATTACTAGGAACTTGATTATATAAAACTGATCCAGTGACTCCATTAGCAAAGAAGGAAATAAGAGATTCCTGTTTTGACACTTTTTATTCCAGATTTCACAAACACATGAGCTTTGGCCAGAATACCAATTTTTGTCATTCGAATGGAATAAAATGACAAATTGTTTCTCAGTCCATATGTCCAAAAAAGAAAGATGAAAGAAATGAATATTTTCCATGTAAGAGGGAAGAGTAGATGAGAGAGAAATGAAAAACTCAAGGAGAGAAGCAAATGAACACCCAAAAGGACCCAAAATTGGGAGAGAAAGAGACAAAAAAGTACTGTTTAATCTTAATCACAAGTGACTTATTTAAATAGACAAAATGACAGGCTGACCTCCATCTATTTTAACTGCCAAATCCTATCAGCAGGGTGTGATTAGCTCCTAAGACCACCTTGGGGAGGGGAGAGGAAGAGAGGGTCTCAAGCCTGCCCTGAGAATCTTTGGCATTCCTTCCTCCATCCAGAAATTCAGAATTCTTCTAAGGAAATATTTTTAGCCATTAAACCAACTGGAGTTGAACCCATGTCCTGAGGGATGACAGGACAGTGTATTCATGTGCTATGAAACCAAATCTGGATTTAAAAAGGAGATCTTGCAGTTTTTGTCTTCCTTTTTTTTAAGTTTAAGATGATATTAGTACCATTGAGATCTATATCTGAAGAACTAGAAAGAACATATCTAGAATTTCCTGTTCTTAAATTAAAGAAATCCATTGTTTGTTTTAACAAGTTACAAAGGATTTAACCCCAGGAAAAGTTAACTAAAATTATGTCTCATTAGTTAAAGAAAGGTAGAAATAGTATAAATATCTAACATGATATTATGCAACTATATAACCAAAAATAATTAAAAGAATTAGTTCTTTAAAATAAAGAAATCACAACTGTATATATCAGCATTTAGAAACAGGTAAGTAAATAACTAAACTTTTAAGGATGTTTGCTTGCTTAATGAAATCATTTTCCAAATAAAATAAACTGTGTTTCTTATCTAGAAGAATATAATTTATTGTAATACCACTTCATGTTTCTGAGAATTAGATTTGGCGGACAAGTATAAATATGTATAAAAATTTACGAAGTAAATAATTTTGCTAATCATTAAATATGCAAAATGTTTTTCTATGCATTCAACCTCAGGAATATCCAGTCTAAAATTCAAACTAAAAGAAATTATTTTTGTATTAGTACACATTTTTAAAAGATATATATCTTTGTATATCAACCTAAGAGGTGTTTTGAGTTAAATTCCCAAGAAGTTTGTTCTGCAAATCAAATTTATCTTCTGAGTCATCCAAACATAAGTGCTAAAGCTTTTCTGTGAATGTGATTCTAGGATTCCCAGGCATTAATTGTATATTGAAGTCTCTTAAATCAGTGACTTTGGCTAAACTTTATATTTCCAGCTGTTCTCCAGAGCAAGGAAAAACTCTTAGACAATGATATAATGCCATTCTATTACTTTAGTCTTGCCTAAAATATATTACCCATGCACCATCATGATTTTTCTCCTTACACATACAATTTAGCATTCCAGACATTAGTCTCTACTGGATTAACAAAGAAAACACTTCATATTAAAGCATTGAAAAGATGTTTATGTTCAAAATGATGAAAAAGAAATTCTCCAATATTTTGACGTTTCATGTCCCTGGTTGGTAAAGAAAACATCCCAAGAAAAAATGACAGTTCAATTATCCTAAGTAAAAGAGAGGGAACACACACACACACGCACACACACACACACTCACACACAAGGGAAACCACAACATATCCTATGTGGATGAGGGTGTTTTCTTTGTTCTTTTTAGTTCAAGATGAAACAGCTGTTCATTGTTTAAAATAGCATTTCACATTTAGATCTTTTTTCGCGTCAAAAGGAAACCATCTTATCCTTCCAGTTTGCTAACATTAGAGAGGAGTAAACACTCATTTCCTACATATATTATTTATAATGCAGACTTGTGAACTTTCGCATTCAGCATCAGACTGACCTCTCTCCGACTAGGTTTTGAACCTTCCTTCCCCTGACCCCATCAACAGCCGAGAGTAACCTAAAGGTCATCTTTTACTTTAATTCATTTTTTAAACACGTGTTTCCTCCTTACAACCCAGCACTCTGACTAATCCCAGGGTGGTTCCTGTAAAAGGTGCCGATGGCAGTTATTTTATGACATTTTATCAGTGGACTGATAGTAGTGTCGCAAAGAAACTTCTTAATAAAGGCGAAATCTTTGCAACAGTCTTGTGTTTCCAACCCATAGCTCAGAACCTTAAGTTCTGTATTTATCTGACATTTTGATTTGAAATGATGGCATCTTTGTTCTTTTTTTTTAAAGATTTATTTATTTATGCATACAAGCACTGGCGTACAGGCCAGAGGTCTGGGGGGTGAGAGGATTCACCACAGACAGAGCAGGGAGCAGAACAGGCAGATCAACAGAAGTACACTGCTGAGGGGAGCAGTGGGCACAGCAGGAGAGGTCTGCTGCGCTATGTGGGTCCCCTCCCTGGGATAGAACTCGTGCTGCAGTGGCTGAGGTTTGCTTCATAGTGCGTTGCTTAACCCACTGCACCACCAGGGAGGCCCGGCATCTTTGTTCTTAAAACACAACAACAAAAACAATCACTTTTATAACAACAGTTCTCCAGGTATTCAATTATTTAATCAAAGTAGCTGGCAACATGCATATAGACCCTTAAACCAAAAGACAGAAAGGCATTTCTTTCAAAGGGATGTTTTAAAATAAGTCCAAAAAATCAGAACTGTGAATCCAAGTTTAAGAAAAATTAGCATTGAGGCTGAATTGGCTATTTATCCTAACCAGCTAAAACCCAAATAGCCTAGAAATCTGTTGAATTGAGACTACCAGAGGGGGAGCTTGTGAGTGGTGAGCCAATGGGGAAGGGACCCAGTGAATTATGGAGACTTATGGATGTCTTGGTGGTGGGTTTGCTACAGTAGCATACATCTGCAAAGGTGTGAATCTATACATTTAAATCATATTCATGTTGTAAACAAACGTTACTTCAGTATAAAATAATAGAATAAAAATATCTAAATAGGGCCTCCCTGTGGTGCAGGGGTTAAAGTCTCAGCCTATCAAGTTATCACCAGCCACTGTAGCATGAGTTCCAGCCCCAGCCAGGGAGGTGACCCACATGGCACAGCAGACCTCTCCTGTGTCACTCGCTGTTCCCCTCAGCAGTGTATTTCAGCAGTTCTGGCTGTTCTGCTCCCCACTCTCTGGAGTCCTCTCACCACCTCCATACACAACTCCTGCCCCCCCCACCTCGCACCTCTAATCTACACCCCAGTTCTTATATGATAAATAAACTTTTAAAAAAGAAAAAAATCTAAATAATAGTTTTACTTTTTATTTTTCTCTTCAATTATTTATTTCAGTTCATATAGGATACCCTCAAACTTTATATGGTTTTCCCAACATATTGAAGGAAAAGTTCCTTTCCATTATTCTATATATCCTGCCTACTTCAGAATATCTTTTTATTCAAATGCAGTTTTTATACCCTCTAAAATTTTATATCAAGCCATATCTTTTCACAACAAATGATCTGAATTTAATCTTCAGACAGTTGAGGGGTTGGTGAAACAGGAGTATGACAATAGTCAAAGGAGAATGAGAAATTCATCTTAGAAATGATTTGTAACCTTTCCCACTTCCCCATCTCTAAATATCACTGGTTTCTTCTTACTACTAGGACTGGGCATTTATTTGCAGTTTCTCATTTTATCCATGAAGAAAATGGGGAAGAATCTCAAAGAATGGGCCCCGTCTGAGAGTCGGCTGGTTCCCACCCTGTGGTGACCCTGTCTCGCCTACACAAGTGGCACTCCATAACCTTGTTTCCACTGACTTTTCTTTAGTTTTTTTTATGTTTTATTTCTTTATTTTTTTTTTTTTGCATTTTAGAAAAACTGGGCACTAGGAAGTATGTACACCCCCAGGATCTTGAATTTACCCAATCAGGCCTTACTCAGCAGCTCAGTGTCTTAACGACCCTGGCAAAATGACATGGGTCATATTTTCACATGGATGATCTGTCCCCGAACAATTTCTCTAGTGTGTGTGGCACAAACAGGCTTTTCTTCAACATCAGGCATGCATGTCTTCCCCGCCTCTTGCTTTTTAACAAACATGTGTATTGTGGCCAATGCAAGAGAAATTCTATTCCCCATTAATGTTTGAATTTCTTTCCTACTCAGCCTCCTGTCCTATGTCTGTCTCTCTCTTGACATTTCGAGATATCAAAAAAGCAGAGAACCTCTGTCCAGAAATGTTTTTCCTTTGGAAAGGAATAAAATTGTGTGGCAAATCATTTTCCCCTACAAAGGAATCCAGGAAAAGTAGTTATCAGTTATTATAATTATTCTGGCATTTAAAAATATGCACCTTATTCCTTGGAAGAAATCACTGCTGGTTTTGGGCCACTCCATTTCATGAGATATCAAGTTTGGAACTGGAGATGGGATTCATTCCCAACAAAAATCCTGGCTATAACTATACCATACATATTACTTGTTCTACTTTCCAAAAAGAACAAAGTCCCCAAATAACTTCTGATCTGCCATTTGGTATCTAAATCCATTACATCCTATACTGTACTGTTGCACACAGGTAACTCATAGGTATTGTTAACAGAATGAATAACTGAATGAGGAATCAGGTCAACCTTTTTCTTTTTAATAAGACCCTCTGATTTTGCCTTATAAATTCAGTAAGTCTAAAACATTCCTTCCTGGAAAAAAAAAGTTTACTTTTTTTAGAGCACAAGATAGTGTAAAATATGTCCCAAGGAATCAGACTGTTTACTCCTGAAAGCAATGAAAAAGAAAATTTTCCCATGATGTCACATAATGTATTTGAAAATATCATCAATCAAGAGCTGATCCAGTGAATGCACTTAAAGGTTCAGCTTTGTTGCCTTTCAATAACCCTGTTTGCTCATTCTTTTCCCCATCTTGAGATCTCTCCTAATGTCAATGTGATCAATAATAAGAAAATGGTCCAAAGAGTCATTGATCTGAATGGAAAAGAGAAGATAGCAGTCAACTATCTATCAATCCCTTCTCCAAAAGTAAGTTTTATGAAAAATCTGAAGGATAGCACAGGTCCCCGTAGAAAGAAACTACAAGTGATGAAATCTAAGTGATGATTCTGGTAAAAGAATCTCAAAAAAGGTTTTTATGGCTCTATTACACTCATGAGTGTGTCTTTTGAATTGTATCTGGGGTTTATTTCTAAATATGCAGGCATTTGCATCTGTTTTGAAACAATCCCCTGATAGGTTCCCATCACCAGTTTAATGGCCCAAATTTTATGACTCTCTGGGGCCTAGAACATTGGGAGGTGCTTTAATATCAGCTGTGAAAAAGACGAAAAAGATCAGATTTCTGTTAGCTCAAAACAACAACAGAAAAATTCTTTAATGGCACATCCTGTTTTCTCAATATCAATCCTACCAATGGGAGCCTTTCACACCCTATTCTTTCCCATCCCATTCTATCCCAGTGATTGAAAAAAAAAAAAAAAAGACCATTGGAAGCCAAGATAATTACTGAACCACTCAAGAAGCCAATGAGTTCTTTAGTACACTTTCCAGAATAAAAGGGCACAGTCTGTCTGGAGAACCACATGAAGTAATGTGAGAACTTTTAAGATAACCACCCTGAAAAATGTAGATCAAGGAAAAAGACCATGTCAATATTCATTTCAGTACTTTATTCATTCTAGTACTTTGCCAACACTTCTTTTTATTAATAATGTGAATATGAGGCTCAACTTTATCTCATCTCAGTGATTATAAATTGTCACAGGAGTTCTGGAATTGGTGTGATGTTAACAACTGCTTCTTCCTATCTCTGAAAGAGATATCTCTTAACCAAGATGGCCAGAGGGTTAATATCAAATCAATAAAAGAATTTAACATTAGTTTTGTAAGTGGTTATACAGGTGCCTTGTGTTTCCCTGCAATCTTCCACATTAACCTCAAAATATCCCCAGAGCACTCCCTGTCAAGTGGAAGGAGAACTGTTTGGTGCCTGAGAGCACTGACATCCTGATCTCCTGCTTTGCCACACACAACAGCATGCAGTGGTATTCCAGAGTTTCATGTGAAGGTTGGCAAAATGGCCAGATTCCACAGGAAAGATGTTCAAAGAGAATTCGTAGAGAGGATGCTAAACAGGTTCCTGGAAACTTTTCTCACAATACCTGCTGATAGGTAGTCTTTGGAATGCTCCAGAATGTTCCAGAAGCCACCCTTGAGAAAGTCACTGTGGTCCTGTGTCCTCATCTGTAAACTGATGCCCAGACTGTTGGCCTATAATTGCAGGGGAGCTTAATGCAGGGCCACCAGCAATAGGAATTTGTGTGCCATTCAGTTTCATGTCTTCCCAGAGTCATTCATTAATGTATGCCAAGAAAATCTGAAAGATAATCTAGCTGAATCCTTCAAAATATTGACAACCTTAAAATTGTTTTTCAAGACTTTCTTATTTATAGTCATTAACCTGGGAGATTAAAACAAATTGTGTCTATCAGCTCAAAAACTTGGGGAATTCCTTTGCAGGTCTCAAATAGTCTTTTTAATATTTTGCACAATGATCAGTCTTCAAATATGGATTTGATTTTTATCATTCATGTAATGAGGGTGGGTGATGAAAGTGGGCGGTGCAGGAGTCTCCCTGGTGATACAAGTGGTTAAGTACTACACTGTGAAGCATCTGTAGCCATTGCGGCAAAAGTTCGATTCCCAGCCAGGGAGATGACCCACATAACACAGCAGACCTCTCCTGCTGCTCCCCTCAGCAGTGTATTTCAGTCTGTCTGCCTGTTCTGCTCCCCACTCTGTCTCTGAATCCTCTCACTACCTACCCCTACACCTCTGGCCTGTACCCCAGTTCTTGTATGAATAAATAAATCTTTAAAAAAAGTAGGAAGTGCAAACATATCAAAAATGAAGTGTGATGATAAATACAACAGGACTGATATTCCTGTGCCCATCTCAAACCAAGCCTGAGGGCAAATACAAGGGTAGAACTATGGATGAGAGGGTAATCTGACAGGACCAGCTGTAATCCATCATCCCATTGACCTTCGGGGTTAATTCATCTGATCTGGCTGGCTGACTAAGGGTCATCTCCACTTGCCCTCAGCACCCCATGGATATCCCTTTTGAACCTCCTTGAATGATAATAAAAAATAAGGAGAAGAGACCCCTTCTTCTACCAGAGTGACCATTCTTTCAACAAATTTTTATTACACTTATATATTTCAGACATTGTAAATATTGGTGAACAAGACAGATAGACTTCTATTTGGGGTAAGAACACAGAGAATAAAAAGGAAACAAAAATTTGAAATGTAATGGAAAATATAGGGACATTAGCTAAAGAAAACCATTAAAACTGGAGGTTCGAAAATCTCTCTCTGAGAAAGTCCCAGGTCTTCCAAGACCTGAGTGATGAAATGGTACCAACCTTAAGCAATATTGGGGAGGATTTCCAGTCTGAGGGAATGGTAAGCTTAGATGTCCTAAGATAAAGTGATTTAGCTAGTATCTTTGAATTTGGTAGTTGGGTACTATGTGCCTGAGTTCAATTACAGGGATCACTATGTGATGATAGACTGTAGAAGTCATCTTCTGTCATAAGCACCAAGTCATTGATGTTCTCAAAACGTTTTGACCACAAGTGGTATTGAGCATTGGTATGAACCTCCCAAGACAACTTTGCCATGGGTAGAAATATCCTTAGGTGTTACAATGAAAGCAAGATATCCCCTTAGAAATACACCTTTGGAGGTTGAACACATTTCTTTAAGAAGATGACCAGGATTTAACTTGATATTTTTTTTCAAGCCCAAACTTTGCTTCCTGCTCAAGCAAGCTTGAGAAGACAGGATCAAGGGAGTTTTGTGGTCCAGTGAGCAAAGGATGGGAAAATCAGAAAGATTCTGAGTTATAATCCCAGTTGAGCTACCAGGTGACCTTTAGGCAAGTCATTTGACCTCCCTGTGCCTCATGCTCCCAGCTGGAAAATTGGATAAGACCAGCAGGATATCAGTAAAAACCAGATGCTGCACCTAACTCAAGCTTTCCCAGCTAAATAAATTATCACCAAAGAGACAGGGGGTGGGGGAGTCCACTCTATCAGCCCATGTGAAATGCCCAATTACTGGCATCTGTCCCTCTTTATATTTAAAATTTATTAATCTCATCCATATTTATGCAATAAAATGAATAAAATGAATAGTTGAAATGAGAGTACTATTTCCTGAGATACTTAGAAGTGTCATTCTGACTTGCATTTACTTTACCAATGCATACTTGCAGGTTAATAATTGTTACAATTCCAGTCTTGCCTCATTACACCTTCACATGACAAGCCATGCCAGTGTCAATGACACACAGCTAGAATAACAAAGAGAAGGTTGAAACAGGAGTTTATTTCCCCATTTTTCAAACAAAATAAACTTGCAGTCACTATATGAAAGAGAACAATGATGTTGTGTGTCTAGGTATTAATAAGATATTTAAATGGATAAGATATTTTCCATTCTGTATTAGAATATTTCATCTACATCCAAAGTGAGCAATTGATGGGAAAATATATATTCATTTAAGTAAAATTATCTACTTAACTGAATAGAAGAGTGCTGATGAGGAAACTGACACTGTTTTGCCTCCAAGATAAAGTTAATCTTCAAATATATTTGAGAGGTAACATTATTCTAATTCTTTAACTTGAACTTGGACCACAGGTGGTAACACAAACCTACAAGCACCTTCTATGTCTAGACCTTCTCAACAAAGGTGTAAATCAATCCAGTCATCTGTGTATTTAGGAATATCTGGGTGTAGATGACTTAAATTTTTCATTTTCCTCTTGGATAATTTTGATGTCCTGTGAACATACATAGGAAGGAAATTAAACAAGATGAAGATTTAAAAATATTACTGTGGGTGTCGGCATCAAGTTAATGTTACTGCAGATGGTGACGCATGTAAAATGTGTGTGGAATGAAAAGTCAATTATTACATGCCTATTAAGTGTTCTCTACAGTTGAACAAACTGTAGATGCTTTCCTCTGGGAGACTTGGGGGGAAGTGACGATGCCTCTGGGACTGAACTGTCAACAAGAAAACTTTTGTGGGGTTGCTTTCCTTTTCGCAGTCAAGTGATGCTTTGCAGAGATGCTAAGGTTGTGTTCCTTTGTTTCTGAATTAAATTATTGTTGGCTATTTCTGATCTTAGTTCTGATAAAAGCATTTTTATTTGCCTAAAAGCAAGTTTTTCCTTCCTTAAAAATTCATGGACAATAGAGATAGATGATGGATGAGTGACTGAAGCTTAGGCAGTTGAGTACTCTTGCTAAGATTGACTCATATCCCAGAGATTCATTCTCACTCCTCTATAAAATGGAGAAGGTAATAATAATCTTCTTGAAAGACTGTGATAAGGATCACCAAAATAAGTGTTTTGCCAATTATACCATGCTGCAGGAATGCTACTTCTTATTATTCAAGACTGTTGTTTATCTTCAAGAATTTGCCTTGAGGGGGTTACCCAACTGAATAGCTCTACATACCCCTTCTATATAAACCTAAATATGTGCCTGCTGGGACCTGGATCAGTTACTCTAGTTGAACCAAACAGGCATCTGCTGAGATGCCCAGATTGCAGAGAGGCAGCTGAGGGACTAGTGGAACCACTCAAAGGGGGTCCCAGCAGCCTGTGCCTGCACTGGCCTCTTCCCATCACTCCTCAACCTGTAATTATTACCTATAAGTCCTGCATCCAGGAAACCACAGCAATAAGGAACTGGCATTATTTAATGTGTACAAGATCAAGACACGCATATTGTCTTCAATTCATTTTCAGCAGGGCATTATCCGTTTTGTTCTTAAGCATAAAGTTTGGAACAGATCCGGACCGCCCAAAAATGATGATAATAAAAACTGAGAGGGAGGAGGGTAATAGGGAAAGAGAATCTTAGAGGGTGGTTAAAAGAAAGAGCAAAGTTGAAAAAAGAAAAGTATAGCCAATCCCGATAAAATCATGGACACACAAATACACTCGGAAAATTGAATAGAAATATATAAATCGCCATCAATCATCTTCAGAAATCAAAGATATTTATTGTCATTATCAGATAGAACTATTGATGATGCTTTAGGATAGAAAAGAAAGCGTTATGATATATATACCCAATGCCCTTATAGAAAAGTCTTAGAGATCTTTCGAATAGAGATTCTAAACACTAGTATTTCTAAGATTTTAATCACTAGAAGTTAGGTAAGTTTTGAGAGAAAAACATGAATATGTTCTATTTTATCACGTAGATGATCTTTCACGCCATTTTTCTTCTATTGAGGTATTAGCTTCTTGTTTTATTTCTTTATAGCTCACTCTATTCTTTTGGCTCTAAGCTCATTATCACCATAGCAGTTATACACGCTCACTAGGCTTAGAGCTATGGTAAATAATGCTAAACACATACTGCATTTTCAATGAATAATTGCTAAAATAAGTAGAAAATGGAAATGTCATCAGGTGGAAATTTCTGTGTAATGTGAATTTTAAAATTGCAGTCTGACAGCATTTGATAGGATGTAGCTTCTATACATTGAAAAGACTTGGCTAGTTCTATGCAAAATGTTATTGTGGATACAGATGTACAACAAACGGTTTTTCAGATGTATTACTATTTGTAATACAAATAGTATTATGTTCATATACTATTAAATAACAGGCTTAAACTCTCATTAAGCCAACTACTTAACATTACTTAGAAGACGAAGTTGATTTTTCCTTCTCTTATATATGATAATTTTGCAACCAGTTTGAACATAGGAGCAATCCTAGTCACAGGGTTACCTATCGAAAGATATGCTAAAACTTGGGAAATTCCCAACGTGCTTTGTTCAGTTAGTATAAAACACTTCATTTGAAGTGTAACCCTCCCACCCAACCCCCACACACAGTGGTGTTAGTAAAGAATAATAATGTTTCCAGTTGGCATGTCTACAAACTCTTGGCATTTAGCTGGAAGTAAATCACATATTTTACTATATAAAATTTTTGATGAGACAGTATAAAATATCTCAGTGGCGCCCAGGACAGTCTCTTAGGTTAATAATGTATATTTAAAGCCTTTCAAAATATTAATAGACATTTTATGTGATCGATTATAATGACTCTTAAAGTCTGCCTAGTCTACTGGAGTAATATTAAAGATCTTTGAAAAATAAAATCGATTTTCTTTAGTAAGAATATGTATTAGCTAATTTCCATCTAATAATCCTTAATGGTGACTATTAGCTAATGATGTGAAGCTGATCACTCATTAATTCAAAATCAGTATTAACTTAAGTCAAAAGTTCATAAATGCAAGGCACCTAGATTTAAAATGCATAATGAAAGTATATGAGAAAGGACACAGCTTTTGCCTGTTAAGCATGGTCTGCTTGAAATGAAGTTTCTAAACTAGTGCATTTCACAGGCAGGCTTCTAAGAAGGTAACCAGAGTGAGCAGTAGATAATTAGCTGATATAATATGATACCCACTCAACCTCAAACATTACTTTTGATATAATATGGTCTCCTGTTTTCTCTAAAACAGTTCACTTTATACTTGGATGCTGGCCAAGTTCTCTGAACTTTACCTAGTACTTAAATGGTACTTTTAACCATGACTTACACCTCTGAATACATACCCCAAAATTTATTTTCTATGTTCTGCTCCCAGGTAACAGTTGTTCATTTATGTTGACTCACATTCAATATCTGGTCCGTGAAGGCTAATCTTATTTTCATACCCATTTAAAAGAAATCCAATCATTGACCATTTGTTTTTGTGTATTTTCTCATGAGAACACTGCCCTAATTTCTAAAATATTAAGGTAATATGGTATTTTAGATTTTTTATTTCTGTTCTTGCCTCATTTGCCAAGAAGCGGTGATTAGCAATTTTCCTACCACACACCAGATCCTTCACCCACATTTGTTACAGATGTAGCTTTCTATTTTTGGTGAAAGAGAAATAAAATATAAAACATTGCACTTGGCCTGGATCATGCCATTACCAAAAGATGCATTATTTACTTCAGTGTTAATAATCACTCCACTGTGCAATCTATGCCTTCAATCACATTGCCAGCTCCAGCTGCCTAACAGCCTGGATATATTCACCTGGGTGTCCTAATGGCATCTCAAACCTAAATATCTGAACTGCAGTGTCCTAGACACTTTCTGTTTCCTATACCTCAGCGAACAGAACAACCAGCTACCAGTTACACGGGATAAAAACAGACCAGAATTGTTCATGTCTTGAATGTTAACTCAACAATGATTCCCAATTGATTACAGGTTCATAAAAACTCTCTCCTTCCATTTCTCCCCCTCTTGTCATAGAGTTCAGGCCCTCCTCATCGCTGCTGACAGTCTTGTTGAATTTCAATAAATCTCTCCACAGCTGCTGAGTGGACTCATGTCTATCTAAGTACATCACTTCCTCCACGGAGCCTTCAGACTCCTGCTGTCATCATCATGAGAACCAAGCTCTTTGGCATGGAATAGAAGACTCAATAAATTGCCTTTCACCTACCTTCCAGACTGATCTAGCAACAGTGCCATATTCCCATGAATTCTTCTAAGTCTCCATTCTAATCCATCTTCAATTCACAGTCTATTCTCACACCACTTTCCTGTCACATATGGTGTTTTATCTTTGAGTCTTCTCATGCCCTTTCAGCTAATTAATTCTACTGAATATTTGTCCTTAGCAACTTATCTTAGATGTCCCTTCCAGAAGGAAAGCTTCTCTGACTCAGTCAGTGTAGGTGGAGAGATAGCGCCTCCAGAACACCTTCTGCCTCCTCTCTAGCATTTCATCAATGCAGTTAAATTTGAATGGTAGCTATTTCTTTGAATTATATCTGTACCAGCCACTCCTCACATGCCTCCACATCATCAGACTAGAAACTGTTTGAGGTCAGGGACGCTGGCCACCAATTCTTTACATGTAACATAACTCCTAGCAGTTTCTTGTGTGTGCTAGATGATTAACAAATGCTTGTTAGAAAGACAAATGAAGTTAATTGGCTAATGTTTGACTATGTACAAACTTTTTTTTTTTCCTTTTCAGCTTTTTTCCACTGAGGTATTTAAAGGAATTTTTAGTTACTGGTTAGCAAACCTAATCTGGGGTCATTTTTTATTTGGCCAGTTCTTCAAAAGAACAGCAGGGAATGGAGAGAGGCTAAACAAACAGAAGAACAAAAGGTAAGTCACTAATTATTTAGTAGTGTTTTGTGCACTCAGAGTTGAGGTGTCCCAGTGAACTATTGTGGACAATGGGTGCCTTAGTGGTGGGTGCAGGGTGATAACATACATCTGAAGAGGCAACATACATCTGAAACATATACAGTGTGTTAAACCAATAAAAAAAGATTTGACTGACCTCCAAAGATGATATAAATTTTGACAGTCATAACTACACTTTGTGGCATTGGGCTCAGCCACCAGAATAATAGAAATAGACAGGATAACTCATGCATAACACAGCATCATTTAAAGAGTCCTTTCAAAACTCCTGCCTGACGGTAAATGTCAAAACACTAGCTAGCTATCTTCTCTCTGCCCCTCCATATCCATGCTCTGCCCTGTTCCATTCTGGACGATGTATGGTTTCTAGCAGCTTCTGGATGAATTCACCCAGGAGTAAACAGGGCTGGGACTGGAAGGAAATGGAGGAGGGGACAAGTGTTTTGTTTCCTGGCTCCTCCCTGCAAGATCATCTCTTCCCTCAGGCTAAAAGTGGTTGCACCTATCAGGGAAACCTCCTCATCCCTTTAAGAGTAAGGATAGTGATGACATTGGGACAGGCTGCCAGCCCCAGTTTCTCTACGTTGTGGCTATGTCCACCCCCAACCCCCACCCTTCCACAAATTTGTATATAAACCCTTTTCTAACGATTTCTTGTACAAGTGTGCTTTCTGTCTCCCATTGGTGCTCTGACAGACATCCTAGAGATTACTCCTTAAATGAGTCCTTATTTTATCAATGCCATTGTTTGAATGATGCCATTGGACTAAGGCAAAAATTCCTGGCCAGGGGAACAAAATGTGAAAGAAGTATATATTAGTTCATTCAGATCCATTGATCGATTGTCTTCATCAAAGTCTTATATTTCCTATGGGAAAAAGAACTATTTACAATGAAATTGGAAGTATACAGACTGCTCCTATCTTAGGTATAAGGTTAGAAGGAGTCAAATAGCTCTAGGGCGTAGTGCAAGTTTAAAATAGAAGAGAGGCACTCACACTGAAAGTGACTGTACTTTGTGGGTGGATGTTGCTGTTATCTGGAAAAAAAAAAATGAAGGCGGTTTGGGGCCTTCCTGGTTAAGTTTCAGCACCTCTATGCCCTGAGTTTGATCCCCAGTCAGGGAGCTGACCCAAAATGGCACAGCAGACCTCTCCTGCTTCTCCCACTGCTCCCCTTAGCAGTGTATTTCAGTAGATCTGCCTTTTCTGCTCCCCACTCTGTCTCTGGTGAATCCTAGTTTTTCTACATAAAAAGAAATAGAGGGGTTTGAGAATATAAAGACATTAGGTTGAATAGCTACCATGCTCCTGCAGGGGGGATGGCATGTTGAAAATGTGTAAGTCATTCTCCTCCCACCTGCAGGAGATGCTGTCAGTTCTGTCACTGGTGGGCTTCACACATCCAGTGGATCCACCTGACGCCTCTAGAGGGTCCATCTACCTTCAAAGAGACAGGCCCCAGAAAGAAAAGCAGTTTTCCTTGTGTACAGGCCACTGTTTATTATTATCCTGAAAGAGAGTGGACCTTTTGCTCTGTCCTACTTTCAGAGATAGTATATGATCGTACGACTGGCTGAAAATGCCAAGAGGCAAATATCAGGTGGCATTCTGCCTCACACTTCTGGCAAAGGTCTTTGAACTGATGCCCAAGATGTCTTGGCCAAGTGAATTATGGGCTATATTGTTTAATTGTTTAAAGTTTTGCATCTTTTGTTCAGCCTATGAATATTGAAGTTAATTAGGGAAAGAGAATACGAGAAGGAAGGTAGTTGTGAGGAAAGACTCACACTTAATAGTGTAACAGGGTGGTCCCCAGGAAAAGGGGAAGTTCCAGGATCCCAGTTCTGCCCTAAGTGGAGTGGAGCTGAGCAAAAATTAAAAAAATGCTGAATAGGAGATAAAGAACAAAAAAAGAGAAAGAAATAAAAGCAGAATGGAAAGCACCGGGAGACATAAAAAAGCACATAAAGCAAAAAAAAATAAAATAAAAAACCTGCTCTTGCTTCTTAGTCTTAGACTGGTTAAAACAGATGTGGGTGAGAGACCCGTGGAAAACTTAATAATGGAAGCTTTTATCTTAATTTTAAATTTACTCTTTTCCTTCCAAATTTGTCTCTTTCTGACCCTTTTCTATGGGTCTCCACTAAAAAGTTCTTTAAACTTATAGCCAGCTTTTAAGCCTTGCTTTGAGCCAATCCTATCTGGCTAAACTTTTACCCTCAAGGAGATGGGTAACTTTAAATACTTAACTTAATAACTACATTCTTTGTCTTTTTTGTATTGTTCCCTAATTATATTAAAGTTCCTTTCCATTAAAGGCCTTGTATGTTTGTCCAAATGCAGCAAATGGCAAAACCCATTTAAAAAAACAAATTTAAAAGTTCTAGGGTGCCCCTCTCCCTGCCCTATAACAATAGGAACATTTTAAAAACTGAATTCCAGACCTAGGTCTGTTTCTTATACGATGTTAGTCAAATGTACTTTCACTCTTCCTCTATAAAGTGAGAAAATAACACCTCATAGATTTGTATTAAATGTTTGATTTCTTTCTTTTCATTTCATGCATCCTTTTCACACTAAAGTATAAAATGACCTTTTAAAAAGACAGGTTAAGTCCTTCTTATTGTTGCTTCTATATTAGATTACTACTTATGGAGGAAGATGCAGTTTTATTTATAGTATCCCACCCTTAATATCTGATAACCCACAATAGTTGTATAAAACTGAGCTCTGTCTAATGGTTGCTAAAAATCTACTGTCCTAGGAGCTGCTATGTAAAGCATCTTCAGTGGAATTAACAGCATTAAAGAAGAAAGCAGTTTGATTTCTTCTGAGCAAAGACCTCCCAGTCAGTCCAAAAGCAAGTTTTCTGATGTGAGCCCCACAAGAAATATCAGCGTAGAAGATGACCACTCAGTTGCTTGGCGTTAAGTCATTCTCTTGAAGATACTGCCAGCAAGGGTATAAACGGTATTGGTGGTTTTCGTGAGTTGGACTCTGGTCAACAGTTCTTGACTCCAACCACCAACTCATTTCACATAATTGACTGCACAGCCCTCAGTCTGCAGCAACACTTTTCCAGGACTTACCTAGTAGTAGGTCTAGGCGGGATCTGAATCAGTGCCCTTAGGGCAATGGGTTTCAAAGTACATCATTAATAACTTCTGCATTCCATTCACACTAGATAAGGCCTTGTGGGCTGGGGAAAAACTCACAGGTTTTATCTATTTGGGTTGGCACCCCAGTTCAGCCAGGCATAGCCAGGTCAGTTCCCCCAGCCTTGAGTCTACCCTTAGGAAAAGAAATTTGGAGAAGTAAACATGAGAGGAAATGTCACAAATTAGGGAGCTGTAGGGTCCCAGAAAAGGTGAACGGGAACACAGCAAGAATCTATAATTAAAAAGTCTTTCTTTCATTGTTTTCATATTTGGGACCTATTTTCTCTATTGAAGCATTTCTATAATGACTCTACTAGAATATTACTTCTTTATTCAGAAGTGATGGGGAAATTGATCAAATAATGCATTTGTGCTTGATTTTTTTCTGAAGATTATTAACAAGATCCCTGTACACATATGAATAGTTCAAATGAGATTTATATTACAGAATAATTAACCTGGTAAAACCATAAAGAGAGAGAGTACTCAATAAAAGAAAAGATTTATATTATTTTTGACAGCATCAAGAAACACATCAGTCTTAAATGGCAGGATGTGTCTTTATTATATGATTTTTTTATACTTATGTGATTTAAATTAATGAAGCATTTACGTTTTGCAATTTTTAGTTCATCTGACAGTAGTCAACACCTAAGACCATTATTTTTCAGTACTTTGGGTGTTCCCTGGGTAAATTTTTGGATTGTCCACAGCTTAGATTTAATTTCACATCCAGTTCTACTGTAAATAGCCATAGAAATGCCACGGGATTTTTATGAGGTTGTTTTTGTTTTGTTTTTTTGGTAATTTTTTCATTAAAATTTATAAAACTATAAACTCAAATAGATTTTGATCTTTTTCGATGACTGAGATGTTCTCTCAGCAACTATGTGTGTATTAAGGCAAAACATGACTCATAACTTCTTATTCACCTTAATTGTCTGGAAAAAGCATGTAAAGAGAAAATTTCTTACCTTTAAAGTAAGAATTACTCCCACATTAACTAAAAGTGAGAATATCAAAAAAGTTATCCAAATCAAAAATTTTTAAAACTTATTTTAAGGTTATTTTCCAATAATCTGTTCTCTTGACCTTGTATAGTTGAAGTCAAGAAAAAAAAACCCTATCATTCTTTGTCATCAACAGTTCTTTGGTATGAAATCTAGTATTTTTGCCTTAAAAATTCAAGCTCTTTATAAACTTGAACCAATAATTCTTAATGCATTTGAATCATTAGTTGATTTTATGATCTTGGATCTAGTGTTATTAGTTACATAATGTGATTTTATGATCTTGGATATAGTGTTATTAGTTACATAATGAAGTGTTCACTTTGGGATTCCTCATTAGATTAATCAAGCTGTATTACCCTAAGATTAGGTTAGGGAAATGTCAGCACATATTAATTTATCTAATTTCACAATTATATATCAGAGACCAAAGCAATTTGTGGGGTTAAATTGCCTTTCCCCATATCAGATTCATGATCTTCTGGGTTCACAGATCAAGTTCCCTTCTTCCCATGCACCATGTGAAAACCAGAAAACAGTGTTTAGCTTACACAATGTGTAATACACAGCAAGGCCTGCTCCTTCAGTGGGTACAAAGAAGGTAATTCAATCTTAAAGTTCTACTGTCATAAGTGTTTATGACATCACCAAGATCTAGTGGCTGAATCGTAGCTTTGTCTTACTTCTGCTAACATGCATTATTAGAGATGGTCCATCCACGTCTAAGAAGTCATTTTAACTTCTTTACAAAAATCGCTGCTTATGAAAATTCCCTGAATAGCCAGGATAGTCGAACAAATGACTGCTAGTCTTCTAACAACTCCACCAATGGAGGAAGGCACAATCCTTACTGTTAATTCTCAGCGTTCATACACAATCGTGCTTTTCATTCCCAGACCTCAAAAGCTCTTACAAGTTAGTGAACACTTTAAGATCACCTCCCTATGCCCAGCCTAGAAGGTCCAGTTCAAATCTACTTCCTGGATGAAGACAGTGTAGGCTTGGGGAAGGGAGGGTAGGCTTGGGGAAGGAACACAAGGTTGGATGTTGGGAAATATGTTTCAGATGCTATCTCCACCAGTTACTATTAAGATGGATACTATTAACTTCTGTTCCTTCCCTCTGCCATCCATGTGAAAGCTATGGACTTTGAACGAGAATGACCCTGTTCATTGTTAAAAATGTCTTAATCATTTAAACCAGTCAGTACCATAGTTTACCCTATTCATATCCTGTTTTCCATAGTTTCAGTAACTCGACGTCTGAAAGTATTACATGTAGTAACATATTTTGAGCGAAAGATCAAATTCACATAACTTTCATTATGATATATTGTTATAAGATTTTATTTTATTATCATTTATTCTCTTATTATACCCACTTTATAAATTAAATGTTATCATGAGTATATATGTATAAGAAAAAACACTGTATATGTTTGGTAATTCCTCAATTTTAGGCATCCACTGGGGGTCTTGGAATGTATCCCACACACATAAGGGTGACTACTATATAAGCCTATTGTCACTATGTCTTTTAAGGGTGGAGATAATCCAGCCAAAACTAGTCTGCACAGAGCTTTCTCATAGTGATAGTGGTTGATTCAGACATGGACATGTGACCAAAGTTTTTCTAAGCTAGTAAAGCATCAACATCTGACCAAAAAAAATGTATTTATTTTCTCTTAAGGATGGTATTGTATACAGTTCAAAAGACTTGGAGCTGTTGCCACTACCCTAAGACAGTACACCTGGAAGATCAGGCAACATAAAAAAATAAAAAGAACAAAAAAACCCTAAATAAAGAGTCGCAGAACAAAGGAACCAAAGGCTTGATCAAACCATCCCTAAAGTTTGACCTGCCCAGCACTTTTCAATGACATGTGTGAATTGCTTGTTTCAGACAGTTGGAATTTAACTTTCTGTTGCTTGTGATCAAAGTAACCTGATTTACTTGCCCCAATATCATCCCTTAACAATAAATTGACGGTATCATTTTTTGAGGAATATTTTTGAGGAGTAAATGAAATGACACCAATAAAATATTTGGCATATGGTAGCCCTTTTTACAATCTTTGACTCAAAAGAGGTAATTTTCTAAATCCACAAAGTTCTTATCTGCACTCTGCATGCTCACCATTGTACATGGACACTTTGACTTGTTGTTAGTCCTTTAGGATTATGAAATCTTACCTGGGGGTGCGGATTGGTCTTCAATAATTCCTTTGAGAAACAAAAGCAAGCTACATATATACATTGATGAAGAAAATGGCTTTCTTAATACTCAAGGGAATCTGTCATATAATTAGGAAGAAGATCCATATGTACAAATTGATGAAACACTTTTATTTGATATAAATTCCTAACAAATATTGTGACCCGCTGAACAGATTCCCTGCCCATTTTATTTATAACTCTGAAGTTTGCTAATTTAATGCTATAGTCTCTTCTCTCCTGCTCAAGTTTTTTTGCTCTAAATGATCTGTATTACACCTCCCTCTATGAATCACAAAATTACCCCTCCCTTGTTAACAACAATAATTTCTATGAATAGTCTTAATTAAATATGTATTTTTCAAAGGTTTTGATTTTGACACGCTAAGGTGTCAAAGGAGTTAATGTTGTTGAATTTCAGGCACCACACACCTACTTTCTTCCTGCAAGCAGTTAGTGAACCACTAAGAATTATATTAGCACTCATTAGTTCAAGTTAAAAACACCTGGATTAATTTTATGCCTCTGCATCATGGAGGCTTTGATGCTTTTCAAACTATCTGAAATTTTGTGACTTGAGACAATAATTATTTATTTAGCTTATAGTTCCGTTGTCAGCAGTTAGCACTAAGCTCAACTTGTTGGTTCTCTTTTTTTTCAGGTGGGCCCCCTCCTGGGCCCATGTGAGTTGTTAGTTGGATTAAGGCTTGCTAATGGCCTCAGCTGGAACTCAGCGCTGTTCAGTGGGGTCTTTCACTCTCCTGCAGTCTAGGGTTAGGTTGTTCTCACAAAAACAGTGGGGGTCCAAGAATGAGCATCAACAGATTTGCACAAGCCTTCTAGATGTCTGCCTGAGGACTAGCACAACATCACTTATGAAACATTCTGTTGATCCAATTGAGGCCCACAGCCAGCCCAGATTCATAAATCAAGAAATAAACTGACCTCTTGATGTATAGTTCAGCAGCAGGACATTGCAAAAGAGGTGAGGCTACAGGGAAGGGAGTAATTGCGATCATTTTGCAATTAATATACCACACCTTTCCCTTTCTGCACTATAAATTCTCAGAAGCTCTGTCATATTATGTGCATTCCCACATACCTCATTCTTAGTCCATCACAGAACTTGATGATGGTGACCTATGTTCCTGCTGCTGTAAACAAATACCATAGATGGGCTGAAAGATATTTCTCATAGTTCTAGAGCTTGGGAACTCCACGGTCAAGGTGCTGGTGGTTGATGTGTCTGGTAAGAGCCTACTTTCAGGTTCTCAACTGACAGAAGGGGCACAGGAGCCCTTGGGATCAACACTAAACCCATTCATGAAGATTCTGCCCTCATGACCTACCACCCATGAAAGCCGCACCTCCTGCTACCATAATGTCAGGATTTCAACACATGAGATTTCAGGAGATACAGCAGTCTACGTATAGCAGTAATTTTGTCAATCATATGCATTTATAATAACTTTGTCAGACATTAAAATTTATTCAATTATGTGGAAGTGGTGCCACAGTCATGTAAATGGTTAGAATAATTGGTTTCAGGGTAATATTTATTTATATCAATAGTCCATTATTATACAACCTGGTTATACAATAGAATTAATTGGGGCACTTGAAAAGGATGGCTGCAAATTAAGGACAATTAAATTGGAATATTTGAAACAGAGGTCTCTAGGTAGTCAAAAGTTCCCTAGGGGTTCTACTGCACAACTATGGTTGAGAATGTTTGGTAAAGCTATCTCATTTAATACAGGTCAGATTTTCAAAATTCTGTGTGTGTCGGATTCACCTGCAGAACTTATTAAATATAGATTGCTAGGCTCCACAATCCTTATTTCTAACTCAATAGATAAGTCTGGTGTAGGGAATAAGCTGATACTTCAGAACCACTGTGGTAAGGGACTGTGGTTCATTGGTGTTTATAAAAATACACTATCTCAGAAATGTGTTTGGCTCCAATATAAACAAAAATGAAGACATCCTTGTTTCATAGACCAGCAGTAATTCCAGGAGAGGAGAAGATGGTTTCTCCTGCACCTACCAATGCTTGAGTCCCACCTGTGGTGATTCTGAATAAACTGCGACCTAGGCATGAAATAAATAATTCTCTCCCCCCATAATCTTAATGTGCTGCAAGTATTAATTACTGCCCCCAAGTATTTTCAAAGTATTTTCCCAAAAATAGGCATCATTAACATCACCTGAGAATTTGTTTAAAATGCCAAATTTTAGACTCCACCTCATGCCTATTGAATCAGAAATTCTGGGGTTGGTGCCCATCAATCTGTTTTAACAGGCCCTTTAAGTGATTCTGGGAAACCCTAAAGTTTGGGAACCTTGCATTAGTGTAAACTAACAATGCAAGGAAGCAATTAGTGCCAAGTGAATGATACAGATTCCAAGCCCCATACGTGTTCTGAGAAAGTCATGCTAAGGAGTTCATTGGAATTAGGCCAAAGAGGAGGGGCAAAATCTCAGTGAGTGAGTGAGTGAGTGAGTGAGTGAGTGAGTGAGTGAGTGAGTGAGTGAGTGGAGAGAGAAGGGGTCAGAATTCATAGGTGGTCCTGGAACAGTGAGTTGATCACACTGCTGGCGTTGCGTTGGTATTTTAACAGTGAAATTGTAGTTCACAATTTTACATTGGATCCAGCCTGTTCTGGAATTTCGAGATAGAAAGTTGTAGATGGGACTGTTCCAGCTTACAGCCAAATAGCAAAAGACCTTCAGAACCCCAGTTACCTCTGGAGAGTTAGAAATAAAATCAATGATGGAAAGGTGGAATTGTCCAGTTATGGGAAAAGGAGGATGGACTAGTTCATTGTGAGAACCTGATACTGTTTCCTTTTAGAGAAAAAAGACATTGCTATGGACACTGCTTCCCTTCTTCATTCAACAGATCTTATTGAGTGCTTCCCGTATGCCAGGGATCATGCCAGTCAATGGGAATACATCTGGGAACAAAACACAATCCCTGCCCTAAAGGATTCAATCTAGTCAGAGAGGAAGAGTCAAAGGCACCCACGAAATGCACATTACTTCAAGGTGTTTCATCATATCCAGGAAACCACATTTTTGCTAAGAGTATCTTTTTTTTTTTTTTAAGTACTCTGTTCAGCTTTAGGTACCTGAACCCAATCCTTCATCCCTCCTCCCAACTGAGTTTCCCGAGGGAGTGACACACACAAAGAAGAGTTACAAAAATGGGTAAAGAACCAGGAGTATGTAGTCAATGCTGTTTGTGTTTCTATTTCTATTCTATTTCCTTGAATCCAGAACTACTGGTTTTGCCAAGGAAGTGCCAGGTCAGTTAGGGTGTTAAATGCTTCCACTATTAAGGAAAGTGGAAAGCCACAAAAGAACTTTACCAGAATGGCCTAGACCACCTTTCTGAAGATTGAGTTTATCTCCTTGCAAAGGTCGGACTGCCACATGGGATAATAGCACAGAGAAAATATAACGGTGATTAGTCAATTCCAAGAAGTAAGATTATCTTTGAAACTGACCATTTGGAAGAGGGGTAGTGGAATACAAGATTGAATTATGAATACATGTCTTATACAGCATCCTAGCCCCATAGTAAAAAGTCTCCCAATCACTATCAAGGAGAATGGAAAAATTCACCTTTCCTAATATTCCTGTCTTTGAAAAGAGGTCATAAGAGAACGGAGTTGGATTTTATATAAGAAATGGGTGCAGGGGAGTGAAACTCTTGGCATTTTAAACTCTTTAGCCCATGATATAAAGCTTTATTCATGCATATGTTATTAACTCAGAGCGCTCATCCAGAACTGGCAAATACCTCCTTTGTTTAATAAAATCCAATTCAGCATCCAATCTCTTGTTTATAATTGCTATTTTCACTTTGGATCCATTTCCAGCCAATACTTCTTCCCTCAACTGCAAACTTACATAATCATTTGTCTCTTCAATATTCCAATTAGTAATGAGTCAATCATTTTAAACTTAGTCTAGAAGTGAGCTAAAGATCCCTCCCCATGGAGCTGGCTCTCAGGTAAACAGACTATCTACTCATCCACCTACTCTGATGGCTTCCCATGACACTTACAAGAGAATACCAAAAGGCTCTACATGAACTGACTACTATGACTTCACTCATCTTAAGTTCTAGGTGTCTTCTCCTTGCTTATTTCAGCATGGTAGCATCTTTGCTGTACCTGGAATATGTCAACATCCCCACCTTACATCTTTGGCTCTTCCTTTTCCTTCTTCTCCTACAGGCACACATGGCTTCTTCCTTCCTCACATGAAGGCTCAGTTCAAATGTTGTCTAAGTAGAAGTTCCTGCCCACATCTACTATCTAAAAATAAGCTTCTCTTCCATCTCAGTCCTTTATCTTAACTGAATTTATTTTGATTATACTGAGCACCTTACAATATATTGCATTTATCTGTTTATTGACTTAAGGAGTGTCTCACCCAACCGGATATATACTTCATGGCAAAGGGATTCTGGTTGCTTTGTTCTTATTTCTCCAATTCCCCTAACAGTGGCTAGCATGTAAGTAGTTGCTTAATAAACACATGCTAATTTTTTTGTGATTTGTCTACTCATTTCTGTACGTATCTGATCTGTGGCTTTCGAGACTGAGTTTTGAGTTGGAGCAGTGCTGCTGTGTGTGCCTAGTCTGCAGTTTTATGTCACAGGGAATGTGTTAATTAAAGCATCCTTAATCCCCTTGGCTCTTACAAATGTTGAGTGCAGTCAACTATTTGTTTGATTCTTCACTACACACTCACTGACTTTCTGCTTTCCCAGTCAAGTGGGTTGTATAAAGATGGTTCCTATATCATTGAGTCCCTATAATCCCAATGAGATGTGTGGTCTGAGAAATTACTGCCCTGCTGTTTCCAGATGTGAGAGTCAGACTCTTCCACATGTGCAAGACAGCATGAATGAAAAAATATTAAACTTTCTGGGACATTTTTATGGTCAGTGGGAAAACCACAACATAATAGTTAAATTTGGAACTGTCAAGGGAATACAGGTTGAATAGTCATCATAACACTAAGGAATGTTTATTTCTACTTAAAGCCAATTGAGTAAACTAGTTGAAAACAACTCTACTAATGACAGCTAATAACATTGAGTAATCATGGATTTAAAATTTTCTAACAAGGGTTTGCTGAGAGATAACATTTTGGTCCTTTGGCTACTTACTAGGACCTCATTTTAGCTTCTTATTGGAATAGTCGTCAAAATATATGACCAATCCACTCAAAATTCTATTTTGGAATTTCAGATAATCTAAATTATGTTCACATTTAACAATTAACAATTTAAGTTTCTTTTGGAACTGGAAATTTATTTATTTACAAAATACTGAAAACAAACATCTAAACAATTCATAGGTCACCCATGAGAATAAATTGGTGAAAAACAACCTGGTAACAAACAAACCAAAATAACGAACTCAAAAGCACTTTCTTTTCCTCAAACCCTTTTAATGCCTATCTTGTCAGCCTCCATGGGGTGACTCCAGCTCACATTCAAGACTGTACCCTCCAAGCACTTTTGTCACTTGCTCACTCTCCCATACATAAAGAATGAGTACCAATGACACTAATCTCTATAGGGCATGGAAAAAATAATCCTAAAGGCCTTCATTATGCTCCCCTTCCGTTTTGACTGTCAAATCTAATCACCTCCCCCTTTATTAATGCCTGTCAGAACAGTAAGTAATAACAACTTTGATTTTCACAAAACATTTAAATTTGACTCTCTGACATTTTAGTAGCAAAGTTCTGGTTAGAAGCCACAGTTTTATCTACTAACATCAAAACATAAAGTGTCATCAACTAAGAATTGAATACATGTTTTCTCTAATTCTTTTTCCTGATACAGAAACGTTTTCTCATTGGAATTGCTTTAAATGAAATCATATATAGTGAAAATTCAGGTTTCCCCCTGAGTTACATCTAAGTTTCATAAAGCTTCTTATCCATTTTTCTCTTCTTCCAACTCCAAAACCTAACTTTATGCATGTATTTTTTCCTAAAATAATATGTATTTTTCTAGTGTTATCTCATAATCCACCAGATCCTTAATTTACAGGCTGTAAGAACACTACAAGACTTTCAAAAGTATGACCAGAAATACATGGACTAAATATTGTGTGTTCTCTAACAACCAAACCAGGCACTATCTATTGTGCACTTAATGGGCAAGGCCCATTCAGTGATGGATATTAGACTCCACAGAGAATTATAAAGCTCAAAGTTGTGTGTTTTTTTATAGCATAAACCTCAGGCTTTCTGACACCTTGATGCAAAAGTGTCATTAGGAAGTGTGATTTGAACATCTGAACAAAAGCACTACATGGAAAATTACCATTCTCATCAAGATGATCCATATTTGGAAATTCCAGATGAATTAGGCATTCAACATCAGTTCTTCTATAAATCTTATTAGAAGTAACTATGTCCCTATGCAGAGGAGAAGCTGGAGTTAAATCACTCTAATGTCTTTATCAATCAGAGACATACATTTCCCTAATGAGAGAGATGACCCTGGAAATTATAAACCCTTGGAAACAGCCAGGGGGCAAAGATAGTCTCATCTCCTCATCTCCAGGGTTGAGGCTATGTAAATGCAGCCACATGCATAACAAATTATTACCACCCAAAGGCACCTCCCACATGCAAATATCCAGTTCAGGGGACCTTAAATCTGTTGCCATCTGAGACTTTTTTCCCCTATTTTAATGTTTTTTGAAAAAAACAAGATAGAGGTTGTTTTATACCCCACACTCTTTCTCTAGTCACCATCTAAAAAGACACACATCTTTTTTCCAATGACTATAAAACCTGGCTTTCAATTGGCTCCTTTGTGTCTTGGGTTTTGTAAACTTCTGATGTCCTCTCTTATCTTAAGAATAACTCCACCTTTTCCTGGTTCACACAAGCTTATTGAGGTCACCCAACTTCAAAGCTCCTCGCTGTGACTCAAAAGGTGAAGTTCTCCTGTGTGTGAGTGTCCAGAGCACGGCTATGGAAGGAGGAATAATACTCTTCTGTAAGGTGATCTGGGCCAATGACAATGCTGAACTCTTTTTGCCAGCCCAGATAACGTCTCTCAAAAGTATCAGTGTCCTCTGAGATGCTTCCCATTTAGTCTAATGAAAGATCTAAAGGGTCTCCGAACTGAATACAGTTGCCTAGTTTGTCATAGATGGTGCCAGAAATGCTAATCTATATCAGATACATTCCCTAGATAGTGATGAAAATTTTCTGTTTCAAACCCATTCCACAAGAAGTTAGCGGCAGGAAACTTTGTTTCATACCCACTTTTCCTTTCCTTCCCTTCTACCTGGTACACAGCATGCAATTTCCTACTATTGACAGCCTAACATAAAAACACTTGTTTATGCTTGTAATCAATTCACATGTAAACACTGCAAGTAGCATTTTAACAACGATCTATTTTTCCTTTGGATCTCACTAAAACACATTTTTAAAGTGACTCAAAAACCTAATTACTCTGATTCTCCTTTCCCAAACTGGACAAGTCTAAACAAAGAAGGCATGAAAGAGAAAAGGAAAGAAAACCTCAAGAAAATAGGCTATAAATCTTTAAGAGGAGAAAAATCATTGCAGAAAGGAGTGTCACCTGGGCTGATGGCACGTCAGAGTTGTATCAATAACATACACAGTGACCCAAAAGGGTCTTCCCAAGTCTTAGAGTCTAAAGCAAAAGGATCTTTTAATTTCTCAAAATAAAAAAAAAAAGTGTTTTTTTGGTTGAAAGGCTGAGATATATTTACATTCTTAAAATCAAATCTTCACCTCTAGTTACAAAACGTTGTATTTGCCTATCTCCTCATGCTTAGTCAACCTACATCAGACAACAGTCTGACCTGATGGTTCAAAAAATTCTAATCCCACATCCCTCACTTCCCAGCTTGGGGTAGCCATTTTACTTCTCTGTGCCTCCCTTTCTCATCTATAAAACAGAAAGAATAAGATCTACCTTCTGCCATGGCTTGAGTGTTAAATGTGACAATCTGGGCAAAACATTTCACCCTATAGTTGAAACACAGTAAATGCCTAATGAATATCAGCCATAATGATTATTCCCAAAGCAAGGACAGAAATAAGCAATTCATGGAAGAGACACATCATCTCAGACACAGTTAATATACAGAGCTGCTTGAATGGTCCAAAGCATTTTGATCTGTCTCCTCTGAAGGCCAAACATGATAATGGAAGAGGCTCCATCTGAGGTAGAGGACACCCACGAGAGGCTGGAGGACCGTGTGTGTTTTCTTTGGCAGGCGGCTAGCTAGCCAAACCTCTGGAAAGTCACAACACCCACTTGGCATAGAAGATGATGTCTGCTTTATTGAAAACATCTTAGGAGTATAATAAATAATATGCATTTCATTTCCATAGTTTGAACTTGTAGTTCTGTTGGCCAGGAGCTGTCAGAGAGAGATTAGTGAGAGCAAAAATGCTTAACAAAGTTGGGCTGATGAAAGAAGAGCTTCAGCAAGAAGGCCGTTTCTAAACAATAGAACACTTTTAATTGGGGGCAAAGCAGGAACTTCCCAAATGGTCCTCAGTCCTGGCAGGGCACACTTCCCACAGTTTGGTACCAGAAATGTTTTCCAGAGTCACCCACACACTGCAGAGACCCCACAGGTCTCACTCTGTTTTGTGGCTATGCAAGATGGATCGACAACGGTGGAAATTCTCACACTTGCCAACGTGTAAGGCAAGCACAAACCCTGCTGTGTGAAATGATGGGAATCCTGGCAGATCCCCAGGATTAATGCAAGATTGTGGTGCTGGGCTGTGGGGCCATGGCCTTCTGAACTGGCAATGAAAGGAAGGAAAGTGCCAGAAAAGAGTGGGCTCTTCTAATGCCAGCAACGTAGCCCATGACTGGCTGGCACAGTCCGAGAAATGCTGTTTTGAAAGTGGTGGAGGAAATGATACATGTGGCTTCACTGGGTGGAATTTATCACTGACCTAAAAATCAGTGCCTCAGGCAGCTAAGGAAACAGCAATTATGAGAGCAAAAGAGAGCAACTGAATGTGAAGACTGAGAGGCAAGGACTTGCAGTGGTGAGGTTGGGTTTCCTGTGGTTTACATACAGGGAAGGACAATGACAGAATACACTGAATGGCCTGTGAATTCACAAGGTCAAACTGGAAACTGTAAGAATGATGGAAGAAAGACCACATTTATACAGTTAATCAATCATCTTACCACAGGAATTCTTGCATTAAGAGTCAAGTAAGCAGACAGGTGCATACGAAAGGGATTTGAGTTTACCCTGACCTATGATAATGAGTTCACAAGCGCATATCAAATTGTCCAAGCAACAGTGGGCTTGAAGGAAGCACAATTAAGTAGAATGGCAACAGGTCATGAAAATAAAAGGAATTTAGACTTACATTGAATAATATCAACTTTGAAGAAGACTTCACCCAACATCGATGGAATAGCTCTTGGTGACACCAAAACTGTCCTGCAGATGAACAGCCTCCATCTTTCATTTTTAGTTTCTTAGAGTAGATTAGCCATGAATTCCAGCCACCCTGCTCCCCATAGATATCACTATACTTCTCTGCCACCTCTATCTTCTCTACTCTCCCCAACACCTCTTCTATCAACACCACCTTCACCATTACTGTCACTGTCTCTTCCCACTATCACCCCCACTTCCACCATCACCTCCATCTTCACTATTACCATCTCTCCCACCATTTCCACTTCTACCACTACTACCAGAAAAATCTCTAACAACCTCTCCACTAACAGCACTCCATTTCCATTCACATAACCTTGACCACTAGCATTAACATCTTCACCATCACCACTCCACCCTATCACCACTATCCCGATTGTTACCATCTCCACCAATACCAACCACCACCATCACCTCCTAATCTAACATCTCCACCACCAATATATCAAGTCTGATTTCTCCACCTCCATTTCCACAAATTTCACCAAAATCATCACATCCCCTCATCACATCCTCCACATTTTTGTCTCAAACTCCACTGCCTCTGTTGCCAACATCTCTATTTTTGCCTCTACCGCCATCATCCTTGTCTCTACCTATCTCCATTACAACCTCCACCAGCACCAACAATACCTCTATTTCCTATACCAATACATCACCTCCACAAAATCCTCCTTTACCTCTTCCACTTCCATTTTCAGCACTGTCTCCCCTACTATCGCCATTTTTTCTATTATCATTACCATTATCATTTCTATTATCATTACCCACCAGAATCACAAGCATATACACTACACCAATTACCTCTATCACCTTGAACACCACCATTATCACCTCCATCACCATGACTCCATTGCTACCACAGTAGTATATCTATAAGCCATGAACTAAGTTAAGTATATTAAAACCATTATCTTTATTTGAGTTTCATATGAACTCTATGTAATGGGTATTCTTACTCCCATTTTACATATGAATGTTAAAGAAGTTATACCACTTGCTCCAAATTACACAGATACAATAAAAAAAAAAAAGAGACAAAATCATATTTTTGCTTTAGGTCTGTCTAATTGCATGACCCTGTTTTCTATTAAACTGTGGAATGTTTGTCAAGGGAAATATTAAAAAGGTAACTGTAAACAGAGTAAGTATACATTCTCCATGTGTCTACAAAGGCACAACGGAATGTGTAAGTGTTAAAATATAAGCACACTGTGCCCAATACAAAGTCAGACTGTGACTAAGGTAGATTTGTAAATACAAGGTGGCTCTGGCAATGAGAGAAATCTGTCACCAACGTATTCCAAGCAATAAAACTTCTCTTGTTTTAAAATAATATAGTGCTGTCAATTTCTTTAATCCAGGATTTATTGCAATAGAACTAGTGGACAGTTTGAAATGGAAAGCATATTTCAGAAATAAAGTCAAACATCTATCTATACCTGTCTACTGATATTTATCTCTGTATCTGTATCTATTTATCTATATCTATATTTGTTGACTGTTGCTCTGTATTTACAAGTCTATATACTAGATTGTGAAAATGAGTATCTCATTTTCTTACTATGATATGATCTTGGTTAATATCACCTTAGCATAAATTAGAAAACTATCACCTTAGCATAAATTAGAAAGCAGCATTCTCATTGTTTGCTTATCCCATGCTATTGGACAAATATTAGGAATTTATAAAAGCATAATTTATCTTAACCTATAGTCTCAGGCTATCTTTCAAATGATAAAGCCATTCCCACAGTCCACTAATCCTAAAACCCAGGCAGAGACTATGCATAGAAAAAAAATCTGAATTTTAATGTCAAAGCAGAACCAAATTTTCATCACGGTTTTGTTACTTATTAGCTCTGCTACTCTGGGTAATTTATTCGACCATAATTTCCTAAGTGATAGGCTAGGACCCACTGCCATGTCACAAATCAGTTGTAGGTGCCAAAATATTGATGTCATCAACCATAGGGGCAAACTGGCAGGTCTTGGGACTCATAATCTTAAGCCAGTGGTAGTCTTCTTCATTTGCCCCAGTAGTCAGTAAAACTAGTGTCATAATTCTGGTGAGCCAAGACCTAGAAAATGCTCAGAAGCAATGATAACCTATAATCTCATGCCCATTATCTGTGAGATGGAACAAGAGTACTCTACTAAGTAAGTTCCCACTAGGATTCATGAGGGAAAGGCACCTCTAGGAACCCACAACAGTGGATGCTCACCAAAAACTTCAGTATATTAGACTCTGCTTCTAGTTGACTTTTTGAAATAATGTCTTATATTCAGATCATTAGGACATTAAATAACCCAACCCTAGACATTAAAGATGGTGAGTAGATGTGCTCCTTCTGACTACTGACTAGACAATTACCAGGTTGCTAATTGTCTTTTAGTAATTGTCTAGAAGAATTGTCCAGTGAGTCTATACAATACAAGCCAGTCCAAAGCATCGGCCTCAGAAGCAGAAGTTAAACAATAATTGGTTATTATTTTAAAATTCTAATGGGATGGGGGCTATTTATTAATAAGAAAAATCTTACTGATATATCTACCCCATTTGGCCATGAACTTGTGATGTACCTTCATGGAAGAGGAAATAGGTTAAAGTCAGTCTGATATAAAAGTATTCCAACCCTAACCAAGATGTGTCCCAATTTGTCTTTCAAGATTTAGCTCCCATTTTTCCATTCTTTCTCCAAAACACAGCCATGGCTAAAGTTTAAATATTTTTCCACATCAATTTCCCAACTTTTGCATATTTATTCAGCCTTATTAGTGTTAATTTTGTATTTTTTAAAAATTGATTTGTACCTAACACTATTTCTTACTTAAGCTTTATTCCAGGTAATATTAATTAAGGAACCATAACTTTGATAGTCTACACAGTTTAGGACCTTAGAAAAGGATTCATAACCACTAAAATAATTACATTAATTAAACATTAAATTAAAATGTTTTCTTCTAATTTCTACAACATGATAAGCACTTGCCATTCTTTCAGACTTTTTCTTCTTTTTATGTGCCTGGACTGCCATTCAGATTACAGTGCATTTTATGACTGAGAAAAGTTTTAAGAACCTTGAAATAAAATCCAAAGAATTAAACTCCTATGGGAACTCCTGTGTCATGGGTGTAATAGACTAAACATGAGAGGAGACTGAGAACAAAGGGATGAAACAATTTCATTTGTGTAGAAAAGAGCTCATGTGAGAGGTAAAAGAAAAAAGAGGTAAAAATAACCTGAACTGAACTGAACTGGGCAGGGAAAGGAAACCTGTGTTTTGATAATTTTTTTAAAGGACCAGAGAAAGGGCCATGCATGAAAGAAGATGAAGTCTTTATGTTGTTGAATTAAAAGAATAGAAAGCATGAAGAATCTGAAAATCATTCTGAGATTTTATTTGTGTTATACATAAATTGATGAGGTTAAGAAAACACAGATTTGGTAATACATTAAAGTGATAAAGAAGCAGACAATAATAAAGATGCTAGTCATTAAATGCTAGCTACTATTAAAATTTTATTTTAATATGTTTATTGACATAACATTGCATTATAACATTATATAAGATTTGTGTGCATCATCAAAAATCTGTGTATATATACTGCATTATATTCATCACTAAAAGTTCGATTCTACTCTTCATCATAAAACTGATCCCTTTTCCTTGATTTATCAACTCCCTTGCCTTACCCCTTTCCTCTGTTTTGGAAAAATTGAACAAACAACATTTCACAAATCATTTTGTTGTAAACCCTAATCTCGAAAGAGTGTTAAATAGGAGATAAAAGAGAAGCCATATATATAGATAAACACACACACACATAAATATATATTCTCATCAACAGGGCTATAAAAAGTATTTTCATTACAATTAGAAGAAAACTGGCCAAGATTATCGTTTGAGAAAATAAGATATATAAAACATTGCATCTAAAATTAATAGCTTACATAAAATGGCACTCATTAATTTTCAATCTATGCACTGAAAAGTATATTGGAAGACAAAGGAAACTTGAGAGTAAAACATTACTCAGGTTGATTTTCTCAAAAATGTAATACAGGAAAATGTGTTTAAATGAAATTTTATTTGATTAATCATACAGAAATATAGCTATTCTGGGTTCACAATTTTTCTCTGACTACTTTTAAAATGAGACAGCTTAATACGTGTGAAAGATAGAATGACATCTCTTTCAAATAATAGGAAGACAATAGAGTCTCACAAAAACCTTTCTGCAGTGTTCTCATTCACATCCTTCCAGAATAAGATGTTTAATATTAGACACTCCTCCAAGAGACAGAAAGATTGAAACAAATGAAGAGAAGGTGGGCATCTCTATAAACATTTTCTCAACTATTCTGAGTTGATCCCATTTAACAAGTTTTCATTCTTTTGACCTGAAAATCTATATGCAATATTTTTTAACTTAAGAGGTGAGTTACATTTGAAACAATATGAGAAATTTCTCAAAGCAGCAAAAATAGAAGTGTTCTTTGCCTTGGCCTGCCACAATGACTTCATTGCTATGACATATGACATCATACTTAGTCCTCAGACTCGGGGGTGTTTCTAATGAGCTGAAGTTGGAAGGGTCCCAGTGGAATGCAGTGAACCAAAGGCCCACTGTTCTTTCAAATTCCAACATGATATTAGGAGGGAAAACAAAGAGCTCTTCAAGAGCCAGAGGTCAACCTGTTAAGTAGAGTATCAAAAGGTGGCAATAATGAAAAGGAATGTCTAGACCATTTCAGAGCATACCCACAGATAATTATCATCCATATGTACTATATTATTATTTATAGTTCATTGATAATGGTAGCTCATATATTTTCATAATATTCTGATAACTTGGTATATTATCACATAAGATCCTTAACTCAGAATTGTATCAAAAGAAAAATTATTTCAATGTATATATACAGACATATAATTAAAAATAATTAAAATTTTTTTAAAAAGTTAAACTAGACATGAGAAATAAATTTTTAAAAGGACACAAATGTTTACCCAGCACGTGAAGTAGGTTCCTCTTTTTTCCTGAGCACAAAGAACCCACAGAGGGAAGCCAGTTTCCCTTGGGCCCATGTGAACCATTAGCTACATATTCCCTTCTGGTAACATATCTAATTGTTTAACCAATTTATCACCAAGACAGCCCACTGGCTAACCCCAAAATCAACACACCAGTGGTCACAGGCACTCATAGAAGCCTGGTCTGCAAGCCAAAAGCCATAGAAATGGACAGGAGGATCTCATTCCTAATCCTTTCACTGACCCCAAAACTCAGCTAGCCTAAGGGAACATGGGCAAGCTCCTTGTCTTAGAAACTGTCAACCAAAAATGACCCATAGTATAGATCCATTCCATGGTTTTAGATCCATTCACAAATTGCATGACAGATCTGTCAACATACCTTTCTATGAGAGGGTGGGGGAAGGGAAAGCTATACCTCTGTGTTCTCAAACATGTTCTGAAAATGTTTTCTTGGAAAAGACCCATATGAGCCCACAATTATAACAGAAGAGTACCACAAACAGGGAACCATAATCAGAGACTATACAAAAAAATTCTTGGAAGGAAACTACAGAGTAAATCTTCATGACTTAGAGATATGGTTTCATATCTCTGATACACACACACACACACAACATAAGCAATCAATAATCAAGCTAAGTAAATCAGATTTTATCAAAATAAAAACGTTAATACTTCAAAATGATTAAGAAAGTGAAAAGACTACACACAGAATGGCAGAAAATTCTTTCAAATTATGTATCTGATAAGGATCTAATATCAGTAAAAAAAAATGCTCTTATAAATCAACAAGTAAGAAAATACAATTTTAAAATGCATGAAGTTAAATAGGTATTTTTCCAAGAAGACATACAAATGGTCATAGCTACATGAAAAGGAATTCAACATTACAATCATTAGGGCACTGTAAATCAAAATCATATTGTAATGTCTCTTCACACCTAGTAGGATGGTTAGAATAAAAAAGACAGATAGACAATAACAAGTATTATCTAGGGTGTGGAGAAATTGGAATATTCATGAATTGCTAATGGGAATGTAAATTAATGCAGCCACTTTGAAAACCAGTTTGGCAGCTTCTCAAAAATTCAAACATAAAATTACTATATGACCCAACAATTCTATTCTTTGCTAAACAACTGAAAACATATTCATTCATAAACTTGTACACAAATGTTCATCATGGCATTATTTATTAAAGAAAACAATTGTAAACATTTAAATGTCCAAAAACTGATAAATGGATAAACAAAATATGGTATACCCATATACCAAAATACTATTCAGCCAAAAAAAATCAAGTATATTATTTAGGCTGCAACACCTACGAATCTTGAAAACATGCTAAGTAGAAGAAAGCAGAGGAAAAAAAGGGCTATAATTTACATGTTCTATTTATATTAGAAACAGGCAATAACAAAGAGATAGAAAGTAGTTAGTAGTTTCAGGGGTTGAAGGAGTGAAGAATGGGGAATAATTGCTAAATGAATACATGGTTTCTTTTAAACTTGATAAAAATATTCTGGAATTAGACAGTGGTGAAGGTTGTCTAACCTTGGAAATATACTAAAAAACACTGAATTGTACACATTTATAAGATGTGTTTTATGATATCTGAATTGTACTCAATTATGGTCATATTAAAGATGGATGGGGATAAATTAAATATATTTACTAATATCTAGTGGGGGCTCATAAGGAGAGTGTAGAGAAAAAAGCAGAATGTCAATATTCAAAGAGGTATGAACTTTTTGAAAGATTGCATGAGGACTAAAATTAAAATAGCATGCTAAATGTGGGACAGGACTCATAAATTAAAGCTGTATATGAAATTTAGGTGAAATTAAAAAAAAATAACCTTAAAGCTTCCAAAGAAATTGTAAATTACAAAAAAAAAAAATGAAGACAAACCCATTTAATAGCAGTCTCTCAACAGGCTCAATAGTTGTTTAGAAAATAATGGTGCATTATTAATCAATTCTTGAAAATTGCTTTCAATTAGAATGCTACATTCAGCTAAGTTATGATTCAAGAATGCAGTTCAAAAGATGGCGTTTACACATCTCAAAGAAAATTAGTAAATGCCCTCCAAAAAAGTTTATATAGGACACACTTTCACACTGCAATAAGTTATATATTCAGAATATACATAAACTTTGCAAGGAACTACTTTGACTTTGTTTTTAAAAAGGAAATTAGAACTAAAATTATACATTATTTAAAATGAATGTCAAGAAGACTACATAAATGACCAAAAATAGTACTTTTATTTGTTATTCTATCCCTTCTAAGTAGTCCCCACGTAACACAAGATAATGGCATCTATTTTGATAATGACTATTAATTTCTATTATATTTCTTCTTTTCATTTATTTCTATTTTATGTCCCTACACAGTCCTACTCTGTTTTTTCCCATTTTTTAAATGTATCTATCAACTTTCCATCCTATATTTCTTATTGTCTATCTTCTCTATCCCTATTATATTTGTATTTCTATCTACATTCTGTATCAGTTCTATTTTATTTACATAACACATATTGACATTCAAATATAAATAAGAACAGTTTTGTTTTATTTATAATACTTTGATTCTCTTCTCTTGCCAGTCTTTGATATTCTTGTTATTATAATTCCTCTTTTTAGAAAATGTATTAATTTTTATTTAGGTAACACTGGTTTACAACATTGTAAACGACTTAGGAGTAGATGTCCATTTCCTCTATTTCCCTAAATATTCCCCCTCCTTACCCAATTGTCTAATGAGGGTCTCTTTTGACTTTAGTATTTCAGTCCCAAGCTTTCCATGCTTCCTCCAGCCTGGGGTTCCTGTCAATTAAGCTTGCTTTGGATCCTCCTTCCACCCCCAACCCCTACACAGCCAATATTCCACTCACACCACTATGCTGAAAACAGAGGGGGCAGCTTCTTCTCTGGGCTGGAGCCCACAGCCTACCTAGGGTCCCTGTGGCCCGACCAGGACCAGCACAGCAGCACGGCCCTTGTGGAGAGGCCACTGCTCACCCCTCACTACCTGAGTTCTCCTACCCTGCTCTGAGTTCTCAGCGCCCAGAGAACTCCTTCAAAAGTTCTGATTAAGAACTTTCATATTAAAGAAACTTTATAAGCTGTATTTGTATGATAGGTGTGTTTTTCTGTACATCCATTACTCATCAGTAAGATAATTTTAATAAATAGCTTAAAAATGTACTTTAATTTTTGGGCCTCCCTGCCCTGGTGGCTTAGGGGATTGAGTGCTGCACTGTGAAGCATCTGTGTCACAGCAGCGAGTTCGATCCCCAGCCAGGGAGGGGACCCACATGGCACAGCAGACCTCTCCTGCCTTGCCCACTGCTGCCCTCAGCAGTGTATTTCAGTTGATCTGCCTGTTCTGCTCCCCGCTCTGTCTCTGGTGAATCCTCTCACCTCCTGCGACTCTGGCCTGTACCCCAGCTCTTGTATGCATAAATAAATAAATCTTTTTTTTTAAAAAAGTGTACTTCAATTTTTATAATTTAAGAATCAGATCTACCATAGGTCTCCTCTCTGAATCACAAATTTTGGAGACAGATTACTAAGGTGCAAGAATATGGGGAGAGAGACCCAGAGGATCCTGGCCACACAATCCAATGGTGCATCTTTACTTATGTCCCCTATTTTCTCTTGTTCTCTTTTGTTTTGTTCTTCATCTATCGCTATCGTCATCTCCCTCCATTTCACCTTTTTAGTGATAGGAAGTCTGTAACCCTATCTCCCGCGCTGTTTCCAAAATTCGAGATTTTTGTCACTCAGTAAATCTTCAAAATAAAGGAAGTGAAAAATTGTTTTTAAAAGCTTTCATAACAGCTAAATGAAACCATTACATAAAAGATGTCTCTGGATTTACCATGATAATGAATGGGGGCCATTTGAATAAAGAGAAGTCTCAAAACATTTTTCATTTTGATTCAGCCTTAATATTTTGCTTTTATCAGATATCAACTTTGTGAAAAACCTTTTAGAAGTTAGTCCGTTGCTTACAACAAACCCAGAATAATTTTAAACAATTCTCCTTTATCTGATGGAGTAAAGATTGTCAGAGATGAGCCCCAGCTGGGACCCAAATTAGAGTAATTAAGAAGCAAAAAACCAAAGTACTTTTCCATAATTTGTTTATTTTATTAGAACATTAAACAGCATTACTGGTGCAGAATTTGTCATACTTATAGAAACATAAAGAGAGAGCATTAAGTGCTCTGTTTAACCAGATTTAGAAAAAATATATATATCTAGAAAACAAACCTGATTTAGCAAGAAATAGACTTTAAAAAGACATTTTTTAACTTTACATTTTTCATTTTTATAAGAATGAAGTTATTGCCAAATAAGGAAACAGCTTGTTAATACTAGCACAAAACAATTGTTCATGGTCCAGGGAAGCTGAGAGAGAGAGAGAGAGAGCTCTGCCTTATCAAATTACCTGCTGTTTTCAAGAAACTCTTATAAACTCTAGTTATACTTGGTAAAAGGAAGGGAACGTTTTACACTAACTGAAGTAAGGTATTTTGAGGATTTCATATAATCCCTTTTCTTTTCTTGCAATATCAGGTCAATTAAAAATTAAATGTCAATTAAAAATACAATTTTTAAAAATCCCACAAATTGAAAAATGTTTACTTCAGCATGTCCTGAGTCTGCATGTAGGTGATATTATATAAAGAAACACTGGAGTACTTATATTCACCAATGGCATTTTTGGTTTCATTTCAAATTCTTTTCACAAATGCAGTCAGTTTGTTAATGCATTATGAGTCTTAATAGTAGAAGCTATCTCTATTCTTTCAACATTTCTCATAATTTTACAGGCCCTTGTAAAGTGTAGAAACCTTGTTAAAAAAAAAATCTAAGAAATAATTTTTAAATAAATTCTTTTTGAACCGGTGCTGAGTATAATTGATGTCATTACTTCGAATAGATACTGTTTTGTTAATGTCATGTTACAGGGTTTAAGTAAAGCCAATTTGTCATGGCACAGCAGATATTGACAAAAATTAGAAAGAGAAATTGATTCTAAAATAAATAGTGACTGAGAAAATAAATCACATTATTAATTTGCATGGAAGTAATCCAGATTTTTTTCCTAATAAGATAATTGAACCATATTCTAATAGTATAAGCCACCTCCACATTTATTGACTCATTGAATTATAAGATCCCTGAGAGAAAAGTATTAAATTACTCTTTTTGTTAAGTTGCCCATCTTAGATTACACATCCCTAACAGCAAAGAAATACATATAATGGAAATAAACATATTAACAGAGAAATCATCCAACTCCCCCACTTGTGTTCACTGCCATTTTCAAAGCCAACATCATAATTCTAATTTTGAATAAAGATTCCCCACATAAATGTCTATAAAACACAGCTATGCACTACTTCTTAATACCATCAGTTAACTCCCTGATGTAACTAAGGAAGGAACATTTGGCTCGCTTACAATTTCTCTCATTTTCCCTTTTCTTCTAAAAGTTTAGTATGTATGTGGTAACCACTGTAACTGATACTATTATTGTTATTATTTAGTTCTTCTTGCTCTTATATAGTTCAGATCATAGAGTAATAAGAAAGATACAGTACAGATAACTAAAGAAATATTGACTGATACTTGACTAATGTCAGAAAGATGAAGGAAATGTCATAAAGTGTCCTCATTTCCTTTAAATTTGGAAATGAAATAGAGGTGTGGGTGCAGTTAGAAACTTGATAAGAGTTCAACTAACATTTGTTAAGTTCCTACTCAGAATATTGTCATAGCTAATCCTAGCATTGATTGAAGATTTGGAGAAGACTTCATGGAGAAAATTTCATGTTGGTACATGAAAGATAAAGATGACAGACTGTTGAAGGGAGGGCAAGGGGAAAAAGGCATTTGAGGCAAGCAAACATTAAACAAGGGCTAAGTGTGGGGAAGATAGAGATGAGGAGGCTTTAGAAAGCAGAAGGTAGATGCAACTGAAGATATGGTCACAGGTCAGTAGAGAATCCTTTTAATATTGTACTATGGATCTATACTTTTAGTATTTTTAATGTGATTCTACTGGAGAATGATAAGCAAGAGAGCAAGAAGGAGATGTCCAGTTGTTAGCTTTACATACCTTACTTTGGCAAGAATAACTGTAACAGAAAAAACGGAAATGAACAAGGGGATAGAGTAGAAAAAAAGAGCTAACACTACTATTTGTTTTTTTTTCTTTTTTCTTTTTTTATGTTTTAATTTTTTTTATTAAAATATTTTAAAATTTACATATACTTGCCATCAATTGTAATCCCCATGTATTCCCCATCACCATCTCACCAGTGCACCATC
>JAGFMF010011643.1:8551116-8597097 GCA_019455555.1 Galemys pyrenaicus | reverse complement strand
ACTGGGGACACCTGGTGGGGAGGGGAGGGGGAGGGTTGGGGGAAGATGGGAACATGAGGGACTGAGGTGATGGTGCACTGGTGAGATGGTGATGGGGAACACATGGGAATTACAATTAATGACAAGTATATGTAAATTTTAAAATATTTTAATTAAAAAAAAAAAAGAAACCAAAAGATATGACCATGAAAAGACTGACATGTAAATGTTCATGGAAGCTTAATCTATAATATTCATAAAACAGGAAGACTTCAAATATCCATTAACAGGGGGCTGATTATATTCCTACTTCACAGAGACACAAAAGAGTGAAATACAAGTGAATGGTTCCTGAAGGATTTTCAAAGCCTCTCAGGGTCCCCCTGTCAAAGCAAATGGTAGATGGGGGAATAACTTTGAATGTTTACACTATATGGAGTGAAAGAAGCCAGAGAGAAAAGTATATGTACTTTATAATTCCATTTGTGTGAAGTTTTTGGACAAATAGAGTTAATCTATGGTGATAGAGATCAGATCAGTGGTTGTCTAGGGCAGAAGCCAGGAGTGACTGTAGAAAGACAGCAGAGAACTTTCTGGACTGATGAAAATGCTATATGTCATCGTTGGTAGGATAGCCTAGCCATCAAACTGACATTTTATTGTATTTAAATTATACCTCAATAAAGCGATTTATTTAAAAAGAATAAGTAGTTTTCTGAGGAAATGATGAGTCAAATGAGTTTGAAAGCAGAGTTCTCAGATTCTATCAGTTGGATTAGATTTATGAATCCTATCCTTTATCCTAACCCAAAAAAAAAAAAAATGCAGTTGGATTAGCAGGAGAGACTAAAACAAACAAGTAGAATGGAGACATCTCAAGTTTCCAGAGCATTCTAGGCCAGACTATATCAAGACAGCTGAATGTGGTAGGTGGAGCAGACAGACAAGGGTGGGTGGGACATGTGGCCTGAGCTCCAACAGCCTTCACCACCCAGCCTCAGCCAGCCACACTGTCATAAGGCTACTATTCCTAGCATGGAAAACTTTTGAAAACAGCAGAGTGAAGCAAAGCTTTCAAGTTCCAAAGAGAGACAGTTTTAATACAGTCAGAGCTTATTCACCAATATATAATTGTATGTATCACTTTCTTCTACTGAAGGATTTGCAAAGTCTCCCACAGTTTCCTCTTTCTGAGAAAATGTTAGTCTAAGGCACAAGTCTGGATGTTTACATTTGTCATTACAGTACAGTTTGACTATTTCAGACATAATGAATCACCTTCATCTTCATCCTGAAATAATTGAGAAAATAATTAGAGGTTTCTCTGTTAGGTCATTATTCCTTTACAAGATTCATCTGTTACCTAAGGTTTCAATTAATTTGGCTATATTTGGGGTATTTTCTTAACATCTTGTTCTCCAATGAGATCAACTATTTCTTTCCATCTAGTACTCTTTGGTTGTATTTTTAGGGAGAGGGATGTTAAGTTTCTATCTATGCTTGCTTTAAAGAGAAAGGAAGGTCTAAAATGTACCAATCAACAATACCGCCTACTCAAGAGATTGTTCATTTCAAAATCACTTGTATATAATGATCATATGAAAAAAATGTCCATTATCACTTGTTATCAGAGAAATGCAAGTCAAAACCACAATGACATACCACCACTCATAGTGAGAATGGCTCATATTTAAAAAAAAAAAGAGGAAGAAGAAACAAGTGCTGGCAAAGACATGAGAGAAAGGAATCCTCTCACACTGCTGGTAGGGATGTAAATTCACCCAGCCACTATGGAAAATTTTGTGGAGTTTTCTCAAAACATTAAAAATGGATCTACTATATGATCCAGGAATTCTACTTCAAAAAATCTTCCCAAAGGATACACAAACACTAATTTGAAAGGAAACTTGCACTCCTGTTTATTATAGCACTATTTACAATAACCAAGATATTAACCAAACAACCTAAATGTCCCAAACAGAAGAGTGGATCAAGAAGATGTGGTACATATATACAATGGAGTATGACTCAGCAACCAAAAAAGATAAACTCATGCCATTTGTGGCAACAGGATGGAACTGGAAGGGACAATACTAAGTGAAATAAGTCAGAAGGAGAAAGACAAATATCAGATGGTTTCACTTATCTGTGGGATATAGAAAGACCAAACAAAGAGTCAGAAAAGACAAGCCTTAAAAGCTGGTCATAGATAGGAGGCATCTATGAGAGGAAGGGAAGGTGGGAAGGGATAAAAACATCAGGGGGAATAAGGGTACAAGGGAATATGGTGATAAACTATGGGTGCTTTGGTAGAAGGAGATCTATGGTGACCACTCTTGGGAGGAGAAATCGTATATCGTCCAAAAACTAAAAAACAAACAAACATGGACAAACAAAAAATTAGAATGAATGTATGAGAAATAAAAATCCTTTGCACGTACTTCAGGTAGATGTAGATTATTATATATTGACTAGAACCCTCATAGACATGTGCAATTGTTGGTGGAGAAAAAAAGACTGAGCCAGTCCAATGGTTCACTTTGGAGGCAAGACTGCCATCACCCACCCTTGCCTCCACAAGGAACATTCCCAGTCCTCTGGCATGGGGCAATTGCCATTACAACCTCCACCAACACTGTCAGGAAGACTGCGCATTTCTGTGAAGCCCTGTACCCCAGCCCTGTCCCTGCTGCTCCTGATTTCCCTCTGCTGTTCTTGGCTGTCCCCTTCAGACCATTTAGGCAGGACTTGACTGCAGAGGCTGCTCGCCTGGGAACAGGACAGTCGGGCTGGGTGTGTGATGCTTATGAGCCAAGTATGGTGAGATCTGTGGCCCCTGTGCCCTTGTACTACCTGGGGTTGGCACTGCACTGGACAGGTATGATGGGATGACCCAAACTGCCTTCCTGGTCATCTTAGCCTTGCCCTGTGACCCCAAGGTCCCCTTGGGACCAACAACCTCCAAGGCAGTGGATGGCACTAGAAGGTAGAAGGTGGAACTTTGCATACTCCAACTCCCCTGACTGAACAAGGCAACTGGGATTGAAGGCAGAAGAGTGGCCATAAAGAATTTAAAAGTCAGAGCAGAAGACTCATTCTCTTGGCAGATGGTATCAGCTTGACTTTGGTGCCTGCATTCTGATCTACCTCTCTTCCCTCTTCACCATGTATCTGGTTCCAGCAACTTTTCTGATGGGCTAGATGGTTGCTTCCATGAGTCTGATCCCTGGGCTCATGGCTTCCGACTGGCTTCTTCCTCCTCCATGAGTGGGATCTACTCCAACCTTACACCAGGGGACCAGCTCCCATCTTCTCTGTGTTGCTGGACTCCTGTTTGCCCTCCTAGTCTCTGCTCCGGGGACAGTCACCATCTTCCACATGTGGCTTTAGTATTGGACTCTGCAACATGGACACTTTCTGGGGTAGGACATCAGCTACATACTGGCCTGGCCTGTAAATTGCAAACCACCCCCCCCCCACACACACACACACACTGCTCTGTTTTTCCTCATTCCCTGCTAATAAACCCTGTTATTATTTCACCCTGTGTCTGTTTTTCAGTGGTGTCTTAGAATCATAAGCAAGTGGGTCAAGATCCATCAACGGGATGACCCTTTTTCCCCTGAGTTTACTTAGTTTCACGATTGATCATCCAATAATTAAATGACCAGTTCTCAAATATTTTCATAAAGTTGAGATGAACATTAGCACCCAATGATTTGTTGCTCCATGACTTCTCCTCCCCAATAACACTAAATCACACATAAATATGATGTTTTAGGAAGCCCTCCAATCTTTTATTTATCCCACAATAGACAAACTGTGGAACAGCTATCATGACTTGTTGACATAGCAGTGGTAACACAGCCTTCTTATGAATTCTGCTCTTTCCAATTGTAACTCAGAGTTCTGTGTTGTCATACAATTTCAAGAGAAGCCCATAATTAAGGATACCCTAAAAGAAATTTCCAGAAAGCAATAGAAGAAAAAAATAGAGAACACAAACATTGCTTTAAAACAACTATGCAAAAGAAAATAGCAAACAAGACAGAAACTTTATTTAGAAAAATCAAGAAGGCGAGACTGGCCTTGAAGGCATTCAGGTCACAAAGCTCACATTACCGATTTAGTCATCCTTTTTATCATAGATGCCAGCTAAAGGGATAAGCATTCCATATACTTCACAATTGTTTTCCTACCATCCTTCCCCTAGAGAAAAGAGAGGTCAGTCTTAAGGAAATTGCTGCTAATATTGTATGTGTGTTTATTTTACATTTGTCATCCTACAGCACAGATTGTCACCACTGAAAACTAAAAGCAATGGAAACAAATTAAATTAAATAAAAGGCATATTTCACCTAAAGTTTACAATGTCTTCATATTTAAGACTGGCAAATGTAATCTTTTTAAAGAGACGTGATCTCAAATTTTAGCTTATTTCAGACTTCCTTGGAAGGCTTGTTAAAATACAGATTGCTGGGCCCATATCCAGAATTTCTGACTCAGTAGGTTAGCCTATCTGAGAAGTTCCCAAGTCAGACTGAAGGTCCAGGAACGACACTATGAAAACCATAGTAGAAGATCAATGGAGCCTCTTTCCCTAACTCTAACTCCTCTAGCCCTTCCTCTCCTCGTGCTCTTTTCTCATCAGAGATGGCAACAGACCTGCCTTTGTATCAGTAATCATGCAACAGCGACCCAAGGTTTGAGGCAGAGAATGAATTCCTATATATAGGGATGGCGTCTACCACTGTGGGATCCTCCTGTGCTGCAGGAAAAATACCTTGAACGCTGGAGAGAAACTATAAATCTGTGAAGAGGAAACCTGCCAATCTCCACCAATCTCTGCAATAGCAAATGATGTAAAGCATACCCCCAAAAGGGGGAGGGTCTGGAATGTCCCATTGCAGTGGAATTCTGAACATTGCTGAGAAAATTGTGAAAGAAGATGGAGATTATCTGGAGAGCTTACAGATCAAATTTTCTGGCTTCGGGCCAGAAAAAATAACACATTACAATTAAAAACAAGTTAAATCAAACTGTCTCGGCTTAAGTGAGCCCAGTTTCTTTTCAACAAAAACGGTGCTTTCAGTAAGTGAGAATGAAATTGTCCAGTCTCTTGCAACTAAGTTAAATCCCCATCTCTTCTGCCCTTCAAGAAAAAAAGGTGCAAGACTTTCTCTGAGTGATACAAAGGCAGAAAGATGTTGCAAAGTGCAGAGGACACAGCCAAGGTATTCAAAATGTCACCCAAAAGACATATAAGGAAATACCTACTTGTAACCAACAAGTATCAAATGTTCTTTTGTCATCGTAAGGACTGGTTCCTTGAAGATGCTGCAGCACCAGCAACATGGAGATGATTGCAAAACCTGCTGCTGACACTCTCCTAACACACGTGCACCCACAACTCTTGAGTAATGTCTGAAAAATCCAACTTGGGAAGATGAGAAAGAGATCAAAGGAGTCTGAAAATGCCCGTGCAGCTCAGCTGTAACTATCACCTCCAAACCCCATTGTCCCTCCTCACCTTGCCCTCTACTTCAATTTTTTCAAAACCTCCATCGTTTTAACCCAAAAACATCTGTGCAGAGGGGAGTGGGAATCGGAGCGAGTAATGGCCAGTCGGGAGGGAGGTGATGTTTAATGACCACAGGATCACACCTCCCTTAAGGCTTCCACTTTCGTCCACCCTCCTGGATTCTAAGCACATGCATAAACAGGCAGAGAAACAGTAGAGGCCATAATAAAACAATACAACTTTTTAGAGGAAATGGTGGGGGTTGAGAGAAAGCTATGCATCTTCAAAGTCACAGAAGCAAATAATCACACCTGTTCTACCATCGCTTGCTTTCTTTCCCCATGGTCTGTCAGTAGCTGCATCTCAGGCCTGAACTTGCCTGGACAAGGGTGGCTCTTGGTGGCTCAGCCTGTGTCCAGAGGATTTGCTATTAGTCACAAACTTGGTCTCCCTGTCAGTCTGAGAAAGAGCCATGATTCATCTTGACAACTGTCAGTATGTTACCTCAAAAGGGAACAGGGTGAGATGAGCAACCAGGTGCCGGAAAGGAACACAAAAGAGCTGATGCCACTTCCCGTAACACTTTCCAGGTTTGGACTGGAAGAGTCCATGTGGCAAGAAAACGGAGCCAGGGACAGCCCAGGAGACAACGGGCACGTCAGAACATTTTAAAGTCCCGCATTCAGAATTCGGAACTGACAATATGAGCTCGGTAGACCTGGAATTTATTCCCAAGAGTAAAAATGTTACATTCTTTCACATTATTCATCCTTCCCTGAACAACACTTACTCCATGTTGCACATAAGTTAATTTTTGGCTCTATAATTAATTAGTCAACTCTACATCTCCAACTTCACTATTAAATTTAGGGGAAAAAATGTATGCCTATAACCCACACATTCCACATATATGCATAGTCCTGAAAGAAATACACATGTATACTCACTAGAAGAAATGAGAATGTTCAGAGAAGCATCATTCCCAGTAGTTCTAAAGTGGAAATTGCTCAAATAAGCATCAGTGGTGAGACAGATGTTCATATAATTTATACAATGTTCCTTTTTAGTCATACAATGGGTGGCAGCCCTCAACACCTGTTGAGTAAAAGTATCCAGACTTTAAAGGGTAAAACTGAATGATTCATTCAGTATAAAGAGAAGAATAAGCAAAACCAAACTAGACTGTGAGAAATCAGAAGAGCAGTTATACTTGCTGTAGGAAGTAGACAAAGTGGACATTTCTTAATCTGGGCGATGAAAATATGTGTTTGCAGTTTATGAAATACATCACTTAGTCCATTAATAATGTGCTCAGTTCTCTGCATGTGAATGATACATCAATAAAAACTAACAAAGAATAAATAAATAACCACCAAAAATATTAGGTTGCTATTGTCGAGATCTGTAAACTCTAGAACATGCAAAGTGCAAATAAGAAATGCTGTAAAGGGGGCCCTCCCTGGTGGCACAGCAGGTTGAGCGCCAAACTGCGAAGCATCCATGGCACAGCAGCACGATTTCAATCTCTTGGCCAGGGAGGGGACCCACATGGCACAGCAGACCTCTCTTGCCTGGCCCACTTCTCCCCTCAGCAGTGTATTTCGGTCGATCTGCCTGTTCTGCTCCCCACTCTGTCTTTGGTGAATCCTATCACCTCCTGTGACTCTGACCTGTACCCCAGCTCTTGTATGTATAAATAAATAAATATTTTTTTTAAAAAGTGCTGTAAAGATTTGTGACATAAACCTGCCTGTCCCAACCAGCCTTTCTTGTCAGTATACTGAAGTAAAATGTGTGTAGTAGAAAGAGCTATTCCCTTGCATTAGTGTCCTTACTAGTGATCCACAGTGGAAAAGTGGCATCTGATCACAGACTTCAGGAGCGGATGCAATGAGTTTATCATCCACGAAATGAGGGAGGCTCATGTGAGCCAGCATGCCTTTATACCAAGCTTTCTCAAGGATAGTAAGGTATGTTTCTCATCATCTCTCCTCCATCCTTAGGTCCCACTCCAAATATAAAATGTAATCAAAGCAGACATCCAATCAATAAAAATATCATTTTGCCAAATGGGTAACAAATGGGTCAACTGATATCTATTAATATAATACTTGCTTAAGTATTAGCCAAAGCTGATCAGAAATCATTTCTTTAATAAGAAATCATCCTCTGGCAAACAATAAAACTCCTTTACCAAACTTTTGCATTAGAATATTTCCATAGAGATAGACAAATGGAGCAACTGAAAGGCTTCTAAGTCCTCTGATAGGAAGTACCAGCACCAGTTCGTCACAGGCATTATTCCAAGTTGATGTGAATAAAAACTCTAAAAAATGGAAACATATCTTTTTAAGTATCAAGATTTTTCACTGTAAACATCAAATGGAACTACCTCTGAAAATTATTTCATAATCAATATTCATTTGCAAATACTACCTGGATATGGGCAGAAGGAAATAAGGATTTTCTGAATTCAAAGCATGGCTTTCAGAGTCAGACAGAGTTAACCTTCACTTTATTCAGTCTAATGTTTTACCTCTTGAGACAAAACAAGTGAAAGTTTTATATGTAACCTTTTTTTATATATAACTACTCTGGAACTGTGTTCCAGTTACTGTCATAAGAAATAGCTATATTGGGAACCTCCCTGGTGGCGCAAGGGGTTAAGTTCCAGCATTTCGAAGCTATCTGCAGCCATTGCAGCACAAGTTCCTACCCCAGCCAGGGAGGTGACCTCTCGTCTCGCCTGCTGCTCCCCTCAGCACTGTGTTTCAGTCTGCTTGTTCTATTCCCCCCTCTGTCTCTGATGAATCCTCTCACCCCCTACACCTCTGGCCTGTACCCCAGTCCTTTTATGCATAAATAAATAAATCTTTAAAAAAATAAGTAAGTAAAAGAGCTTAAGAGATAGTCAATGCCAACTTTTGTGTTTTGAGGATGTAGCAAGAGCTACCTGGTGCCTAAAGGACTTATCTAAGACCACTTAGCAAAGAGGAGCAGGAGAAGAATTAAAGCTGAGTCTCCCAACCTTCAGATCAGTCTCATTGAACAATGCCTCTCCCATGAATTTCTAAACTATATCCATGGACCTGTGGCACATAACAGGTGATCCCCCCTAGACCCCACTCAAGAGAATGTGGAGAATGACGCTGGGAAAAAGGGGCAAATGGAAAACCCATCTACTCCCAGCCACCAAACCCATGCACATCTCAGAAGCCTAAACCTAACCCTGTACTAAAGATAGGTATTTCAGGAACTTAACAAATAGCTCTGTTTAAAAAATAAAACATATATACATGTTTATCAATTATATGTATATATAACTTATATACATCATTTTAATTTCTATTTCCAAGACTTTCAATTCTGATATTTTATGTTTATACAAGTACCTTCAAGGACAGAAAACATATACAGACATCGTTAAAATGGACCATCCCAGAATATATAACCACAGGGCAAGATCCCAGCTAGTGTAGTTGTGATCATGTTTTTCATGCTCTCTCCTGTCCCCCTGACACCTATCCAAAAATGCACCCAGTTTTCTTACTCATGAGAAAGGTGCATTAGCGAATGACACTCAGTCACGGAGGTCTGAAAAGAGATCCCACTATGGACAATATGTTGGAGACATTTCACGACAAGATCAAGTGGTTTATGCCTTGCTTTCTCCCATAAAGTTTATCAATTGTTAACAAAACAAATGTAGTCTCTCTCTCTCTATCTCTCTGTCTCTGTCTCTGTCTCTCTCATACACACACACACACACACACACACACACCGTGTTGTACAGTAGGGAACTAGAAAGTGACTTCTTCATATGTCTCATTTTATGCACTTCAGTTATTTGTGGCTTTGTAATAGAAGGGTAGGATTCTGTACTCAATAGAACAAAAGAGAACAAAAGTCTATGTCAGAGCTTCTTACTCCCAAATCACCGCTACCAATAAATAATATGTCAGCCTATTACAAACAAGGCATGTTCCTTTAATTTTCTCATTTCTATTATGGTGGACAAATCATTGCTCTTAGAAACCTCCCTGTTTTAGTTTTGAAACAAGTTAATTTCATAATTGCATTACATAAAACAGCAGAGACTGCAACTGCAAAAGTGTAATTAGCATTCATAACTTCTATTTTTAGTTCACATTGTTCTCACAAGGGTTATTGTACATAAGGAGCCTCCTGACTCTTCACAGAATGTATTGCTGGAAATGATTTCAAAGTTTCCTAAAGCTTATTTTATCAGTTAGTTATTGCTGTATAACAAACCACACCAAAAAAATGATGGTTTAAAACAATAACCATTTATAAATCTGCAGGTCAGCAATTTGGGCTGGTTTGGCTGAGTGCTTCCTCTAGTCAGTCTTAGGAGGGCTCCATCATTAGGTTGCTTTTTTTTTTTTAAAGATTTTATTTATTTATACACACAAAAACTGGGGTACAGGGCAGACACATGGGAGGTGAGATGATTCACCAGACAGAGTGGGGAACAAAACAGGCGGATCAACTGAAACACACTGCTGAGGGGAGCAGCGGGCACAGCAGGAGAGGTCTGCTGAGCCATGTGGGTCCCCTCCCTGGCCTGCAGCAGGGATCGAACTTGTGTTCAGTGACTGTGGTCTGCTTCATAGTGCATTGCTTAATCCACTGAGTCACCAGGGAGGGCCCCATCATTAGGTTGTAATCCATGGCCCTGGAAGTCTTCTATAGGTAGCTCTGAGTGCAGGAGTTTCACTGGCTGTTGGCTGAGGCTAAGAACGTGATTCGGCCACTGGTCTTTCTCATTCTCCTGTGGGCTAATGAAAAAGAAGGAACAGATCCGTGCATAATTCTTGAAGCTGAGACTCATAAGTGGAATATTGTCAATTCCTCTGCTATTGACTAGTCAGAGGAAATCACAAGGCCAGCTCAGGGTCAAAGTTTAGAGAAATAGATCCCACTTCTTGAAGGGAGGATTTGCAAAGTCTCATTGTCAAGAGTATAGATACAGGGAGCTATTAACTGGGGCCAATACTACAATCAGCCTTTCACATTCTAACTTTGGTAATATACGTTCTTCAATTAATTATATCCAATTACCTAAATACCCTAGAAATAAAACGTTAAGTAGAACCACAGTTCACATACTTTCTAACTATTTTCCACCTGAGTCAGTACACAACCACAATAATGTTAAATTTCATATTGAAATAAAAGCATCATATATTCCTAGAAAACTCTGCCTCCACAGGTTCTTGGATTATTGGGGGTTAAAGTTTTGCAAATTCAGGTTTATCTTCAAAACTTAGAATGGAGTAATAAATGTTTACTGAAATATTTTATGTGAAATAAGTGGCAGATTCTTCTAGATAAACTCATATATCTCTTCTTACTACTTCCTACTTGTATTTTCCTAATATTCTATTCTACATATACACATTAGTAGCTTGTAATTAGAAACTAAACTTCTATTCATCAATGTATTGGCTGCATTATATTAAATAATTGTATGGTGCCTAAACAAATCTTACACCTTTTGAGTCTTTATGGTTCTATCAAAGACAATATCTTTATTTTTGCACTAACTTCATACTTCCCACACTGCCTAAATACTTCCTCTAGAGCCCATAATACAATGAATCTATATCTGGGGAGCTTTAACAATACTGGTGCCTGGGTCCTACCTCTGATTCTCTGATTTGATTAGAGTGGCATGCAGCCTAAGACTCCCCAAGCGACTCCAGTGTGAAACCAAAGTCAATAACCATCAGTTTTACAGGTACTGACTCATATTTTACTTAAGAAAGTCTTTCATGGTACCACCGCCATCTCCCATTACTTTTCAAACGTTCTAGTATCACAAGTCTTCTTTCCTTCCTGGAAATGATCAGAGCTGACAGCTGGAAACATATTTATTTATGTCTTCATTTGACAGTTTGTTTCCAAGGGAACACGTCTGTTTTTGTTCCACATGGTAACACCTGCAAATATAATCGTAGTTAGCACATAGTAGGCATTCAAAAATTTACTGGTCTCATGTGTGACTCTAATGTAATTTAAACACACCTGCCCTAGGTCATTAAATTTTAAACTCTAACCCAAATTAGAATCACCTAAAACACTACTAATGCTCTGTTTACTGGGCCTAACCCCTGGAATCTCTGATTTGATTATTTCTGGGGATGAACCTGAGAATTTGCATTTCTAACAAGTTCACAGCTGTTGGTGCTGCTATAGGACTATAGACTTTTGTTGAGAGGCAGCAAAACAGTGGCATAGAAAGTAAGTACGTCCTGTAACATGAGGCTCCCTGCTTAAAGTTCAAGTTCCGCTACTTAGCAGCTTATGCGGTTTCGAAAAGATGCTCCATTTTAAAAATTTTAACATTAACTGTATGATAATGGGAAAACCATTTAACTTTACAAATGCCTGCATTTCTCCATCTATAAAATGAAGACTATACCATGACTTTTTCCTCAATTTGTTATGATTAAATTAATATTTGTGAAATCCCTGAAAGAGGGTTGGTTAGGTAGAGAGCAACACATAGCTCAGATACAGTCATGCATTGTGATTTTCATGGAGCTGTGTTGATCATAATCTTGCACACAAACTATGAAATTTTAGTCCTATATTTAAAAATTAGAGATGAATCATATGCACACATACACAAAGAATCACTATTGCATCCATATTCAAGCATCATCTATAATATTAACAATAATTATGAGAAGTAGCACTGATTAACCACCTAAAAGAGTCAATGATTTTTAAGTGCATAATATTTTCTTTCTTGGTATGAAGAAGGTATTATTATTCACAATTTAAATATGAAGAAGCTGGGATTTAGAAAGGTAGTGATATTGACCAACTGAGCCAGAAAATTCTAGAATTGGAGTATGAAAAATCTCAATCCATGTAAGGAGTAAGGAAGAGAGTTAGATGGCACTTAACTCAGGATTCTCTTGGTCACAAGTAAGAAAAAAACCTTAGTGAAACTGGTTTAACAAAAGATGAGAATCACTAACTCATATGTTTAAATATTCCAAGGTATCCAAGTAATATATTTATTCTAGAGTCCATGCTCTCTTTCTCTTTTGCTCTCACTCTCTTCTTCCTCCATTTACTCTACTTCCCTCCCTCTTGGGCTCTTATTTCTTATTATCCTCACTCTGAACTAAGCCTTCCATGAAGTAACTCTAGCAGATTCAGACTAATACCATTTTCATGCATCTCCTTTAAAATTCTGGAGTTGATTCACCGAGCTAAATCAAATCACATGCCTATAATAAACCAATCACTGCAGCCATGGCTATAGCACATGCTAATTCATCTGAACTGGGTCGCATGTACACCCTTAGGGCTGGGAAGTAGCCTTCTGAACTGTACCAGATGGACCGCTAGTTGAGGACTTAGGGTTCCCTGAAGGAAAATCAAAGATCTGTTAGCAACAGAAGAAGTGGATGCTGATTTCTGAACACCAATCCCTCACAAAATCTACTGGTCTCTTGGAATGCCACAGGGCTGGAAGTCAGACCATCTGGTCTACTTTTCTCTGTATCACTAAGTTATACTGACTTTGTCAAGCTAATCAGTCTTTCTTGCCTTAATTTCCCCCATCTATTAAATGAATACTTGAGCTTAGAATTGTAAGCTTCCTCTTACTAGTAAACTTTAAAGGGTTTTGTATACATGTCTTGTCCACCCAACTTGAATGCAACTACCTAAATACAATTATGACTTAAAATTCTGATAAAGAACAAAAAATAGATCTGGAACCACATGGCCACTGAAGTAGAAAGATATAGAGGCAAACTAATAAAAGGAATAGTAACAACATTAATAGCATCCTGTTCACATTCAGTATGTCTAATGCTATGCAAAAAATAGCTATGGGACACAATGTTAGTAGTATATATAATAGAAAACTAGAGGAGACCAGGGAGAGGTTGAGTCAGTTGGGAAAAAGTTTCTGGCAAAAAATGATGTTTATGCTGAGCTTTAAAGGAAGAGCAGGGGATTTCCATGCGAATAGAAATGAAGCTGCATGTCTGGCAAGGAGAATGACATGAACCACGAGGCATGGAGAGGTATAGTTTGGCAAGAACTAGAAGCTTGTAGGGTAAGGAAAGACTCAGATGAAAAGGTGGGTTAAGGAAGACTGGATGGTTTAGCATGCTATGTTAGAATGCTTGGACTGTGTTCTCTAATGGAGAATGAGGAGAATAAAGCAAGAAAGAAGGTAATAGCAAGAGTCGTGTCAGACACTGGGGATATGGTGTCCATTATAAACTCCACCATCGTCCTATTTAAAAACATATTATCTTCATTTCACAGATGAGAAAACTGCAGCTTGAGCAGGACTAAATAATATGCTTAATCACCGGTGCACAAGAAGTATGTTGATGGAGTTAGAACTTTTATCCAGATTATTTTATGAGCTCTAAGCTAGTATTCTTTTACTCGCCTCAGAGGAATTTTGTAAGGACTGAACTGGGCTCTCTACAAGTAGGAACTTGGGTGTGATGGTTGAAACGATCTCTTTTCTTGGTGTCACCCATAACTCTCCAATGTTTTAGCAGTTAACTGTGACATTCGTCTCCAATCAGCCCAAAAGGAATTATTTTTAACTCACGATAATGTGATGTTTGTGAAACTTGGTTAGTAACTAAGAGAGGAACCCTTGGCAATTTTACAAAGTGTCTAACTGGTTACTTCTACAAACAAGTCACTGAGTGAGGTTTCTGGAAAAAGGACAAACTGTCTCGGAGAACAAGCATAATTCCAAATATAGAAATATATTTAAATCAAAGTAACTTTTGTAATTGGACCAATGGACAAAGGCCACCATGAAAGCTTGCCACAAAGCATTATTGGAGGGAAAAAATTCCAACTCTTTGTGAAACTGAAAATTGTCCAGATCTCCTAAGAATCGGGAGATTAAAATTTATTTTTTGGACGTAAGGGTGAAAATCCTATCATCCATCTGAATGATAATAATTTATGATCAGCTTTGAAAATCAGCCAGATAGACCTATTTTTTATTTTCCTTTAATTCAGAATTTAAGTCAGGAGGTGGGAGGTTGGGTGGGGTAGAGGGAGGTAATTCAATTTTTCTTGCACATTGTCATCTTACCTCCTTCAATTGCACTGGCAGACTGTGGAAATACACAGGTCCAGCTAACATGAGCTCCGATGTTTTCATCTTAAAAGGCACAGTCAACAGAGCCTGTCTGAAGCCATACTTTAAAAAGAGTCTGAAGATTTTAACCTCTAGTTAAGGTGTTGATTCTGTATTTCTCCAAAGAATTGCAAATATCACCACAGTAAAACTTGGTATCCTCACTCTAAGGATGTCATTTAGAAATTGCTCTTCGATTTGAGACATTTTATGAAACCACTGCAAAGTTTGCAATATAGTGAAAGTATAAGAACCTATAAAGAATTATGTAATCACTATGTCTTGTATATGAAGTGTTGGTTTTGGATTGCTAACAAATGTTCAAACTCCCTTAGGAATAAAAAAGAAAAAAAAAAGAAAAAGAAAAACAAATTGCGGGGCCAAGGGGATGAGTGGATTGAGTGTCAGCGTTTATGTTCGAACAGCATGGATTGGCTCCAGCCTGAGGTTAACTTAGAATTAAAATGAAACTGGTGGTGTTGCCTTGGCAGACGAGAGGTTATAACAAATCTATGACCACATACATACAGACACCACGGTCGCCAGCTAAACCACACACATGTGGCACGCTCAGAGAGCTTCAGTGAGGCAATTACCAACAAATCTGGGATCCTTTTTCTTCCCTTTCTAAAAGTCAGAGAAAACTTTACCCTTTCACACCACAGTTAAAGGAATCTACATCTTCATTAAGAGAGTGTGCTGCCTTCTACCTAGAATTTAAATTAACATTAATAAAACTAGAGAAAGTTCATCTTTGATAAAAAGTAAACTAGCTCTTACAAATCATTTTATCTGCCTAACAAACTGATGGTGAGTTTCAAAAAAAAAAGCCTTATTTTTCTGGATGTTTACAAGGAGGCCCTCACTGTTTTTTCTGGAATTTAATGAAATAAGCATGTTTCACACCTTTATTTCATATTCGTTTTAGAAAGTCAGACTCATTGGCCATCTCCTGGAACACACAAGATTCAAGACTCCACTGATGAAAACTTCAAAGAGCCAAAGCGCAGGGAGACTTTGCTGGATTGCTAAATATCTCCAGGCAGACCAGAGGAAAAGAAGGCAGCCCCACTGTCAGTGAGAGACCAAAACAAGGGGTGGACACAAGATCGATCATGGCAGGCTGACAATATGTTCACATAAGGTGGTCCAAATATGACGGGCTTTGAGAATTAGTTCTTGTAGCCCCTGGACAAAAGTCTGCGACATGGAGAAGAAAGGTGGACTCCACTTCCTTGACAAAGTTGAGTGGGATATTACACCCTACGACAAGGAGAGTGAGGAAATCATCAAAAGTCTGAAGAATATGTCACCTGTTTTGTGCGATCAAAATACTGCACAGTTGAATGGTTTCCCTTGGATCATGAAAAGTATTAGTGTCTACTGCTATGTACCAAATCACCCCTAACTTACTTACCAAAAGCAAAAAGCAAAATCATTACTTTTAAGGCAGTCACCACCTAGGCTGCCTTACTGAACTGGATCAGGCTCAGCTGATCTTGTGTGAGCTCATTCATGCTGATCACAATGGCCTCGCTGTGTCTAGTGGTTGTGTAAGTGTAGACCGGGGCAAAAGAGTGAGTAGGTCATGTGTCTGTCTTCCATCCTCCAGCCAGATCGTCTTGCCTAGGTCTCAAGGTGTTAGCAGAGTTTCAAGAGGTTAACTTAGAATAAAAATGAGACTGAGGGCCTTCCTGGTGGTGCAAGGGGTTGAGCGCTGCACTGTGGGGCTTCCAGTCACTGCAGCATGAGTTTGATCCCTGCTGCCGGCCAGGGAGGGGACCCACATGGCGCAGCAGACCTCTCCTGCCTCGCCCGCTGCTCCCCTCAGCAGTTTATTTCAGTTGATCTGCTTGTTCTGCTCCCCCCTCTGTCTCTGGTGAATCTTCTCACCCCCCACATCTCTGGACTGTACTCCAGCTTTAATAAATAAATAAACAAATGAATAAATACAAATAAATGAGTGGTCTTGCCGTAGCAGACAAGAGGTCATAACAAATCTATGAAGTATGCAAACCTCTTAAGGTCCAAGTTTCACTTTTGCCACATTTGATTAACTAAAAGATGTCAGAAGACCAAAGGATGAGAAACAGACTCTACTTCTTGATGAAACTTGTAAAGTCTCATTGCAAGGGATGAGTTCAGAAAAAATCTGAATCTACCACCTCCATCTAATCAGTGGTAATGTGGAAATGTGAGGAATGAACATTCCTATTTCAAATTGCCAGACTTTTTATAATGCCCCCAACCCCACCACATCACACAAACTCCTACCCACATTTGACCCAATGTCTATCAAGAAGCATTGCTCTTGGTGGATTCGGAGACATACTCTTTGACTTATTACAGCTTTCATGGCATTGCTGTATGAGTTTGTGAACTTTCCTTAGCCAACTGTGACCTCTTCTTCCTTATTAAGGAAATGGAGTTAATAATTTATAAATAAACAAACAAAAAATAATAAACCTACCTCACAAAGCTATTGTGAGGAACTAACTAATACACATGAAGCTTTGAGAGAGACTAAGTTTTCAAAGTATATCATCATCAATAGTGATAAAATGAACTTCTCAGACATCCTTTTTTCCTTATTCACATCCCTCTCTCCATTACAAAGTCCTGGAACATAGATCTGTCTCACCCAATATCCTTTCACCCTTTTCTCTTGCCCTGCACCCCTTTTAAGGCACATCAGTCTTTTATCATGAAAGTTTTCTGGACAGACATTTACACACTAAATTCCCAAGTCAATCTCCAGGCCTGGGGGCTGCCTGCCAGGAGCTTCCTGCCACTTCCCGGAGCCTGAACTCTAAAAGTCTGGGGTTGGCCTTGTTAGAATGTGGTACAGGCTGGGATTCCTCAGGCCTGAGAGCTAAGCTGGGGCCAAGACATTTGTGGCCTACACTGGCTCAGGCATCTGTCCTGATTTGCTGCCACTAAGAACTGTGTGTGTCTGTATACAAACACTTAGGCATGGATGGTCTCACACAAGTATAAACTTACCAAACGTCATGATTTGGGGGACCACTACATAGAGTCTGCTGGGGGCAAGGATAATCAGGAAGTCATTTCCTATATATAGGTTTTTCCAGAATACCTTTACCTTAAAATCATAAGCACAGTTTCTATCAGAATAGATGCAGAAGCAAACTTTTACTTAACTTAGACTCCTATACAGGAGAACATAACTGCTATCAAAAACTACCTCATAAATACTATTGTCCACATGAATACACAGATTTATTTTTACCTTTTATTTCTTATTTATCTGTTTCATTAATACTCTTCCTCTGTTAGATTTTGGAATTCAAAGTGAGCTTAAGAATTATCCTTACGAGGGCCTTTGCTACTTACTCAAAGTATTTAAAACGACCAGCATTGTTCCCTTCCTCTGAGAGCTCAGTACAGTAGTCCCCTTGATCTACCATTTCACATTTCCCAGTTCCCTTTATCCACAGTCACCCATGGTCAGAAAATATTATGTACAATAAGATAGCTTGAATGAGGGGCCACATTCACATTTACAGTATATAGTGGTAATTGTTCTATTTTGTTACTGGCTGTGTTGTTACTCTCTTACTATGCCTAATGTAGAAGTTAAGTTTTAGCATGGGCATGTACACATAGGGAAAGCATAGTTAATACAGGCTTTGGTCCTATCGTCAGTTTTGGATCTGTAGGCTATCTTGAAATGTACCCCTGCAGATAAGGGGAGACTACCTTAGACCTGTCAGAGACCTGTGGAGACAGAATCTGCATTTTAACACGCCTTCTGGCTCTGATGGACACTGAGATTGAAAAGCACCATGTCAGGTCAGTATTTCTCCAACATCTACAATGCTACAGAATCACCTAGAACACTTGTTCAAAATGGATTTCTGGGGGCCTCCCTGGTGGTGCAGTGGGCTAAGCAACGCACTGTGAAGCAAACCGCAGCCACTGCAGCACGAGTTCCATCCGTGCTGCCTGTCTGGGAGGGGACCCACATGGCGTAGCAGACCTCTCCTGCCTCGCCCACTGCTGCCCTCAGCAGTGTGCTTCAGTCAGTCTGCCTGTTCTGCTCCCCACTCTGTCTGGTGAATCCTGTCACCTCCTGCAACTCTGGTCTGTACCCCAGCTCTTGTATTCATAAATAAATAAATATTTTAAAAAATGCATTTCTAGACCAATCTCCCTTCAGCAGAACTGAAGAAAGGCTTAGATTTTGCATTTCAAACACGCTCCCAGGTGCTGTGGAGGCTGAGTAGCCAGGACCAATGCCTCCATTTCATAGCCAGGGGAAAATGAGACCTGGAGAAGATAGGTGGGTAGATGTGCTAAATATCTCCCAACATTTTAACAACTACATAAAAATTAAGAGCAGATCCCAGTCTCTAAGTTTTCTTTTCAGAGCACTCTGATGTGTGATGCTGCCTTCAATTGGAGTCTCAGTCCTTTTCCTCTCATTTCAGCTGACTCCAGACTAGCAACATCCTTTTCAATTTCTAACTGACAATTCCATTTCTCTGACCCACTTCAAGCCTAAATTTCATTTTATCCCCTGATTTTTGAATCCCAGAAAAGGGATGAAATATGTTGCTCAAATAACACTTATTGAATTGGACCCTCTTGTCCTAATTCTCTTTTGAAAGTTGCCCTGTTTTATTTAGACCCTTGTCCTTCCACTCCATGCAGTGAGTGCTGACCTCGAAATCAGCTCTGTCTCTATTTCTAGCATCCATCTTCCAATTTCTTCCATCTTTTACTCCTAACATACCTTTTTTGGTACCAGACACTGTAACAGCTGTTTTTTTCTTTCCTTCACTTCCAGGGTACCCAGTCCCTCTGTAAACATGAAGTGATGATTGGAAGGGAGGAAAAAACAACAACTTAACTTTGGGGAAAGCTGTTAAGAAGTTTGAGAAAAGCAAACAGATACAAAAGCTAAGGTTGTAAATCACTTTCTAAGGCAGTAAATCACTTTCTATTTGGACTTTTGCTAATTCTTACCACTGCATGATAAAGGGCATGGTTTAAGATCAAAGGAAAAAGTCAAAACTGAACACAGCCCCACCTGTAAGACTATGTTACATGTCCAATAACGTGTGTTTCATAACAGTTTCATTAGAAGATACAGATATTTTAATTTTAAAAAGAAAAGGCAAGATTTCAAAATCTTTTGATGTCTGCTGCATGGGATCCTAAGTGACCAAGAAGCTGTCATTGTTTAATCACAAGGCCCTTCCTCCCATCAGCCTGTGTTTTCACTCCTAGAACACTCCAGCCCCCAAAGGAAAAAAAGGTCTCCTAAGTAGGGTGGCCAAATTTAGCAAAAAATCCAGGACAACCTATAAAATTTGGATTTCAGAAAAACAATAAATAACTTTTATTATAAGTATGTCCCTATAAGTATTTATGGGATGTATTGTAAGTATTTGGGGGCATGCTTATCCTAGAACATTATCTGTTGTTTATCTAATTCAAATATTACTGGCAGTCTGTATTTTTCTGCCTTATGATTTCAGAAAATTAAAAAGCAGGCAAAATTTAACCTGGGACAAAAAAAAAAAAAAGCAAGTCGCAGAGTAAAGGAGGAGTTTAAAATGAAGGTATTTGGCCAAGGATTAATATCCAGAACATATAAAGAATGCGCCAAATTAATAAGACGACAACAACACAATGCATTATTAATGGGAAAAACAAACTACTGGAATGTGTATTTTTCAAGGAGGACGCGGCCAGGTCAAAAGGAAACCATCTAGTAATGTAATTTAAAACTAAACACATACATATTCTATGATGTAGTCATTTTGCTCCTAAGTTTAATCCCAGCCAATATTTGCATATTTGTTTACCAAAGATACATTCAAAAATATTGATGGAACACTAATCAAAATAGCCCATGCTGGAAATAACATGTACCAAAGATCTTCAGGAATAGATTTGATAAACAATTTATGGTATATTTAAACAAAAGATAGCACGTCATCAGGAGCATGAACAATGTCAATAATAAGGTACTACAACATAGGTCACTCACACACCAAAAAATTCTGAGCAAAAGAAGCCAAATATAAATCAGCACATACCCTATGATTCATTTATATAAGGTTTCCACAGCAGGAAAAGCTAGACTTTGGTGTTAAAATCTGAACAGGGACAGTATTTGCAGAGATGGTAAGTAGAGAAAGACCATGTTCAGTCTGTTTTTCTTTTTTGTTAAGATCTATCTATCTATCTATCTATCTATCTATCTATCTATCTATCTATCTATCTATCGGTGCATAGAAAAACTGGGGTATAGGTCAGAGATGCAGTAGGCAGAGAGTGAGAGGATTCACCAGAGACAGAATGGGGATCAAAACAGGTGGATCTACTGAAATACACTGTTGAGGGGAGCAGTAGGTGAAACAGGAAAGGTCTGCTGCGCCTTATGGGTCACCTCTGTGGCTGAGGATCAAACTCGGGCCATAGCGGTGATAGAGCTGAGATTTAACCTCTAGGCCACCAGGAAGGCCCTCATGTTCAGTTTCTTTTTTTTTTTTTAAGATTTATTTATTTATGCATACAAGCACTGGGGTACAGGCCAGAGGTGTGTGGGGGGGGAGCGGTGAGAGGATTCAGCACAGAGAGCAGGGAGCAGAACAGGCAGATCAACAGAAGCACACTGCTGAGGGGAGCAGAGGGCACAGCAGGAGAGGTCTGCTGCGCCATGTGGGTCCCCTCCCTGGCCGGCAGCAAGGATCAAACTCATGCTACAGTGGCTGCGGTTTGCTTCATAATGCGTTGCTTATCCCACTGCGCCACCAGTGAGGCCCCATGTTCAGTTTCTTGATTCGAATGTTGGTTTGTACGAATTTGTAAATGTGATGGGGTGTCACACTTTTATCTGTCTCCTTTGCTGAATGTGCTATATAATTCAATAAGATATACATTAAAATGTAAAAACTCTGGAAAAAGTTACCAAGGAAAAAATTGCTCCCACTAGCTGAACTTGTGTAAGAGGAATCAGCATCACATTAAGGTCCGGACAGTTTGCTTACATCCACCCAACCACAAGAACAGAACGCCATGAGGTAGCTTTATGCTTCTACCCTCAGAGATGAAGAAGCAGAAGCAGAGAGAGCCTTGTGAAATTGTCTAGGGAAATACTATGTTTAAGCAGCAGAACTGGTTTGAAACCAGGTTCTGATTCCCAAGCAGACGTCTCTTTCTGTGCGGGAGCTGTGTGAAACCTACAGGTAGCCAGAAATTTCAAGGGGGAAGACATTTAAATTTCTTCTCTACCACTAACTTCCTGAATCCTGAAATAGCATAAAACCCCAAACTATAGTTCCCTTTTATGCTAAGAAACACCAATAAGAGCTCTGGATTTACTTGACTTGATAATTCCTATAGTCCATTCTCAGTTTAACAAAGAACAAAAGACAAATTTTCTTCCAGTATCTCAATCGTCTCTACAACCAAATGTGTAAAGAAAAACAAAGCAAAAACAGACTTTAACACTCAAGCAGCAACATCGTCCCAGCAAACACACACCAGTGTCACCAGGTTGCGCTCACACACCCATAAAGCGTATGCTTCTCTCCAGTGTCTCGACTTTAGAGTAAATGAGAAGCAGCTGGAGAGCCGGCTTGAAGGGCTCGCTGGCTCCCATCCCAAGAGGTTCTGATTTGATAGGTGGTGAGTCTGAGAATGGCTAACCCTAATGAGTACCCAGGTGACCCCGAAGCTGTTGATCTTCAGATCGGTGACAGCGGGTACGCTCCATGCCAAGACGACCACACGGAAGACTTGCCCACACTGCACTGTTTGGGAGTAGATCCTGCTGTCTTTGTCTCTGATATTTGCAGTTATGATCTTATCCTGGGGCCATGTGACAGTCTGAGAGGCTGCCTCATCCCTACCCAAAGTTCTGTCTTAATCATCAAAGCCCTCTATCTTTATCATCATTAGTGTCACTGTCACCCATTCTGTCTGTCACAATGAGATTATCAGTATAAGGATTCCCAGGCGCCTCAACACTGCCTGTCCTTTACTCTCCTCTGAATCCCAAGGCTCCCAGGATCTCTTTGTCTCCACGTCACTTGCAGGTTTGTTGTTTTGTACCAGAGGTTAAAAAAATAACCTCTGTGGGAACTAAAGTCGTGTCTTAGAATTGCTTGATAGTGGGCCTTAAAAATTCTCAGCACCACTCTTTTCCATTCCTCTTCAGAAAGTCTAGAGCACTTTTTCTTCAGTGGTGCTCAGCTCCAACTTGGGTCTCTCCCCCAAGTTCAGAGGTGTTTGTAGGATGCCAGCTCTTTGAAAGCTGCTGCACATGACCGTTTTGATCATCTTATATAACTTAGGAAACACTGAAATACAGGAAGCCAGACTCTACCTCTACTTAATATCCCATGGTCAGTTAAAAACTCAAGGTATTATATTGAGGGGGGCAGCCACTTGGCTCTTGACCTTGCTCCTAGCTGGCTGTATCCTGCTTGGGAAGGCCACTTAATCAACCTTCACCTTCAATTGTAAAATAGGGACTATTATAAGTGATCCCTGAGGTCCTTCTGTCACAAGTCTGTGATCCTCTGAACCTCCAGACAAGAACCAAAGAAAACACCCTCCTTTCCAACTTACTCTTGGCACAGCGGCAGTTTCACTCTGGGGAAATATGCTCTTATGATGCATGCATTACAGAAAGTTGTCGAGCAAATAATAGGACAGGGGAAAAGATATCAAAGATATGAATGACAAGTACAGTGCACCATCAGAGGAGAAAATACTTGAGTTTCTTTTTATCCCTTGGAAAAAAAAACAACAGAAAAATCTATCAAACCAACAGTATCAACCAGGAATCACTTACTGTTTTCAGATTCTGTTGCTACAGTAGCACAAAAAAGTAGCCAGCTTCCTCCCAGGAGCTCCTGGGTTAGGGAGCATCCATCAAATCAGAGACACACCCTCCATTCAAACTCAATTTGGCTAAAATGACTTTTTTATGAGAACTCATGAGAAAATGGTTGCCTTCCAGCCTTTATGTTATCAAAGTTGTTTGACATTGAATTACATAGGCTTGGACTATAAATCTTGACTACAGTCTCACATGCAAAGCATTTGATGTGTCTGGGAACCTGCTCTAAGAAAGAAATTAACTGTAAAACAAAGTAAAATGCCTGTTCCCATGGGAAGACTCAGCAGGACGGCTAATAGATCATGTGTTAGTTTGGAAGACACTTGTTCCTTTGGTCAAACAACAACTAGTATTTTCACTTTCCACTGCCTTGAACAGGAAATATGGTGCTAAGGGCCGATAGACAGGGCAAGGCATCATATTAATTACACGGTCAGTAAACATTTGCTCATCCGTGTTTCCTAACAGTCTGAAAGCTTCCTGGTTGGAGATCAGTGATGCCCCTGGTCTCTATTAACTGGTGTGTTCTTGCCTAATGTCTTGGAGGTGCGGGCACATTTTCAGGGAGCCCCACAACGAAAACAGGATGGGGTACAGGGAATGTTGAGAGCAGTCCCTGCTTGAACCTACACTTCAGCTGTCACAACCCACTGCGCCTGCGAGAGTAGCTAGGAACCTAGAGCTGCTCAGTAAAGTGAACTGATGGCATATGGTACACTCTACTTTAGAAAGTGGATATTAAACAGACGTTCTGGTTCATTCCAAAGAAAGAAAAATGCAAAGCATTCTGGGAAAGATATGTGAGAATCACTTTAAAACACCTGCCAGCTCTGTTACTCCATTTGGAAATAACTTCAAAGGATGGACCAAGATCATACCCAAAAGGCGTTGGTCTTGAGAGCAGCACGCCAGCAGTGCCCATGGACCAGCTGCCTGGGCATCTGAGTGCTAATTAGAAATGCAGAATTCCAGGCCCCAGAGCACATTTGCTCAATCAGAAACTCCTGGGGTGGGACCAACAAATTGTCACAAATACACCAGGTGATTTTGATGCCCACTAAAGTCTGAGAATCTTGATCATTAAAGGATCGCACATTCATGCTTCACCAACCCAGGATCCAAACCTTCTGCTGGAATCTGCTGGACTCCATGATCTCAGTCCAGCCACACATGCCCCCTTTATGTACCTCTGCTTGACCTCATTATGCCCCTTGAGGACTTTGCCTGGGCCCTTCTCATGCTGGCTCCTCACTCATTCACTTTCCTGCTCAAATCACTTTGTAAAGTAGTCCCATGAGAGACACCCTGGAGGATCTACCAACAGACGCTGCGCATGATGCCCTTGCAGCAACCTCCCCAGGATGGACATGAATTAGTTTGTCTCTAAGTTGCTGGCCCATTGTCCCCAACTCAAATGCAGAGCTCCTCCAGGGCACACACCATATTCTTTATGTCCGCTCTTGCCATGTACACCTCCACTTTTCCACAAAGACTCATGCCCTTTTCTCCTATCCCTTTGCAAAACTTACCCTCATCAATTATGCCTCCAAAATTTTAGAAAAAGCCTATTTTCATTCACACTAAAGTGTAATTCAAAACAGAGAGAAAATAAAACATTCACTTTAAGAAAAATGAAAAAAAAAAATCAAGTTTCAGTCATCATCCAATAAGTACTGAGTAATCTTTTTGGTGCCGGAGAGGGTTGATCAGGGTTCCTGAAATAGCACCTCTTGGGCATCTGAAAAAGGACCTGTAATGTTTTCCATTAGAGGAATTCTTATGCAGATGCACATCATTATTAATCTTTTTTCCTTTACCATAACAGATGACTGCCATTCTCTAGGGAGTTTTATTCATTATGAGTTGGATAGGTGAGTCAAGTCAAAATTCAGGGCCGGGCCTCCAACATGGCGCAGCAGACCTCTCCTGCCTCATCTGCTGCTCCCCTCAGCAGTGTATTTCAGTCAGTCTGCCTATTCTGTTCCCCACTTTGTCTCTGGTGAATCCTCTCACCTCCCACACCTCTGGCCTGTAACCCAGCTCTTGTATGCATAAATAAAATAAATCTTAAAAAAAAAAGTCAGTGCCTAAATGAACTTATTCTATACCTATGTGGTCTCTCTCTCCTTTTCCCTCTCTCTCTCCTTTTCCCTCTCTCTCTCTCTCTCCTTTTCCCTCTCTCTCTCTCTCTCTCTCTCTCTCTCTCTCTCTTCCTCTCTCTCTCTCTCTCTTCCTCTCTCTCTAACATAAAGAGGTAAGACTCTAAAAAGCCTTACATAACGCTGAGTCCAGCGACTGCTCAGGGACTGATTCACAATGTAATAGGTTATTTTATTTTATTGGTCTTTCTACAAAAGACGCTTGAATGGAGTTATTTTTGCCTCCATAATGGCTGGCATGGTTTTGAGAGGCATTTGAGTCCCTCACCCCCTGAAGAGATGGAAGAATAACACAGATGACAGTGCATTTAGAAAGAGGCAGACAATGCCCGCGGTCTCTCCATTACTCTGTCATCAGCGGTATCAGCTCTAGGTTGGGCGCTGAGCATTAGCCCATGTAGCCTGATATGAGTTCATGGGGCTGGAATTCAAAACACTAACCAGCTGTGGGAACCCAGTGAGAAGCCTGTCACACTGAATGGAATCCAGATTAGAGCTGTGAGAATTTGAGAAAATCCTTCTTACTTAGTAAGTTTGCGTCTTCATTTATTTCCTTTATTTTTAAGTTCCTAATATTTGCTAGAATCTTAAACTTTTAGCCACGGCTATCAATAATGGAAAGATATATTTTTGACTTAGCCAGTTCCTGGTTATTTAATGACCTTGTAATTAAAAATTTTAGAGTGATAATAGCATTGGGTTAATGGAGAAAAATATCCATAACTCCTTAGAGATGTACTAAAGAATATTGAACTAGAACTGATGCCTGCAACGTGCTTTGAAATAATTCAGGGGGAAAATGAAGGGAAAAAAATTTAAATATCACAGAATCATAGCAATTGTTGAATCCGGGTTGGGTTAGGGTAGATCAAATAAAATATTCTCTCTTCTTTTAAAAGTACCTTTGAAAACAAACATAACAAGATTTTATTATAAGAAAGGAAAAAGAAATGATGCCAGACCAAAGGCAGAGATATTTTCTTAAGAATGTAAAACTGTCTTTTCAGCTAAGGATTTTCTCAGGGTCAATCATGGCCAAATAAATAAATTACAATTACAAATATGAGAAATTCATGTTTTCAGATGCTCAGGTTTAAGAACATTCTTCTGTGATTTATGCGTTGGGAAGGGCAAGCAATGAAGTTGAAGTGAATGCACCAGAAGTTAAACATGGCACGCTGCTTTATCTGGTACTTGATCGCTCTTTACCATTTGTAGTAGTAGCCATAAGGGAGTAGACCAAGTGGGGTATTTGGGGGTGGGGATGGAGCGCTCAGCTTCTATTAGGTCTGTTTCTCTATGCTTTAGTTTCCTCCTCTAAAAAAACACAGGGTTGCTTTATGTAAGAACTAAGGTTTCTTTCAGGCCTGAAGGTACAAATTCCAGATTTACATTAGCAAATCTGCTTCAGCAACACAGGAGATAAAAAGGTCAAATACTAGATATGAATTGGCAAATCAGAAGACAGCAAATTTAAGTCTTTATTGAATTCTCAACACAGGAAACTCAAGTGTAGCAACCTTTGCGCTTAAGAAAATCTAACTGGCAAGTGAGGCAACTTGGAAAATAAAGAGATTCCAAAAGCAGTCATAGGCACTGCCTAATTCTATTAAGAATAAAAAATTGCCAACTCAAATAATTTGTGCATTTGTTTTCCTAACACAGAAAGGAGTGGATATAAATGACCCTTACTTATGCATTAAGAAAGTTCTAAAATAATTGTTATTTCTTTCACAATGATTGAAAATGGTATGAAAACATGTCCTTCTAGTGAAATGAAACCGTTTGAAGGGGTGAGTTGGAGAGAAGAGCTAGATTTGCAAGACCACCCAAACTATTCATCTGCCGATGTCCTTCTCTGAAAAGGTTAGCAGGTATTGATGTTGCAAATACCTGACCAATTTCAGAAAGATAGTCTACATGGAGGCAGAATTTGAAGTGTAAAGCTATAGTACATTTTATTCTGGAGTCTTCTTTCTGTACTTTGGTGACATCTATATTTTTTCTACTTTTGGTTGCTTTATTCAAAATTTGAGGTTATTGAGCACAAGGGTTGACCTGCTGACTGCTGTCGCTACCCCAGGACAGCAACTGGCTGATCCCTTAGGCAAATATCTCTTTAAAATCTAGTTGTTTAGGGGTCTCCCTAGTGGCACAGGGGGTTAAGCACTGAACTATGAAGCGATCAGCAGCCACTGCAGCAAGAGTTCAATTCCCCACCAGCAAGCAGACTTCTCCTGTCTTGCCAGCTGCTCCCTTTAGCAGTGTATTTCAGTAGATCTGCCTGTTTTACTCCCCACTCTGTCTCTGGTGAATCTTCTCACTCCCCACACCTCTGGCCTGTACCCTAGTTCTTGTATGCATAAATAAATACATTTTTTTTAAAAATCTAGTTGTTTCTGTCATAAAAATACATCCTAGGGCTCATGTTTTAGGAACTGTTTCATTTAAGTTTGACTTTCTACTCAAACTTACCCTTTTTCATTCTTTATTCAAAAAATAGGAATTTGTTTCTAAGAACCAGTCATGAAATATTGGGGACTGGTTCCTGAGCAAGGGGTACATGTATATTATTCCTCTGAGAAACTTCAAAAGAGGAACAAGAATTTCATTTATTCCAGTGTGCACCATTAACTTAGCTGTTATTTATTGCTAAACATAAAATTTGAAACGATGGCATCTAAATTTAAGAGTTGCCATGGGTTCTATAACTCTATTATCAAAAAATGATCACTTTTCCACCTTATATAATGGTTTTTAGGGTTTTTTTCTGATTTCTCCTTTCAGACCTCCTGGGATCAATCCTTTTGTAAGAGGGGAGCGTGGTGTGGGGCGTTTTGGCTTGCCCCTCCTTCACCCCACTTCTCACTGAATGACAAAGCATTTTTTTAAATCTGAAGTTTCAGACTGACCTAGAGTCCTGCCAAAGTGACCCCAGGAAGTGTGGTTCACCAACTCAGCTGCAACTGTTGACCTCTGCAGATGATCGGTTCTGTGTCTATCACCTCTGGGTCTTGGGACATCCCTGTGGGTCCAGGCCTCTGCTTTCGTCACCGAACCCTTTAGTTGTCTCTCATTCTAAGGTGATGATGACACAAGGCATAAAGAAGTCTTTCAGCAGTTATTTCCTGTATCTCAATTATCCCAGCTCAAAAAAATCTTGCCTTTCAAATGAACTGGCGTCACAGACATGGTGGGAGAAGGGAGGGTGAGGTTAGGGGTAGGAGGTGGGGGCGGGGAATCCCTTTCAAAAGCTTTCCCTGTAGGAGGCAGGAGCAGGAAGAGGAGGAGCCCAAACTGGCTATTTTTAAATCGAAATGCAGAACCCTTTGGTCCCCTCTCCTCTTTCTCTCAAGCCCCTGGAACAACTAGGGAACAACTTGCCAAAGGCATAAATCGCCTAGTAATTCATTCTGTCTGCATTTCCTCTGTGCTCCAATTAACAAGCAAGTACATACAGTTAAAGCCAAGAGGCAACAAATTTGCACTTCTCCCTCAAAATCCACAGCTTCCTTTCACAAAGCTATCTTCCAACAAGTTCGAAAGGTCCCCTCCGCAATAATGTCACTCAGGGTTGGATCCAAGAGGGAAGAGGTTCGGGGTGGAAGTTGAATCTTGACACACAAAGGGCCAACACAGTCCAGCCACAATAAAGAAACAACTCCTGTCCGAAGAGTGAGGTGAGGAGTCACCTTTATGGGTTCTGTAATGAAATGGCTGCTTCACAGAGGATGCAGATGACATTTTAGCAATTCTCTGGGCTCAAACCACTGGGGAGTGGGGGGTGGGGGAGTCAATAATGATTGTGCCAAGCTAATTGGAGGAAAGAGAAAATAAACCCTGGTGTTGATACAGAAAAGTCCAGGACAGGACAAAGGCAACTCTCAATTTACCCTCTGGCCTACTTACTCTTGCATGAAAGGGGGTGTTATCTGTACCCGGAAAGCCAACCGGTGTGTTAACTCTTCTTGCCTCTGTTTTATTTTTAGGCTCTTCCATCAGAGAAACAAGAGCAGGGCCAGTTGGACTTCAAGCCTCAGACCACGCTTGGTTTTCTCAGGTTTCCCTGCACACAAAGTCCCCAAATAATTTTCCATCAAGATCAGGCCAGGAGGCACTGCCAGATTTCAGAGTGGCCGCTAACTTTGTGAGCTCCGTTGTATGTGTCCAGTGGGATCTATATCATTGTCCTATTTGATTTTCCCAACCAAGTGGTAGTTTTTTCCCTGTAGAGATAAAGCTTAGGTGTAAGAAAAAGAAATATCATCCCCAAAATGGCCATATTTTAGGGTTAGTTCCAAGATACTGTCTCTGGTGAAGATGTCAACACATTGATAGGACATTGGCAGGGGGAGGCCTGAACAGAAGACTTCCTGGGACACAGCTGCCAGTGCTGTCTTCATTCTTATGGAGGACGTGCAGCTGTCTCCTGTCATACCTGAAAAATCTGGAAATGCTCATGGATTTGTCTGATCAGCCTCCGGAAGAAGGTTCCAGTGGTGCTGGCCAAGGGAAGTCCAGCAGGTGGCCTTCTATTCTAGGGACGGTGTCACAAAGACACTCCAGCCAGTCCTAGACAGTCTGTCCCTCAGCATTGTTTCCCACAGATGGACTGCTGAATATTTTCTTCCCAACAATTTTTACTGAAATCAAATGTTTGAAAAAGAAAGTGATGGATTCTTACAGAACAACTTGAAAACAGAAACACAGAATCAAAGATTGTGAGACTCTCCAATAGAACTTGATGAAAATCATTAGCATTTGCCAAGAACAGAAACCCTTCTGTCCTAACCTTGGAGACTGCAGATTGTTTCCCTTCCTTTAGAAGGCAGTCTCATAGTTACAGAGCTGATGGAGCTCTGTTAGCTGAAATGGAGATTCCCTTCCTAGTCAGGAGAAATGAGATGGAAAAAGAGTTTCACCATGCGATCCACAGCTAGTTAGTTCTGTGCCAGTATCTGAAACAAAATATTTTAAGAAATACCTAAGGCCTTTTTTTCAAACTTGTTTTCATTCATGATCCACTGAAGAAATGGGATGTATATCACAAACCAGTCTCTCTCTCTCTCTCTTTCTCTCTCTCTCTCTCTCTCACATACACACACACACACAAGACATATACATATTTACTGCCGTCAAGCATGATACACTGATATTTTTTGTTCTATTTCATTTGTTTTTAAAGCTGATTGTCACCTACAGGTGCATTATTAACCTCACTGCTTTAAACTCTGGGAAATATCTGTTATACTCCTGCCCCTAACTCTGTTCAGTATAGAAATCTCCAACCAATTACCCAATCACTGCTTGTGCAGTGATCACCTTCATTAAAATGTCCTTTGTCTGCTTTCTCTCTCACTAGAATGTGTCATCTTTTCTCCCATATTCAAATTGTCAGAGTTTTGAACTCAGAGTGAAAATCAGGTGTATCTCATGTTTTACTGCAAAAGATGCCCCATAAATCAAAAGGACTAAATTTTATCTTGGCACAGCTGGATACCTGGAAATTCAAATATTTTTTCCTACTATAATTTGTCCTCACAAATAAGAAGGTTGCTAAAGTCAGACATTAGCTGTCACTCATGTCTGTGAGGGACATAGAGTAAGAAAGAGTAAAATTGTTCCTCCTTCCTGCTGGAGTACCTCAAAGTGCTTACAAGTGAAAGCTTGTCTGTGACAGGAAGTGGCATGACTCAAAAGCCAGGCCCACAGCAGACGCGCTGGGTTGGAAGGGGCCGGTTATGGGCAGCCGCTGCTCTGACTACATAGCCACACGTGGAGAAAATATACCATACATCATTGCCCCGGTCTTACCAAGAAAAAGACTGAAGCTAAAACATATGTGGAAACAAGGACTTTCTTCTGACATAAAATCCAAGGAATAAGGGCCTATCAATTTGTAAGTTTGATTACTGAGAGAACAAACTCCAGGAACTTCATCCAGGGATTCTGGTCTTTGCTTTGTGGAACAACAAATAGAGTGGAATCTTTTTCTAGATTGCTTTGATCATACACCATTGTTCTTAATTCAAAACTCCAGACATGGAACTGTAGTATATAAAGGACAAGACAATGTAATTGATTACAATCCTGCTTTTTTAATCTCTAAAATAGCTTCAATAATAATAACTTACATTTTGAAATCTAATTGTATGCCATGGAGTACACTAATTGTTTCCTGGCATTTACTACTAACAATAACCTGTGAAGCAGGTATTATTGTTACTGTCAAGTTAAAGAAGAAGAAACTGAGGCTCAGAGACATGAAATAATTCACCCATGATCCTGTAACTCAGTGACACATTCAAGGCTGAAGTTAAAACCTATGCTCTTAACCCCCTTTCTATATTCTAATTATTAAGATAGAAGCATAACTTTCATATGGTAAAATGATCTAATAAGCACAGAGCTGTGATGATTAAGCAGATGAATCAGCTTTTACAAATACCTCCATTCTCTCTATTCCATGAGACGACCTGCCTCCGGCATCTTCTGTCCCTCACTCTCCATCACCTACTAACAGACATAAGCATGGTAGTTTTCAAATGTTTTACTAAAATGGTTCTCAAAATGTGTCCGTAAGACAAGCAGCATGAGCATATCTGAAAACATGTTAGAAAGACACATTCTTAGATCTCACACAATTTAATGTAGGTTACATTGTTCTTGAAATGTGGTTGGACCAATAGACCAGGAGGTAGGTCATTGCTTTTGAAAATGCTTCACTGTACCGATGGGACTGGCCACACTCTGATGGCGGGGCTGGGGACGGCAGAATTGGTCAGGAGATAGAGAGAGAGAGTGAATAAGAACCATTATTGTGGTTTTCAAGGGAAGGATTAAGAGAAGTAGGGTACATAGGTATAGGATTAAGAATAATTTCAGCAAATTATGGGACATAGGAGTGGCCCCTGATTGTCTATAACCTCACCTTGGAGTGATGATGGCAGGAGGATGGGGCACAGAATTGAGAGCCCAATAAAATAAAACGGTTGTCAAAATCATGAGATATCTCCTTATGCCTATTAGAATAACCCTCATCAAAAAGACAAGAGAGAGCCTCCCTGGTGGCACAGGGGTTAAAGTCTCAGTGCTATCAAGCTATCAGCAGCCACTGCAGCCTGAGTTCTATCCCTAGCCAGGGATCTGACCCACATGGAGCAGCAGACCTCTCCTGCCTCGCCTGCTGCTCCCCTCAGCAGTGTGTTTCAGTTAATCCACCTGTTCTGCTCCCCACTCTGTCTCTGATGAATCCTCACCCTCCACATCTCTAGCCTGCACCCCAGTTCTTATATGCATAAGTAAATAAATCTTTAAAACAAAGACAAGAGAGAAAAATGCTGGCAAGAATATGAAGAAAAGGAGACACACACTTGCACTGTTGGTGCAGTTGTAAATTGGTACAACAATTATGGGAAACAGCATGGGCATTCCTCACAAAATTAAAAATAGAATTAGCATATGATCCAGCAGTTGCAGTCTTGGCAATAGATCCAAATAAAATGAAAATACTAGTCCAAACAGATCTCGGCACTGCTGTATTCATAGCAGTTACTTACAATAGTCAGAACTGCTGTATGGAAACAACTCGGTGTCCGTTGACAGACATGATCCACACACATATATGTGTGCATGTAATAGAAAATTATTCAGCCAGTAACAAAGAAACTCCTATCTACAGCAACATGGATGGACCTTGAGGACGTTCTGCTAAGCAAAATAAGTTATAAAATTTCAATTATAAAATAAATAACTACTATAAGTATAATGTACAACATGATGAATATACCTAATACTGTTGTATGCTATATTCGAGAGTTGTTAAGAGTCAGTCTTCAGAGTTCTCATCACAAGGAAATAAACCTTCATTCTTTTGTTTCTATGTGAGATGATAGACGTTAACTTTTTGTGGCAGTCATTTAACAAAATATGTAAGTCATTTAACAATATATGTAAGTCAAATCATGTGTTATATATCTTATATGCTCCTGTATATATTAATTAAATCTCAATAAAACAGGAGAAAAATAAAAATAAGGTGACTGGATTGAGTGCTATTCATTTGAAAAGCATTCCCAAGGAGAGGTTGTTTATTCTCCTCAGGAGTTGGTAGCTCTGAGAGGGGCAGTACCACCAGTATTAGCAAGACCCCAGATGTCAAAGAAACAGAACACTGAAATTACATGTATACACCACTGTATACTTACTGATTCAGAATCTCTCACAGTTCAGCCTAGAGACTGTTTTCACAAGCCCGGGAGATGACTCTGCTGGACATTACAGTTTAAGATCCATTATTTTAGGATTTACTCCCCATGTGTCACATAGAACAAGGAGCATAAGTATATAGCACAGACCTGAATCTTTTCTCCAAACTAAGCAACTCAGAGTGTTGCTTAAATACATATATCCAGAGACCACTTGAAGAAACAATCTTAACACACTAAGTGTACACAAGGACTTCAGGTAATACCATCTATTTCTCTATGTCACAAAAAACATTGGTGTCTAAATTAGAATAAAGGCAATGAACATTTTAGATAACAAGTAGGACACAGAGATATTCCAGTTTAGTCTTTAAGACTTAATGTTTAATATTCAGAATGATCTTAATGATAGTTTTAGATATTAGGGAAATAGATAGCCTCTTGGAGTTTCATCCTTGAAAGCTTCAAGTAATTTTTTTCTTCTAGAATTTTCCATAAACTCTTGAAAGACCTGCTTCTATGTTTGGTCAACAACAGAAACTGTGGGTAGTTTTACGTGTATTGGGATGATTATAGAACCCAACTTGTTGTTCCTCCTGCCCAAACTTTTAAGTTCATGTTTTGAAAATAAATTGATGTCGAAGAAGGGAAAAGACAGAAGACTCATGACCCAGTCTGAGCTACACTTTCATTAATTATATGATGTTAGGCAAGCAAATAAATCTCTCTCTGGGCTTTTGTTTTTTCTCATCTGTGGTGCATGGCACGGAATGAAAGGATATTTCAAAGCAAATGTGATTCTATCCAAATATAGAGGCAAAGAGAAACTTCACATGAGAAATCCATTGAAAGAGATGATTTTTCTACCAATGTCAAATAGAAATAAACATTTCTACCTATTCTGAGCTCTGAAATCTTAAGGCAACTGTTTCTTGAGACTTCCTATTCTGTATGTCTTTTTATTACAGGACTTCTCAATCTTGGCTACACATCAGAATCATCTGAGGGACTTTTAAAAATGCCAATGTCTGGAACCAACTCCCCAAGATTGCCCTTGGGTGCGTCTCAGATGTTGGAATTTTTAAAAGCTCCCCAACTGACTCTAATGTGCAGCCAGTGTTGAGAATCATTGGTCTGTAATACACCAGACCATTCTTTAAGACAGAGACGAACTCAGGAGTGGTCAGTTCTGTAGGTGCCTGAATACGCAGTAGAGTGTATGAGGAGTTTCGGCCTCAATCCTGAAAAGAGAGGGGTGGTAGGCAGACACTAATAATTTCAAATGTGATCATCTGAAGCAAGGAATAAGATACAAAGTGGGTAATAACAAAATTCTCCCCCCTTCCGGTAGGAAGCAGAAATGTTATATAGCTGCAAGAGTCCTGGAGAACACACATCTGTGCAGATACTAGGACTTCATGAGGGGGGGTGGCAGGGATAGTATTTGGATAAATTCCCATCTACATGGCATTTTGCAGATACGAAACAGTCTAGTGGGGTTGCCAGAGCCAGAGAAACAACCAGGATTATAAGCATGCGTGAGACACAACTGGAACACTTTGTTCTCATCAAATGCTGCTGGGAAGAAGACAAAAATGAGATGGGCATAGGTTAGAATTCTTGGATTATGCAGATAAGGGTAAGTATGGTGTCTGTGGCCCCATTTCTTCATGACTCGTGTATCTGCACCCTTATCACAGAATCTTGCTGAGTGATTGAGTGTGTGATTTCCTTTGACAGATGCTATGAGAGCAGAGAGCTGAAAACTCGCTTACACATTTCTACTCCCACTCTTCCATATCTTCATTTGCCATGTGCACATACCACCCTAGACCACCCTAGGTGTGGGGACAGTCAACTGATTCCATAACACATGAGCAAGCCAGTTGGGCTTGACATGCTAGGTATAGACCCAAAGGGGAAGACCAATGATTCTCACATTCTGCGTGTTCATGGTTTTATTTCATTCCCTTCCTTTGAGAATGGATGGAACCTATGACTTGCTTCTAACCAATAGAATATAGCAAAGGTAGTTGGGAGTTACTTATGGGATTACATTGTCATATAGACTGGGTCTCAACAGTCATTCTTTCCTCTTAGTGGTCTCAAAAAAAAGAAATCAGAAATGTGTGCAATATGGAAAGGTCTCTGAAAAAAACAGTAGGAGCACTTTAATTTAATTTAAATATAACTTTAAAAATAAAGGCTTTATTTTTAACTTTAAAAATGAGGCTTCCCTGGTGGTGCAAGGCACTACGGCGCAGCACTATAAAGCTATCCACAGTCACTGCAGCTGATCCCTGGCCTGAGAGCTGACCTACATGGCGCAGCAGACCTCTCCTGTCTCTCCTGCTGCTCCCCTCAGCAGTGTATTTCAGTTTATCCACCTGTTCTGTTCCCCACTCTGTCTCTGGTGAATCCTCTCACACACCCCCACCTCTGGCCTGTATCCAAGTTCTTCTATGTAAAATTAAATAAAATCTTTTTAAAAAATAAAAATAAAATAAAATCATGATTGGGATCAGAACACAGTATACCAAAATATGACACCTTTGCATGTTGAATATATTAAGCTGATGTTTGAGAAAGTGGCAGAAACAGGAAGTTTACCCTGGCCTTCTGTTTTTTTCTCTCTTTTATCTTAAGCAGGTCATAAAACCTTCATGTGAGAGATATCCTTCCTCTTAAGCCCCATTCTCTCTATAAATAGAGGAAAGGGACATATGGATCAATAAATAAACTTATACAATAGAATACTATAGTGATAGGATTGTACCTCATAAACCTGTTAAATTAAAAAATAGACAAAAGACTATCTACTATGTAACTACATTTATATTAAATAAAATCACAGACAAAATTACTCTGTAATTGGAATGGAAGTCAGCAGAATGGTTTCTGGGGGCAAATGGTGGTAGCAACCGGACAGAAACACACAGAAGGTCTTGGGCTCTAGTAGTTTTTCTTGATCTGAGCGTTAGTTGTATGTGCGCATTAACTTTTTTTTTTTAATTCACCAACTATATAGTTATGCTATGTGTATATCAGTTTATTGTAATAAAAAGTTTATGTAAAAATGTTTTTTTAATATTGGACTACATCTAATTCAGTATAATCTGCTCCAGGTTCTCTGGTAACTCCAAATGTAACAGGGTGGTCCCCAGGAAAGGGGGAAGTTCCAGAATCCCAGTTCTGCCCTAAGTGGGTGGAGCTGATCAGGAATTAAGAAGATGTTGGAGAGAGGAGAGAAGAGGACAGAAGGAAGGGAGGAAAAAGGAAGCAGGATGATGGAGAGAAACAAGGAGACCTGAAGGAGGTACGTGGAGCAGAGCGACATGTAAAAAAACTGCACTTGCTTTTTGGTCTTGGACTGGTTAAAACAGATGTGGGTGAGAGATCTGTGGAGAGCTTAATAATAGCAGCTTTCATCTTAATTTTAATTTTGCTCTTTTCCTCCCAGATTTGTCTGACTCTTTCTGACCCTTTTCTGTAGGTCTCTAGTGAAAGGTCTTTTAGATCTGTGACAGGCTTTTGGGACTTTGGGCCAATCCTATTTGGTTGGACTTTTACCCTCAAGGAGATGGGTAACTTTAAATGCTTAACTTAGTAACCATATTATTTGTCCTTTCTGTATTATACCCTAATTATATTAAAGTTCCTTTCCGTTAAAGGCCTTATATATTTATATTAATACAGCAAATAACAAAACCCATTAAAAAAAAAACAAATTTAAAAATTCTAAAGTGCCCCTCTCCTTGCCCTGTAACACAAATCCATTTAAGACTAATAAGTAAATGACTGCTGAAGAACTACAAAGCAGTAGAAAAAACCTGATTATATATCTTTCCTTTCCCTAAGTCTACTTCACCAAAATGCGGCGATTTCAGCCCTGGATGTTGGACATGTTGACAGCTCACCCACTGTGCTGTCAGCCAGTCGGCATGAAACTAGCAGTACTGAGCCTGTCGGGAAATGTGCCTTATAATCTGATGACTTCTAATAGTGCAAAGATCCCCTGAGCAGGACCAATTTTCCATGCAATGCAGCATAGGGACCTTACCACATCCAACACTTAGGCCATGAAGAGACATCTCAGCTTCAGTCAACACAGTAGGAAAAGCAACAAACTTGGACCTAATGAGAAGCTGCCAATGTATCCATGAGAATTTTCCACATTTAGCAGCCTTTAAACCTCACAGCAAAACTATGACTACCAGTAATGCACATTTTCCCCATTTCCCAACTGAGCAAACAGGAGCATGGGTTTAGCCTGTCACACAACTTAAGAGCCACATAAATTGGTTCGAAGCCTATAGCCAACGACAATCCCTCCCCACTGTTTTTGTCTTGCTAGACCTCTTCCTTTTGTTACAGGGTAATTTTAATATAAAATGGGTTTTTTTCACTGGGTCTTTACCTGCACGCTTAGAAGACTTTTTATAATAAGTTTTAAATTTAGGTATATGTGATAAAAGTTATTAATGGGTTTTATTTTATGAAAGAAGGGGAATAAAATAGTAATAATACTAAGGGAAAGAGACGAAAATTTATAAATATTTTACCAGATTTTTTATGCAATGGCGTGTTGAGAGCTGGCTCCGAGTTACGTGAGATGGTTTTAAAGGAAGAGAGATGGCTCCAAACGAAGACAGAGCCCAAGGCTCACCTCTCTGGTTTTATAGCCAGCCTGGCTCCTTAACTCCACCCTCAGGTCCCAGTGATCCACTCTTCAATGATTATTTTATTGGATTTGTGGTTTTGGAACACTGGTGGTCTGGAGTGGGGGTTGGAGTCCACACACCCATCTGTGTAATTTATTCAGGACTACCTTTCCCCCTAACACTATGAGCCAACATTTGAATAATCTCTACTCTGTTGGCGTCATTCTCAAACACCAGAGATGACTCTTTACCATATCCCCGTGACTAATTTAGCCCTCTTGTCCACACCACATTTTTATGTTTCCATTTTTGAAAAGAAGACTTGAGTACACGGAAACAGCTTCTCCGTTTACCTAAGCAAGGCTTTACTTTTCTTACTGGAGTACATGAAAAAAGAATCATTCACTAAGAAAAATCCCCAAATAATTTGAAATATAAACTTCTTGGAGCCTCCCGTGGTGGTGCAAGGGGTTAAGTCTCAGCACTATGAAGCTATCGGCAGCCACTGTGGCATGAGTTCGATCCCCAGCCAGGTAGCTGACTCACATGGTGGACAGACCTCTCCTGTCTCACTCTTTGCTCCCCTCAGCAGTGTATTTCAGTAGGTCTGCCTGTTATGCTCCCCATCTGTCTCTGGTGAATCCTCTCACCACCCCAACACCTCTGGCCTGTACCCCAGTGCTTGTATGCACAAATAAATAAATCTTAAAAAAAAAAAAAAGAAAGTTACTTGAAGGAATAAAAGAAAGATTACCTTTATTCTTAGTGTGGCCTGCTAATATCGAGGTGAGGCCAGAGGCGCAGAGGTGAAAGAATTCACCAGAGACAAAGCGGCGAACAGAAAAGGCGGTTTTCTTGAAATACACTACGCAGAGGAGCAGTGGGCGAGACAGAGAGGATCTACTCCTAAGTAGGATTTTGGGGTCCCTTTTATAGCCTGTTTTCATGGCTTTTTATGACTGGGGGAGTCGGTTTGGACCAGTTAGTGCTGGGCTGTCTGGTCTTGGGTGTTGACCTTTGACACAGGTGTCATGAGCTTTGCTTTCAGGGACAAAGTGATCAGTCCTAAGGCCTGGTTCCCAGAGCAACCTTATCAATGTCTTTTATCTATTCATGCCTCCCAAGCCTTCTGGCTGGGCAAGGGGTTCAGATTCTAACCTTATTAAATGGCACGCCCACACCTAGAAGTAAAACACTACAAAGCAAAATGGAGGCAATAATTTATAAGGAAAAAGAAATGAATCCTAAAACATGAAAGGCTACTTTTTGTCTTCCCTTGAAACCAAATTTTTGCTCACGTGTCTGTTACCTTTAGCGGTAACTACTTCATAAAGTGAAAACAGGAAGGGAATTGCTTGGCAGGGAGGTACCCTGAGGGGCAGCTGTGCAGACACTAGTGAGGATGCTGCTCCTCCTTGCTTTTCATGCCAGTTCCCTGCCCACCCCATTGCCTACCCTCCCCACCCCATCTTTTAATCATCCAACTTACACTTTCTTCTTCCTCCTTAGTGCAGATTTAAAGCTGTCAATAGAATCCTAGACTTGTTGCGTCCTCTTTAAAGGCCCTCACATTTGACATCCCAGATCCCCTTCAGATCCCATAAGTAGGCAGATCAACTGAAATACACCGTGAAGGGAGCAGGTGCGAGGCAGGAGAGGTCTGCTGTGCCCGGTGGGTCCCCTCCCTGGTCAGGGATCGAACTTGCGCTGCAGTGTCTCGGATTCTTCACAGTGCAGCGCTCAACCCGCTTTGCCAACAGGAAGGTCCCAACTTCCCTGTCTAAACTGCAGGTGCAACAATAGATATTGTAGCACTTCAAATACCGCTTAACTCAATAGAACAATGTAAAGCGTACACTGCTTTCACACATATTTTCTCATTTTTGGAAATGGCAATGCCCTCAAAGGCAAGCATGTGTCTTTTTATTTCTATCATGAGACACAGTAATATGGCGGTACTCAATAAATGAATCCTTATCAATTACTATTGCTCATTCTCCCTGACTAAGGAGAAACACTCCAAGAATTTCAATTTTCACTGTAGAAAATGGCTGAGACAAAATATAAGTATTAACTGATTTATACAAGGAATCCTTAACCCAAGCCTTGGTATTCAGGCGTATGCCCAATTCATCTGCAGCAACACACCTCCAGTTGTGGCAATGAACACCAAACCATTGCAACACTGTGGGACATGAACTTTAAAGCCATTCTGGAAAGATTTCTTGGGGCCAGTAAGTAGTGTTCTCTGTAATCTAGCTGGGGAGTCTATCTTGCTGACCCTTTGCACCAAGGAATTTCTCTGGTTTCTGTTTCTAACTTTATTTTTTATTGCACAACCCTATTCCAGGGATGGGAGATATGTCATAACATGCTTGAGAATTCATTGCCCTTCTCTGGAGTTAAGTCATCAATCTTTGGACAAGAGACATTTCTCTAGTGACCTCATTCCTGGGTGAAATGTTTGGGTGTATATTGAACATGTCAGTAAGCTAGAGTTTCATAATGATGAGTGGACAAGGCAAAGAAGTGAAGTGTGTTCAATGAGTAACTGTCCCAATGTTAAATTCAATTTGTTAGAGGGAAAGGTAGTCCTGAATAGATTAGACAAATAAGTTTATAGACTCCAACCCCCACTCCAGGCCACCAATATTCCAGAACCACAAGTCTGATAAAATAATTATCAAAGAGTGGATCACTAAAACCTGAGAGTGGAGTTTAGCAGCCAGGCTGGCTGTAAAACCAGACATGTGAGCTTTGGGAGCTCTCTTCATTGGAGCCATCTCCCTTGGCTCAGAGCCAGCTCTCAATGCGCCATTGGGTTCCAGCTCGGAGGATCTGGTAGGATATTTATGGATTTATATCCCTCTCTTCTCCTTGTGTTATTACTACTTTATTTCCCCTTCTTTTGCAAAATAAAAACCTTTATTAACCTTTGTCACATGTACCTGCAGTTAGTGCTTTTATAAATGCCTTTCAAACGCACAGATGAGGACCCCATCAGGCAAATCCATCTTATATTAGAGACGCCCAATAACAAATTGGTTTTACAATCATAAACCTCAGTAAAAATATAGAGAAAAGTAGACAAGCCAGTGGGTCCTACAATAAGGGAAATATGACTTTGCGAATATCTAATGTGAGGTTGTAGAATTAGCACCTTGAACTGGTTCTACAGTTTATAATGCAAAACTACCACAGACTACCAAGTAAAAAAAATCAAGATGGCTATATCCTGATCTAAGCCCAGATCTCAAAGCCAAGCAGTCATCCCTAAAGGCCAGGGCAAACATAAAGAAGACCTCTTGAGCTCAAATTCCTCAGTGTCACCTGGTATGCAGCCATAGGAAAGTGGTTTTCTTCCTCAGTCCTGTGATCATCGTTTCATTGTTCTTAGAAGCTTCTTTGCTTCATCTCCTAATCTGTTCTATCTGACACTGAGGGAAGCCCTGTAGTCTGGCTTCCAGCCTTTTCTATCAGCTCATTTCCAGCTAAGCTCACCCAATGGGAGACTGCACAGGATGTTAGTGGGCAGGAGGAGGGGAAAGGCCAGGATATTTCTCATCTTTCCCTTTCACAGGCTGTGTCTCAGTGAGCAACTGTGTCTTTTCAAGGACTTGGTTTCATGCTACAGAGCCCACCATGGTCCCTGATTTTGCCAGGTAACCTCATTCTTAGTCTCAGGAACAGCACCGCTTCCCTGGAACTTCTATCTTCAGGGAAGATAGAGGCTCTGGCCTTTATATATCTTCACATTTCTTTGCCAGTCTCTATTTGACAAGTCAGAGCTTCCATTAACTGAGTGATTGAATTCCTGTTTCCATTGGTGAGTTTCTGCTCTGCTGATGGACCTCTGACTGCCTCTGAGAGTAGCTATAGGCCTTCCAGTTGGGGTATCAACCTTGGGTTCCCCAGCAGCATCCAACCAAAAAGCGGTGTACCCTCACCTTCACATCGGCACCTGCTGTTCACCAGTGAACTCTAGTTATCTGGTTGGCAAATCAGGGTCCTCACCTTTATTTAGCACCCCATCCTTATCTCCCCAAAACTCTGACATCAGAAGCAAAACACGGTATTGCTATTTTACCTGTCTTCTATTTATTTATGCTGCTTCTTATAACTTCAGAATCTGATCTCGGCTAGGAATAAGTAAATAAACTGAAAATATATAAGGATTAATGCTGCTCTGTTTTAATCCAAGTCTTCAAAATTAAACACAGTGAAGTAATTAGGAAAATTTTAGCAGAGGTAAAGGAATAAGTAATTTAGTCAATGAAAACCTCCTGAGGCACTTCAGATCATATTAATAGTTTGCAAGAAGTTTTATATTCTAGTTAGCAAAGAATGTGATGAGTGTTGATTGGAGGAGAAGGGAAGGAGTGCTGGGGTGGTGGGGGAACAGGAGGGTAAAGAGAATTATCCCATCACCAGACATCTGACCTTAACTTACTGTGTGCTTACTGCAGAATTCTCTGACATTATCATGGGATATATATTAATACTTTTTTTTTAAACTCAGAGAACAGAAGACAAAAGGTTTAAGTTATGTCACTTAAATTAAAATGTATATATTTTGTGAACAGAGGAGCCAGAATTCAAGATAAGATTATAATCTTTTGAAAGTGAATAAAATCAAGAAGAAATAATAAAAAATATCATGTTAAAAATAATAAAACATAAAACAGCACATCTCTTTTCTCTTTTTATTTTCTTAAGTTTGTCTGGTTGTCTGCATTTACAGCACACACTTCGTGTGTTTGTTCCAGGAAAAGTCAATCACCCCATGTGGGGACTCTGCAAAAGAGAGTGGCTTCAAGGAGAGACAGCATAATTAGCAACACAGGAGGATCTGTTGTGTTATCACAGCCTTCTGGTGATTTTTTTCAGGCATGATGACTTTGCAAGACTGGAAACATGCTTCCTCAGGAAGAGGGAGAGTGACAGAGACATTTCCTCTCCCTGGAGACAGGATCCAGCCAAAGCACGGTCACCGCCACACAGTTTAACCCATAGCCTTAACAATGACATTCTAATCACCTAATGTATAGCCAGCAAGTTCTTGTGTTCTCAGAATGTATACAATAATGTTCGAGAAATTTATGCAGTATCGACTCTTCATGGAACTATCCAGGAAGATACCAAAAAATATATATAGTGAAAATACTATAAAGAAAGAAAGTTATCTAGGAAACTCTGCTGTGATTCTAGTTTAAAATCATCTCTCAAATAAAGATGCTGGACTGTTTGGGGGAGAAACACATTCATCCAAACTTTCTGGCAAATGGACAACAAACCCACTCAACTGGAATAAGAATGATAAAAAATTATTCTGATTCAATGGGCTAGTGATTGGCTTCAGGACCTGTTACATCTAAACATTCAAACAATGTCAGAACATTCTGGAATCATAGTCCTTCTTGGTGATTTCCTTTCAAAACTGACCCCACCACCATGACTCAAGATGGCATTTGATCATTTGATCTGTTAAACCAGATTTTTACCCCCTTAGGAGTGTCAGCACACAGGGAGGACACTAAGACACGCTCATTCCTTTTCCTCCTTCCATACCTTCTATATCATATGTAGCAAAAGTGCTCAGATTTGCTATGACTGGACAGTTGTGGGTCACGTTGTTCATCCTTAAAAAGGCTGTGTATACCCTGGAATGTGGGGATGGAGACCTCTGTACCCAAACCATATGACCTGACTGTGGAGGAAGAAAGGTCTTCAACAAACATGTGAATGCTTTTACCAAAAAAGAGGAGAGATACTGGATAGGAAAACAACAAGAAATTCTGTGACAGACATAAACACTTTTTAAGATAAATGGGAGAGGAAGCTATAGTAACAAATAATTTATTTTTTATTATTTAAGTAACTGCATTATAACTTTATAAAATTTTCAGATGTGCATCATTATAAATCAACATCTAGGTATACAACATTATGTTCACTACTGAAAGTCAATTTCTTAAAAAATGAAGTCAGGAAAAGAGAGTTGATGAATAAAAACTAAAAATGATTCTTTCACTCATTTAGTTTTTCATTCATTCATGAAGAGTCATTTATTGGAGTATCTTACAAGATCTGACTCCTTTAAGCTTAGAAGTGTTTTCTTTACCTTTCCAACCAACTCCAGGGGAAGCTTCCAACCCACAGTTAACGTGCAATAAAAGCTAGAATTTTAAGTTAAAACTGTGAATTACAGTATTAAGGATGAGTGTTCTGGTCCAACATCCCTTCACGCTTCTTCACCACAGACTTATATTTAACTATAGTATTTGGTATTATTTTTTCAAGCAACACCCCCAAAACTAAATTGGATACTTTTCTGTGGAGTATTAAAATTCTAAATCTGTGAGATTTTTTTAAAAATATTTTTAAGAGTTACTGAAATTATCTAAATCTTCTATTTAATTATCTAAATCTCCTATTTAAACAATCAAGTAGAAATGGAGAATATATTTGAAGCCTGCTTCTCTTCGTTGAGTCAAAAGAGTGGAGTTGATGGCAGACAGGGAAATACACATTCTGATTTGTTTTGCAGTTCCCTTTTGCACGGTATCAGTTGTGTCTCCAAACCCTACGCAGCCCAGGGTAGGAGTGCGTCTATTTGTTTTGGCACTGCCAGAGTTATTGTATGAGCCACTTTTGCTTGCTGAGTTCAAGGAACAATAAATAATAATAATGAGAAAGGGCAGTTTGATGGCTTGATTCAGTGGAAGCTGAGAGGTCATGTGGTAAGTGACCCCCAACTGCAAAACTCACATTTAACATCAATTACAAACTGAATGTAGATTAGACAAGAAGGGAGGCCCCACTTTCTTCTTTTTATTTTTTTTTCTTTTATTTTTTTATTTTTTTTTCAATTTTATTTTTTTAACTTTATTTAATTATATTTGACATCATTTAAAGTCCTCAGGGGATTCCCACCACCATTTCACCTGTGCACTGTCACCTCAGTTCCTTGTGCTCCTTCTGCCCTCATCCTGGTCTCTACCCCCCACCCCGAAGATTCCTTTGGTTTGTCTTTGACCTTTTGTTCTTGTGTTTTTTTTTGTTTTTTGTTTTTGATTTTAATTGTTCTTTTTCATGAGCCATCTTTTTTTTTTTTTTGTTCCTTTACATTCCTCCTAAAAGTGAAGCCATCCAATATTTTTCTCTTGCCTTCTGACTTGTTTCACCAAGTATAATTCCTTTTAGCTCCATCCATGTTTCTATAAATGGCCCTAGTTTCTCATTTTTGATTGCTGAATAGTATTCCATTGTATATATTTTTTATTATATTTATTTATTTATTTAACATTTTTTTTATTATTAAAATATTTTAAAATTTACATATACTTGCCATCAATTGTAATCCCCATGGATTCCCCATCACCATCTCACCAGTGCACCATCACCTCAGTC
>JAGFMF010011643.1:8535036-8551066 GCA_019455555.1 Galemys pyrenaicus | reverse complement strand
TCTGTGTCTTTATTGCTGTTATTGTTATTATTATTATTGTTCTTATTCCTTTCCTTGATCCTCATTTGGTTCCCTTATGTTCCTCCTAAGGGAGGAACCTCGCAAGTGGCACAGCAGGTTGAGCGCCACACTGTGAAGCATGCGCAGAGCAGCAGAGCTCAATCCCCAGGCAGGGAGGGAACCCACAAGGCGCAGCAGACTTCTCCTGCCTCGCCTGCTGCTCCCCTCAGCAGTGTGCTTCAGTCTCTCTGCCTGTTCTGCTCCCTACGCTGTCTCTGGGGAATCCTCCCACCCCTGCACCTCTGACCTGTACCCTAGCTCTTGTATGCATAAATAAATAAATAAATCTTTAAAAAAATATATATGATGAGGCTTTGCTACCTCAGAAGAGAAAGCGTGGTGCCCTGGAGAGTAACTGCCTGTCAAGACCGTGGGGGTGGCAGCACAGTAAAGTGAGGCTGATAGTGCCAGCTTTGCCAGAAATTCGTCAGAAAACTTTGCAGTCTGGATCAATCATAGGGAATTATGTTCAGCTGAAAACATTTTCCCTGTCACATTACCTTAATATCCTTCTAACTCACAAATACCTCATTTTACCAAAGATATAGGGTTTGGAATGGCTCTGGTGTGTGTGTGTGTGGTGGTGTTTGTTGTTGTTTAGTTTGTTTGTTTGTTTGTTTTGGAGTGTATCTATCCTGACAAAGAAAACTCCATCTAGAGTTTTTAATTTTCTAAAGTTGTTCCTAGGGTACAATTTTATGCAATCCCAGTGAAACCTTACTCCTTTCAAATGAAGCATCAAAAATTATTAATGACAATTTTCCTACACCCTCCTTTCAATAAGTGTCTCTAGTAAGCTTCTCAGTGAGTGGTGAATCCATGGTTCAGGCTGCTAAGAGTTTGGCCTCTTTCAATCTATGATAGAGATTACCAGTAATTTTTCACTCTCGTGGTTAGTGGTGTGGATACTTAATTTTTACAAAGATATAATTTCAAAGAGAATATATTTCTGTTCTGGCTAGAGAGGGGTGAATTACAAACTTATTTCCCCTGCCTCCTGGGCATATAGGCAAAACTACACCTCCCAGTCTCCCTTGAAGATGTGAGTGGCCGTGTCACCCCGTTCTAGTCAATGAAATGCAAGTCGAGATGCTATATGCCGCTTGAAGCCTGACAATAAGAACCCCCAAGCAGTTCTCCAAATCCCTCTTCTCTCTTCTGCCATTCAAATACAGAGAACCCAGCCAAGAACTAGGAGGCCTGGACAAGGCAAAATCACAATTATAGTAAGAACCTGAGTCTAAACAACCAGACACTGGTTAGAAACATCTACACTGCACAGTTTGTGAAAAAAAAAAAAAAAAATCTAACTTTTGTTGTGTAAAGTTGCTGAGAATGGGTTTTGGTGATCTTTGTTATAACAAGCTAGTGTTCCCTGCTCTGACCAACCCTCCCCCGACTAAGGTCTAGAAGAAAGGGGAAAAAGGTCCATAAAAAGATATGTGCAAGTTCTAGCAAGCCAACTCTAGCCTGTGGACACACCAAATAATATATTTCAAAGAGTTTTAAATACTGCTTTGAAAATTATAAGGTGCTAAACAAATGTCAGTGATTGCTATTATTATGCCTACCACCCAATTAAGGGGAAAATCACTTCCTAAATTACAAAGATATAATATAGCCCCATGGAATTGTCTTAATAATTCCTCTGAGGTCACAGTTTTTCCCAAAACAGCCATGGTTTCAAGGACCATCAGATTAGCATTAGAATTGCACTAAATAGAATTGGTGAATTCACATTTAATAATAGGAATGTACCACTTCTAGTTTATGCTCCTGAAAAAGTCCTACTTACCATTAAGAAACAAGACTAAGCATATCATCATATCACCGTTCAACAATCATCACAGTAATAATTATTCCTGTCGAGACTCATCAGTGGATGCTAAAACTAGTGAGTAAAAGTTGTTGAGATACTAACACACAAAATCACCATTAGGCAAAGACCATACTAATGATTATTTCAGGCAAAATCCACCAACAAATGCTAAAGTCAGTGGCAAAAGTTCAAGGTGAAGCAATATATTCACATTGTCTCTAAGTATCTCCCCTATAATATCAATCTGTTAAGAAGGGTAAAAAGTCATTTTATATCAAGAAACTCTTAAGTGATCAAGTTCCCTGTGACATTATGCACCAAGAAGGATGCAAAAATAGTTCTGTGGCATTCTTACCACAAATGCATAATCCATTCTCATCTGGAGGATATAGCAGACGAATCCAAAGTGAGAATCTAAAAATAAATAAATAAATAACCACCACTCATTAAAAATTGAAGATCATGAAAGGCAAGGAAAAACTGAAGAATAATTCTAGATTGGATGAAATTAAGAAGACACAAAAATAAAGAAAATGTGGAATCCTGGATTGATGATCCTGGAATAGAAAATGAACAGCAGGGGAAAAAAACTAGCGATATTCTTCTACTTATAATGTAGATTGTTACATTAATGTTAATTTGCTGATTTTGATAATTGCACTATATTTCTATAAATTTCTAACATAAGAGGAAGCTAGATATAGGGTATATGTGAACTCTGTAGGACTTCGGCAACTTTCTATCAAGTCTAAAATATTTTCCCCAAAAAAAGGAAAAGATGTTTACGTGGCATACCTATATCTCTCTCTAAGATACTTAACTATAAAAAGAAAAATTAGTAACTTTGTAGTAGTGAAATCTGGTACATCCCACCTTAACCAAATGGCCAACATTAATATCATCATTAATGAAATAAATGAAAATCAAATATCTCCTTATATGATGCACTAAGAAGGATTTATCATCATTGCTGTGGTATTCCTGAATATAAACATACACATATTTACACCAAAATTTTATACATATATGGATATTTGTGTGCATGTGTATCTATATATAAATGTGTATATATACACGTATACCTATACACATCCTCCTGAATTTGATGATGATTTTTGTCATTCTGAAATAAGTTTCAACTATGAAATATAGTTTTACATAAGAGACATCAAAGGACTCTAAAGATACTCATCTCTAGAAGTACACTCTAAATCACAGCAGTCAAAAAGGCACTGAACAAAATCAGAAAGGGCTAACAGAAATACATTTAGCTTTACACACTTAAATCATCACAAGAAAATTTATCCTTTGGTCCCTCATTTTATGAATACTCCAAAGCAATAAATTTAAATGATTTGTATCTCTCAAGTCTTTTTGCTCATGTTAACCTGCAATCAACATTACTGATCTACATAGATTTGAGATGTTAACATGAGAAAAATATGCTGTAGGATCTTTCAAATCAAAGTATGGAACGGCCTCCCCAGTGGTGTAGGGGTTAAGACTCAACACTATCTCTACGACAGCCTGAGTTCGATCCCTGGCCAGGGACCCACATATGGCACAGCAAACCTCTCATGTCTGATGTGTGTCCTGGCTGCTCCCCTCAAGCAGTGTATTTCACTATATTTCAGTAGATAACACCTGCTCTACTCCCCACTCTGTCTCTAGTAAATCCTCTCACCAGCCCCTCCCTGCCCCCCCACCACACACACACACACATGCACACACACACACCTCTGGCCTGTGTCCCAGTTGTTGTAAACAAACAAGTGAACAAAAAAGTATGTAGCATCACAAGGGAGTTCAACAGGAATGCAGGTTCACAGGCCCCACCTGTGCATTCCTGAATTAGAATGTTGCATTTTAACAAGATCCTCCGGTGACTCAGGCTTATCAGAGCTTAAAGACTGCTGGAAGGTATGAATATCCTTCTCTCTTTGAGTCCTTGCTTCTTTGAATAGTTAGGATGATTCTTTACATTTACCAAAATCAAGGACATGGAAACAAAACAGGACAAGTCATGGCAGACTCCTCATCTGGTAGGTGTATTAAGCAACATCCTTTGACTGAACTTTTAACTCCACATTGTGCATTCTGAAATTTTATTCCAAAATCATTTTCATCTTAAACATTTCCCGAGAAGATTTAAATAGGCTGAAATTTGCATAGCTGAGGACACATGGGGACAATAATAAATTCATTCATTTTTTCCCCCCAAAGGTATTTATTAGGTGGCTACCAAATGCTGAAACTGAGAAGATAGCAATAAATAAGACACGAGAAATCCCCTCACTTAAGGGACATGTATTTGGGTGGGATCCATTAGATAATAAATAAGCAAATACATGAATAAATAGAGGGCAACTTACAATAAGGACCAGGAAGAAATTGAACTGAGTGATAAAATAGAGGAAGACTTGGGAAGGTCACTTTAGCTTCAGTGTCAAGGCAAAATCTTTCTGAGGAGTAACATTTCGCTGAGATTAAGTAGAATATGAGGTTGTCATGGGCACGTTCGACATGTTATGAGACATTCAAGGCAAGTTTCAAGTAGATGGCTGTATTTGTACAGTGAGTTCAGGGACAGGGTCTGGAACTGATGTGAATGGGGTCAGTGCCAGGTGGTCTCCACCAATGGCCCTGTCTTAGTTGCCCCTTACATTCACCTGATACATTTTTTTAAAGATGTATTTATTTATGCATACAAGTACTGGGGTACAGGCCAGAGGTCTGGGGGTGGTGAGAGGATTAACCACAGAGAGCAGGGAGCAGAACAGGCAGATCAACTGAAGTACACTGCTGAGGGGAGCAGCAGGCACAGCAGGAGAGGTCTGCTGCGCCATGTGGGTCCTCTCCCTGGCCGGCAGCAGGGATGGAACTCGTGCTGCAGTGGCTGCGGTTTGCTTCATAGTGCGCTGCTAACCCACTGCGCCACCAGGGAGGCCCCCACCTGGTACATTTTTTTAAGCATCAGTGTTTTTTAGAACTTTCTAGTTGATTCCAAATTATTGCCGTATTTCAGAATCATTATCATAAATATTCATCCAGAAGACTGGTCTTTACAGAGGCTGATTCCCCCAGGAGATACTTGGAAATATGTGTAGACATTTTAGATTGTCATTATGGGGCAGGGTTTCATTCAGGAAGTTGATATTAGTTTCCAGAAGTTAAAGGTCAAAGACACAATATGAAGGACATCCCCTTGCAACAAAAAATCATCTAGCCCAGATTGTCAAGAATGCCCAGGTTAAGAATAGAGGTGTGATTTATTTTCTAATTTTTTAATTAATCAATAAATTACTTTTTCTTACATTGTTATTCATTTTTGTGCAATAAATGAATAAGCCCCCATAAATTTCCCACCACCTTATAACTTATGAACTATTACCATAGTCCCTTGTGCTCTTCCCTCCCCAAGAATAGAAGTTCTTAAAGTTGAAGATACATAATAATCATCTGTAGGACTAGATCACACCCCAAAGTTCCCGATCCCAGAGGTCTGGAGAGGGACATGAGAATTGGCCTTTCTAAGATGTTCCAGGTATTGCCAATGATAATGTTTCAAGAACCTCTAATGTAAGGCATTGCCTCTCCTTCCCAGAGGTGCAGATGCAATTCTGGGACATGAAATCAGATACTGTTTTTTTTTTTTTACATCTTCTTGTATGATTCTAGAATGCAGCCAAAGTTGGAACCACTAATCTAGGAAAATAGTGAAAACAGAAAAGGAAGGTGGAAAAGCCAGAATTTATCCTCTTATATTCAAAGGTTGATGAAGGAGGAAGGAATTGGAGAAGACATGGCCAGCAAGCAGACAGAAAGCTAAGAGTGTGATGTCAGGAAAACAGAATTCTTTAAGAGGGAGAGAATGCTCTGAATAGTCAGCTTAATTCAATAGTCTACAATCTCATGAACCTCTGTCCACAGGCTAGGTACTTAGTTGTCACCTTATGACTATATTTTAAAAAATTTTTGAGATGAGATTTAAAAAAAAATTATGTATTTATGCATACAAGAGCTGGGGTGCAGGCCAGAGTTGTGGTAGGTGAGAGGACTCACCAAAGATAGAGTGGGGAGCAGAACAGGCAGATCGACCAAAATACACTGCTGAGGGGAGCAGCAGGAGAGGCAGGAGTGGTCTGCTGCCATGTGGACGCCCTCCCTGGCCTGGGCCAGGTGGATCCTCTCCCTGGCCGGGGATCGAACTGGCACCACTATGCGGCAGATGCTTCGCAGTGTGGTGCTCAGCCCGCTGCACCACCAGGGAGGCCAGACATGAGATCTTTCTTTTCAACTGCTTCACTACTTAAATCTCTGACTGTTTCCAAGGGTCCACCTGAAAGAGTAAGATGGACAGTACTCAGTTAAAAACCCAAGGCCACTGAAATTTGTACTATCAGCTCTCAATGAAAAAACAAGATGGTATGTTCAGCCTTCATATTTTACCAATGATGAAAGAGAGACTTTCAGAAGGACAGTGCTTTAACCACAGTCACGTAGCTGAGGGTAGGCAGAGCTCAGGTTAGAAGAACTCAGGCTTCCTCACCTGACTCTTAATGTACTTTATACTCAGCAAATCATTTTCCTCTGCAGAGAACATCTTAGAAGTAAGTATCTGGAACCAGTGGCTTAAGATCAAAATGTCTCCCCCTCCATTTGCAAGCTTTGCTTCATTGTTCAGTAGTTGGTGTGTGTCAGGAATTCTCTCAGGCAGATTCAGGCCAGGATTGGGGTTTCCCTGCTGACTCCTGCATGTGGAATGTGTTAGCTAACAAGTCAACACTCGTGTCAGGCAGGTAAAGGCCCACATCCGTTGGATCAAGGACCTGGAATCTCTCATTAAGTAATTTGTTTCCTTTGTACCAGGCCCAACTCTCTGGCCCTTGCTTTGCAGCGACCTTGCTGTTCATAAGGTCACATCATTAACCTACCAAGCCCAGTCCACTGTGAGCCGTGGGACAGAAATTGGTGAGCAGAGAAAATCTGACACAAATTCCTCTCATGGCCGTTATCCCATAGGTGGGATCCAAAAGTTGTTGCAAGAGAGGTATTTTCCACACTAAGATCCCTTTTGGATAGAGGGAATGGGAGGGTAACAACTATGTACCGCAGAAAGTTGCATAGCGGGTAAGTCCAGCTTATTTGGTAGGTGTGCTAAGTGCTAGGACTATACTATGTACAAATGAAAAATACTTAAGGGTACCATAAAATTAAAAAAAAAAAAAACAACAACAAAAATCCATCCACCTTTCTAGTAACCTGAGGATAAATAAGTTTGCAGGCGCTAAGTAACCTTAAAGATAATATGGACTAGGGCCTCCCTGGTGGCGCAGTGGGTTAAGAAACGCACTATGAAGAAACCGCAGCCACTGCAGCACGAGTTCGATCCCTGCCACCGGCCAGGGAGAGGACCAACATGGTGTGTCAGACCTCTCCTGCCTGGCCCACTGCTCCCCTCAGCAGTGTGTTTCAGTCAGTCTGCCTGTTCTGCTCCCACTCTGTCTCTGGTGAATCCTCTCACCTCCCTGGACTCTGGCCTATACCCCAGCTCTTGTATGCATAAATAAATAAAACTTAAAAAATAATAATAATATGGACTAGTATCTTTTTAAGGCTATATCCATATTCTTTAAACCAATCTAAAACTTACAGAATTAAAAAATTACATTCATTTTCCTTGTTATTCTGCAAGTCAACTGACAGTTCTGGGTTGGTTGGGTCACCTTGACTGACACTTCTGGGTTCTCAGGTGCATGTTCCTGTGGTCAGCTGGTTAGTGGTTAATCTGGGATAGCCTCTTCAGATGTCCAGTGGTTGCTGGCTTTTGACTAGGTCAAGAGTTTCTCTCAGTGAGCTCTATTGCCCCAGCAGACTGCCCAACTTCTGTTTTTCAGTGGTTCGGTGTTCTACAGAATAACAAAAAGAGCCAGCCCCAATGTTTCAAGTCTCTGAATCATATTTCCTATTGTCCCTTTAGCCAGAGCAAATCATAAAGCTAGAGTCAGAGATGATTCTAGACTGTAAGCCCTGGCAAGCCATTTCCTCTTCTTCCTCACCTAGGATATTTCAGTGGTTGTTCAATACTGTCAGCAAAGCATTTACAGCTTCTCAGTGCATGATGATAGAGAAAATGTTCTGAGATGGGGGACAGGGGTAGATAAATCACACCTTATTTATGTCTTTGATTTTTTTTTGAACTGAACATATCAAAAACATCCCGTAAATACATGCCCCAAACAGTAAGAATTAAAATAGAACATGTAACAAAATCAAAAGCATAAGCTTATAAAAAACTGTAATAAAAGGAGTTAAATAACTTAAGTAAATTAAGAAACCCACACCGGAGGAAATAAAGTTAGGATATTCATGTAATTGCAGTGTAAAAGTTATATTGCTTCATCAAGATCTGTTCTTTCTATATCTCCTTTTGACCTATGTGTCAGGAAGGCTGTGATAAAGAACTCTTTAATGTAAGACTTAAAAATAGTTTTCTACAATATTGCTCAAATGTCTTTCTTTGCTTTCCTCTAGATGACTAACGGAAAAATTTTTCTGACGAGACAAAATCGTTTCATGGAACAGAAAATTGGTGCCTGCTTTTTTAAATTTTATTTTATTGAGGTAAATATTTTACAGCTCTGCATGTGATTCAGAGGTGCAGAACCACACCCCTGCAGATGTATGTTACCAGCCACTCCTTGAATTTACTTCTGGTGGTAAAGTAAAATGAACATGTTGGATAAATCTGTTTTCTTTCCTCTTTGGAAATCTCCACAATTAGCTCATTGTGTCAGATGAAATGCCAAGAGAGTAACTATACTGGTTTCTACCATAAAATGCAATGTACCTATTTTCCAGTTTTCTTTACCCACACCAGGAAGCTTGTGGTGTTAATTGGAAATGTTACAGCTATTTTGCTTTCATCTGATGTACAACTGCAGCAGTAACTCACAAATGCAAGCACGTAGACAGTTTATTAATATCAGGGAACCACCCCTTTCTTAAGTAATAGAATTGAAATCATGGAAGACAGGAATCATGGGCTCCCATTCACATTAGCCTTGTTCTGTTATCACAATCCCAAATATTGAAGTCCTGGCAATAAAATTTCTGCAATTCAAATGAAAGATAAGAGATGGCATAGATCCAAACCTCCTGCATCCTCAGCCCACCTTACCAAGTATAAGGAAAATGCAAGAAAGGAGTCTTCCTCTTTCCATTTAATTCTAAGTAAATTAGTGGAAGAATCGCTTCCTTAGCCTATCTCCAAAGGTTCAATGCAAATCTTTTCCCCACTCTCCACTCTAGAAGGAAGATGAAGGAAAAGCTCATGGATTAAGCACTAAGGTTAATGCAACCAGGCCTCAGTGCTAAACCAGAGTACATGAAGTTTTGTACAGAGTAGAGAAGGATTTTCACATCTCTTAAAAGCCCCCAGTTTTTACATAAATATTTATAATACTCATCATTGGATTTAAATATCATTTTTAAAAAAGAAGAAGTAGTCATGTATGCAACATGACTCCTAGTGATTCCTAGTAAGGTACTCTGTAAGCATAACCTTCAGGTTCCAAATTAAATACACATTTACCCATATACATACATATCACTTGTTTGCGGTGAGCACTTGTGATTTCCTATACCAATTCCCTTTAACAGATTGGTGAACTCATCCAGCAGCTACTATATTTTATAATCATTCTCTTATTTGGAAAATTACCCTAGGACACACCAGATCCATCTTGCCTAGAAGGTTGTACTTTCAGCTTCTGGAGACTATGGAGAGACAGCAGAGGATTAGCATATAGTGCTAAACAATAACACTTGTTTTGCCTCAATGTTGAGACAATCTTAGTATAATCTATGGTTGAGAATTCCCTAGGGATGTGTCAAGCATAACTCCAGGTGAGACCACCCACTCACCATTCTATTTCCTTCACTCCCTTTGTCCAGAGAGCAGCTCAACCTCTCAGTTGTGTACCAAATCCCTTTCTCAGGCTCTGCTTCTAGGGACCCCAATATGAAACAATACCTAATTACTGATCCTGAAAATTTTCAGTATCTAGGACCCTAAAATAATAGTTCTTGGTCTAATTCCATATCTAACTTTTAAAGAAATTCACCACTGCACAGTTGCATTTTGAAAGCATTTGCCATTGACCAGACTGGCTCTCCAGTCTCTACCTTAGCCTCTGTCACTCATGTAGGTAGTAAAATTGGCCCCTTTTGCTTGAATAGCCTGACATACTCCTCTAGAAACTCAAAGCTTATTTGCCTTCTTTATTAAATGTATAGATTAGATTACCCACTCCATGCCAGAAAAAAAAAATTTAAAACGATGCTTTGGAAACAATAATCTCTTTGAACTTGAAGCCTGTAGACAACTGTCATAGAATTGCCTGGCTCGAAAATTGCTCAAGACCATTTTGTGAAACCAGTGAAGCTGACCCAGGTTATGATAAGCTATCTCTGAGGGAATAATATGTCAAATATTTTCTTATCATCTCCCTCTGTTCTCTGCCATTTTATAGAGGCGTACCTCCATTAAATACACTGGAGATAGAAAAACTGAAAATAAATAAAATGAAAAATTAGTATCATGCTCCTTAGCACAGAACTATAGTTAAACATCTATGCAGAAGGCGATCTATCTCTTGGAATCAATACATGTGTTCAATCTCCATCCCTCAATTTCATGCTCATTGTTTTCTCTCTTTTCATCAGACATAGAAATGAACACACTCAGCATTTATGGATGTTGGCTCCGTTTTTACTGTAAGAATCATACTTCTGGTAGCTAATGTGTACCGAGCACCGTCTATGTGAGGAATGTTCTAACTGCTTTGCATTTGTTACTTCATGCAAATAAAACAACTATCTTACAAGGCAGGAACTGTTTTCTATGCCATTTTTTACAGATGAGAAAACTTTATATCCTGGGATTCCATCCAATGTTATATTGATCATTCTACTCCCATAAAATATATATATGTGGAAATTTTCCCTTTAGAAATTGTATCTGATTAGGGGTGAAGTGTGCTATTTCTGTAGTCATGACTGTGCTTTCAAAACAAATTACAGTGTTAAAAGAACAACTTTTCATACAGTGCCTTTTAGGTTACATAATTGCTTGTTGTTTGAAAAAAGCCTGCTCCTAGTACCTGTTGGGTCAGGTCAAGGACATAAATGAGACATGCTACCCTCTAGTCACAAGATTAAGGCCACCCATAGTCATAAAAGGCTGAGCATACAACATGAAGACAATGCACATCACCTATCCAAACTCTCCCTGAACTCTGGCATACTGTAAACAGCTACCTCAGGGTCAGTTCTTATACCTAAAAGTACATGCATGTGCATAGCCATTTACCCTCTAGAGGACACAATGGGAATGACTCAGGGAAATTTGACAGGGAATCCTGATCCAGACTGCCAGGACTATGAGTTAAAGAATCTAAAAGGGACTTTTGGGATTCTAGGTATATATAGCCCCTGTGAATATCTTGCCCCCTAGAAAGAAATACAACCAAGGAGAACCAGGGCATGGTTTATTAGAGTACAGAGCCCAGTCCAGCAGCCCTGGTTTCTCAAGCTAAGAATGGAACTTGATCCAAAGCTGCAAGATAATTAAAGCAAGAACCCTAACCCTTCAACTCCACCATTCTGCTAGACCTTCACCACGTCTGGTTTACCACTTACTTCAGCACAAAAATGAATCATCGCACTGCTTTTCATGCTTTCCTTTAGAATGGCTGTGGTCCTTGGAGAACTACGAGGCCAAGTAAAACTGGCCTTCTAAAGGGCAGACGATCAATAGGTAATTCTTAGCAGAATTCTTTCCATAGTTAGAATATTTCCCTCAAGAGTTCAAGGCCTAGGCAAATAATTAACAAGTGTATACATGCCTGCCCACCTGGAGGCAATGAAAAGAGAAGGCAGGAAGAGACAGTCAAGGCTATAATTACCATAAGGTAAATTAAGAGGGGAGGAATAAAGTTATTCAGAGGTAACACCTACCATGGTGCTTAGAACATAAGGTACTTGGTGAATATTTTGTAAATAAATAGTATAATGTAACATTACCTTATGAGTTGAATTTATGAGTATTTGAGTCTTCTCTCTCGGACCAGAATTTGTCTCTTGATATGCCTTGTCTATGTAACCAATGGCAGGCAACCTGGTTTCTTTCCAAAATAAGAGAACAAAAACTTCACATTATTATTTCTGGAAAAAGGCTAGAATTTGGGTAAAACACCAGTAATCCCAGAACTTTGAGCTGTAAAAGCTAAAGATGATAACAGAACCCAATTTGTTTCCAAATATTTATATCAGAAAATTCCAGTGATATAAAAAGCTACTAAAATTCTTGGTTAGAAATCTCTTTTTTCTCAACTTTAGATCCATTACATTCTACTAGAAACAAGATCTATGCTCAGTTAAAATGGATACATAGAAATTGGAGAGGAATGGAGAATGCAAATCAAAAAAATCCTTGAAAAGGATTTTTTGAACAAAATGATTTTTTCAAAAAAAAAGATTAAATTGAGTAGTATCAGATTTCAAAAAAAGTTGAAATGAAACAAACTCTCTGAAATTTGATTTGTAAATTCTAAAATTGTAGCATTTAACTTCATTTGTGATCACTTTACATTCAAAGGATGAAAAAGATGAATAAAAATAACCATAGGAAGAGTTACATCAATGTTTGCAAACAGAGATTTCACTGATGACCATTATGCTCAACAATGGGCTTTTTTAACTTTATAAAATTGCTCATATTAATATTGAATAACTCTGGGTTACTTAACATAATTAACCGGAGGGGCAGAACCACTTGGGAACCACTGTCAGGGGTTCATATAGACTTGGGTATAGGTAGACCTGAGTTCTTAAGAGACTCCCCCTTACATCTAACCCTTTTCTTCCTATCTTCACCTTTCCCCCTGCAAAGAATTATGTAATACATGTTGTCAATGCCCTACCCAGATCTCATTTCTACTTGCCATTTCCATGAACACTGGCTGACTCGCAACTGCCAGTTTCTAGGATTCTTTGCCTGAGAACTCTCTCTGACTGCTTGGAACCCACTACAAGCTACAAACACAAGCGAAGTAATAGATCATACCAAATGGAGGATCCCCCCCCCCAAAGGCTATCAGGACTAGTGGATAAATACCCCAGCACCCTTGCCTGTTGGCAGGGTAACTCTGAGACCCACATACAGCACTGCTCTGGGTATACTGGGAGGTGGAATGCATGTTCCCACAGTTATATATGCTTGATGACACATCATGAACTGATTTTCTTCATTATATCTTACTTCTCCATATCCTTATTGATGTTCCCTCAAATTACCCTCCTCTCAAATAAAGACTTTTATGCAAATTCTTGTCTCAGGATTAGCTTCTCTGGGACTCCAATGAGAGACAGACTGCTTGGCAATGATTTGGCCCAACTAGAATGACTTTAGACTTTAATTCCTACAGGATTAATCCAGTGAAAACTTTCAGTTAAATATGATATGAATAGAAAGGGAGTGAGGAGGTAAAAAAAAAAGGAGGAGTGGGAGATAAAAAGGAGAGAGAAAAGAATATATGGTGGTAGTTGAAGAGGAAGAAGAGGTGAAAGAAAAGAGGAAAGAGAAGGGGGTAGTGGGAGCGAGGAATAGAAAGAAAAGAAAAAGAGTGGGAGGAGAAGGAGGAAGAAGAGAAGTAGCGGCACCAACAACAACAGTGTAGGATTGTTTGGAATCTATTATCCAGGCAGTTGACCTACAGTCAAAATTTGCAGCCGAAACTCAGCTATCTGGTGTGTGTTTCAGGCCAGATCCAGGATTGTCTGTCTAAGGCACCAGTGACCCAATCCTGCATATATGAGCATGACTTGACATGTAGAGGAAATGCTACACTAAGGATTAGAAGACTTCCTGTGTGACTTTGACTTTCCCAGTAACATCTGAATAGATCTGTCCATGTCAGTTCATTTCTCTAGGTCATAGATCCTCTTTTTGAATATATTAAGAAAAAAATGCATGTTTTGATTACCTGACAGGGAGATAGTAGGTCAAATAAAATTGCAGAGAAGCTCCCTGAAAATTATAAAGTTCTATTCAAGGGACAGCAAACTCAGTAGTCTCTAGGCAATGGAAACAGGCTGTTGGGAGTGCTCCTGTTGGGGAACTAGACACCCCACTTCCCATCCCTGTGGGCAGTATCTGTTCTGACAATTAAACAAGTCTTGCTAGAACTTCCAGTATTTCCAAGAAATGAAAAATCCAAACATATATACAAAATCTTCTAATTACTACATGGTAACTAGTTAAAAATTTTATAATAAGTCACAGACTTCATTCCTCCCTTGGTAGTCAGGAGTGACTTCTAACCCTTACAAATAAAGACAGTTAGAGAATCAGCCTACCTTAAGGCCAGTCTTGGCCAGAACTTGCTAATGAAAATCTTCCTACTAGACCATGCACCAGCATGGAGTCCCAGACACCCCTCATTTGATTTGTTCATAGACCAGAACATCCAAGCTCTGGAATAGGTTGCTCCCCACATCAAAGGCCATGCTGGTGGACTCTCTTATACAAATAGGCCCTTTAAGGAAGTCCAAATCATTTTCTCTCGGGGCAGCTCTGCTCAAACAAACAAAAGTCTGTATAGACTATCAATGCACCAGCCTCAGATGATCCATTGTGGGGTCATCTGTGTTTATTCCAAGAAAGTATGAATGGCATCACCTACCCCAAACAGAGAAGACCTTATGCCCCTGGGCAAAAGTAAACATCCTTTTCATGAATATTTAACTAAAAGCCATTGCTTATCAGTATTTGGCACAACTGGGCTGATTCTATCTTCCTGTGTTCTGGAACATGTCTTAGGGTGATGATCAGAATGTTTCCTGTACTGACTTTCTTTGCCTCCATAATCTGAAATTTTTTATTCATCAATTTTTAATTCAGATTATTCACCCCACATCTTCTTTCCTGAAAGCTAAGTGCAAAGTAACCTGTTTTGGGAGGACTTCAGAGAGTTATCTGATTTATCTTATGATATTGGTGACAAAAGATATTAGGTGTGAAGTGAAGACACTTGTCTTGCCTGGATGTTGAAAAGCAATGTTTCCAAAGTTGATTTTCAAAAGACTTTGGGGTATCCTTGAGAGTTGAAATGAAGGCAAGTGGTGATGAGCATATCAGAAAAAGAAAGAGAAAAACACCCAGTTAGATCCACAAAGTATGTATAGGTATACTCTGCTATCTGCAAGTAGAATGTTCCATGAAACCTATAGTAAGTCAAAATAGCACAAAGCACAGAACCAGTTGCCACTAATTTGTATACAAATTTTTGTCATTCTCAGATCCAAAAATAACTCATAAAACCTAAAATCACACTGATGTACAGTGAGAGCAGGAATGATATAATAAATATGTTCCCTGTGTGAAGCGGTTCTAAGAGAAGGAGTTTGGTAGGGTCACTCTTACTGTTCTGAATATGTACTGCTCCTGGAACAGCTGCTGCAAAACAAATGCTGATGTTGCTTTCATTTTTCATCTCTTGTGGTAAGAGAGCTATTAACATAGGCTTTCTGTAAAAGTGAGTGGCATAACTTTTACTTTCAAAAGGGGGGAGAAGACACCCTTTACCTAAATTTATGTATCTGAGGGATATTCATAAGTTTATCTCTGCACCAAAATAATTTGTTTTCTATTCTTGCAATGGGAACCTTCTGCTGGATACCTTAAATCTTTAATTTCTTATTTAGATTATATATATATTATATATATAACAATAGTTAATGTTGGAGAGCTGTGTCCTAGTTTGTTTGGGTGGCATGAATAGTCCTGTAGAATGTCTGTTGCCTCAGCGTCACAAATAATAGTATCCTTTTTCACTCTCAAATGCATCCTCACTTTGGGCATCCCTGGTGGTACAAGGGGTTAAGTCACAGCACTATGATGCTACTGGCAGCCACTGAAGCATGAGTTCAATCCCCAGCCAGGGAGCTGACCCACATGACCCACATGGAGCAGACCTCTCCTCAGCAGTGTATTTCAATAAATCTTCCTATTCTGCTCCCTACTTTGTTTCTGGTGAATCTCTCAATCTCTCTCTCTCTCTCTCTCTCTCTCTCTCTCTCTCTCTCTCT
>JAGFMF010011643.1:8497783-8534875 GCA_019455555.1 Galemys pyrenaicus | reverse complement strand
TCTCTCTCTCTCTCTCTCTCTCTCTCTCTCTCTCTCCCTCCCCCCCCCCCCTCTGGTCTATGCTCCTAGCTCTTGTATGCATAAATACATTTTTTTAAAAAGTCCTCACTGGAACAATAAGCTACATAATTCTTAAAGATTAGACAAATCTAGGTCTTGGTATGACTCTGCTCTTTTCAGCTATTCATATGACATTGAACTGCCATCACCACAAATCACTCCATCCATCTTAGGTTATTTTAGGTAAAACATCATTGACACCCCCACCCCCAAAATAATTCTATTGCAGTTCCCAGCATAGGAACAGTCACTGAAGGGTATATTTGCCAAATCTCAAAGTCTCAGGACGTAGTAAGGCAAACCTGCCTCATTTCCTATGGAATAGAGACAAGGAGATACTGCTGTGTCAGATGTACTCATATTTTTTAAGAGTCGAAACTGGGAATCTACTAGAGTTCGGCCCTATCTCTCACAACTGTGAACAGTCTATGCCTGATTTCAAGATTGTCATGGACTGTACACTGGCCATGTGACTGTGAAGGTCATACAGCTATTAAACCCATTTATAAAGTAAAAACCTGATTCATCTGACACCATAATCTATGCTCTAACCATGACCCCACCATGGCCCCTTGTACATATGCAAAAACACACAGTGACTTTCCATGTCCTGTCTTGATGAGAACTGGCCTGTAGCAAATCCCTGCTCACCTAGATGAGGTCATGGAAATCCTAGTCAGGCACAGGGAGAGAAGCTGACAGAGTATGGAGCTGGAAAATTTGGAACAAGTAAATAAACAGTCCACACAAGCATCAACTCAGTAGCTCAGGAATTAAGCCATGGGGCAGAAATGAGGAAACTAACCCAAAGATCAACTTTAATCTTTACACTAAAATCTAGTAACATTTACTGAGTGCTTCAAATGTGCCAGAAATATCTAGGCATTTTTGTGTGAAATTATTCACTCAATTTTTAACATTGTCACTTATGCCCATTTTATAGATGAAGAAACTGAGGCATAGAGCTATTAAGTAATTGGACCAATAATTCACAAATTATAAGTGACAAAGTTGGTATTTGCATCTAGGAAGTATGGTTTAGGAACACATACCTATTCTGCAGTTATTCTCTATGCTCTCATCGTTTGGGGAACTATAATTTTGGGTTGAAATTTTGCATGAAATCCAACAGAAAAAAATATCAGAATCCAGTGAAGAAGCCTTCTTAGTAAAGAAGTACTATTTTTCTCTTTAGGGTAAAAGAAATGATCTTTAACAATATAACACTAAAAACAAGCTTTATAGCCTACAATAGCCAAGTCACTATTTCTATGATTCTGAAAACCATACTGACTGCTGCCAATGTCCATGGCAATAAATCATATTCCACTTCTACTTCTTTCCAGTTGACACTGGAGCTCAAGTGAAGTCAAAATGGGTGGTATCTCATCATTACATATCGATATAGTTCTTCTGAAAATCTGGAAACATTACTCAAGGCATTATAACCCTCATAAATAATCTATCTGCTTGAGGACATTAAATATAAAGAAAGGATGGCCTCTGACCTTCCATTCCCTTTAATGGTGCTTCATTAGTCTTACAAATGGAGGCAAATTCATAACAGGGGAATCAATTCTGCCACTTGGAAATAATTAAGACACATACATCAAACAACAGCCTTTTTAATTCTTACTAATTAAGTGATTCATCCCAGAGGAATGCTAAGTTGGTCAGTGAAAATATAAATTACACTAAGCATGAGTGTTTTAAAATCAATGAAGAGGTCATGATATTTCCCCACTGTTCTTCCTACACTTCCCAGACATGAAACTACTGTTCTAACCAGATCATTCAGAAACTAAAAACTGAATTCAGTTGACAAGAAGACATCCTGAATCCCCTACCAGCGCCCAAAATATGTGTCTGTCCTATTTGAAGCCATCACAGTGATGAAGCTGACATGATGGGAATCCTCCTTAGCTTTCCATGTAGGTCCTCCCTCCCCTCAAACTTCAAAATAGCAGATATAATATCTGGATTGGGGATAAGTGGCTCCAATTTTAAAGGACATGTCTTAAAACTTTCTCTAGACTGCCTTCCCTTCCTGAGAATTTATCAAAAAGCCCATAGGTTTTGCCATTGTCTTAGATCTCTACCATAAGCAGAATGGAATTTCCAACTGCCAGGAGAGCAAGTCTGGCTCTTCTAAAATCTTTCTCTAACATCTAAATCAGCTCAAGAATTATTTGCAATATTGCTCATCAGACTCACCAGGTTTTCCCCCAAATAACTGAAGCAAGGCTAAAAACCAAGTTAATGTATACATTGTTTTTATGCTTCTTTGCTTATGAGACACACAAACCTGTATATGACTTAGGAAATTCCTTATCATCAACAAATGACCCACCGTTTCAAGATTCATCGGGGACGTATATTCAGGAATATTGTATCTATGTTATGAACAAAAAACAGAGAAAAGGACATTGGATCCAGAGACAAGACCCAGATTCAGATCTTGCCTCTGTCACTTTTTCATTGTATGTCTATAAGTCCATAAGGGAAGGGACTCCCACCATTCATTTGCAGCTCTGTGCCTAGTGTGCCTAGGATAGTGCCTGCTATAAAAGCTAGTACTCAGTAAGTATGTGATTATAAATATGTGCCTGAATGACTGAATCCACGAATACCTTACTGTGTGGAAATCACATTTCTGAACAGGTTTTGAAGACCAGTGTCTGGTTGATTTGACAATAGCAGAACTGAAAGGAGGACATATGTATAAGTGTTTTATTAAGTTCACCAGAGAGAAACTGATAAGTGAGTGGGAGAATCAGGTAGGGAATAGAACATACCAAACAAAAAAGTAATGTCAGGAGACAACTCAGCCTCAGCTTGATCTTAGTAGGAGCTCTGGAGCAGACAACACCTGAGAGTTTATCCTCAGAGAAAGGAGCTAGGCTTTTGATCTCCCTTACTCATCTGTTATGGAGTATGCATTGAGTTATGACCTGCATTGAGATGTGAGGGGTAGGAGGGGGGAGGGAGAAAATAATGATCACAGTATGAAAACCAAAGCACACAGATGCTAGGGATGAGTATATAAAACCATTCACAATGACCCAAGGAGATATGCTCAAGATCATGGTGAAGTCTCCAGAGGTGATCTCGAAGCCTGCATGCTTCTGCAGACCAAGTAAAGAATGAGACAGATGAAGCTTTAACTTTGCAAAGAACTTGATTCTCAAAACACCATGTGTGATAGATGGCCTTTAAGCATTATTATCCATTCATGACAAGTAAGAGATCTTGGATTACAGTAGACAAATGGCTTATTTCTCATAAAATCAAATTAGCATAAATAAGATTATCCATTATAGGACAATAGCTAGGAGAGAGTTGAATTGGTTGCTCAATTTTATAAGCTTGAAGAGAGGGTAGGGATTTTAATGGTTGCTGTACATTTTGGAAAATGAGTGTCATATGAGTTGGTGACAGACGGAAGAGAAAATATTCTAGGTCAAAGAAAGTAGGGAGGAAACATTGCAGGATGACCATTGGGATAACAAATGGAGTATTTGTGGGAATGAAGTGAGCAGGAACAATGAACCAGCATGATAGGGGCATCAAAAATACCAAAGAAATTGAGATTTAATAAATGGCTACCAGAGAAAAAACAAACTGCTGTGGGAAAGAGTTGTGAATGGCATTCAAAGACAATAACCATCTTCAGTAGTTTTAAGAGGTCAAGGTGAATTGTCAATTTCCAGGTTTGAGTTGAAACTCTGTCCTAGGTGGTAGCAATGGGGATGAAAATATAGCTGTAAGCAGTAGGGGATGAGAGTCCACGTGTACAGACGTGCAAGTTGAAGCAAAGGGAAAAATTAAAGAACAAACTAGCACTTTGGCTGGAGGTGGATGGAGGGTGGGGGAGCACTAGGGGGGGGAATGAAATTTCTAGATTCTTAAGTTGAATAGTGTCAGATTCACTTTTTTTAAAATTATTTATTTTTTAAAAAGATTTATTTATTTATGCATACGAGTACTGGGATACAGGCCAGAGGTGTGTGTGGGGGGGGGGGGTGAGAGGATTCACCACAGAGAGCAGGGAGCAGAACAGGCAGATCAACTGAAGTACACTCCTGAGGAGAGCAGCGGGCACAGCAGGAGAGGTCTGCTGCGCCATATGGGTCCCCTCCCTGGCCGGCAGCAGGGATTGAACTCGTGCTGCAGTGGCTGCGATTTGCTTCATAGTGCATTGCTTAACCCACTGTGCCACCAGGGAGGCCCTGAATAGTGTCAGATTCACTTTCAACTAACAATTTCTTCACCTCCTTTTCTGACTTGATTTACCTCGGACTCAGAAAGACTACTCTAAAATCTAAGCAGGTGATAGAATGCTTGTGGCCAGAGCCAGAATGAGAAACATGGTATTGATGCCTGACCCAGCAGGTGCCCATTTAGCTTAACACAGACCTGCATGAGCATATCCTTCATGATGGAGGAAGAGACAGCTGACAGCAGCCGCCATGGACTTTTGGCAAATTTATGTGTCATTTTCTGATAGTGTACTTGGTGCCTTACAAAACCTCAATGAGTGAGTTTAATGGGGAAATGGAGGCATAGACCACAGTGGGAAACAGACCACAGTGGGAAACATACTCTTATTATTGTTGTTTGTATTTTAATAGCAACATCTCATCCATAGAATTTGTAAAACATTTTTTAAATGACTCTTTTTCTTTTTAATGTACTTTATACCCTTCTCTTAATAGTTAATATTTTATCTTGCACATCTCTTCTATACCATTGAATATTACTAACTTGTGTTTAAACATTGAATAACCTCCATTATATAAAAACACTATTTCAAAAATTTATTACTTTTATTTATCTTCTTACATCATTGTTAATTACCAGACAGTATTTGTTTTTCCCACTTAGGTATAGTTCCCATACAGCTCCCACCCCTATAACATCAACTATCCCTTGTGCTCTTCCCTCCCCTGTTTGACCCCTCTCACTCTCCCTCCCCTGCTGGTTGCAATGGTTAGTTTTCAAGTTTTGTCTTTTTTCCTGACCCTGTGCTCAGTTTCTCTGTTTCACATGTCAATGAGACCATCCCATTTTTTTTTCTTTTTCCTTTTAACTTAGTTCACTTAGCATAATTCCTTCCAGCTCCATCGTTGTTGCCACAAATGGCATGAGTTTATCATTTTTGATTGCTGAGTAGTATTCCATCATAAAACACAATAATTTAACCACCCTTCTTCTGTAGGACATTTAGGTGGATTCTAGCATATTTGTATGAATAATAGGTGTATAAAGAAGCTTCTAGTCATAATTGTTTAAAAAGTACTTTTTCATGAACATATTCTCATCTAATTTTCAGAGTATCTACTGAGGTGGATTTAGTAAAACTATCAGTTGAGGCTTAGAGGAGTAAACAACTTGGTCAAGAGCTCTCACAGCAAAGTATCTTTGGTTCTACCCTACTGTAGCTGCATCATTTCTACCCAGGCTGCTCCTCAGTTTGGCAAAAGCACTCTGTCACTCATCAGGTCTCAGAGCATGCTATTCACATGATCTAAAGAGCCAGTAAATGAAAACCCATTATTAAGATTTTATGTAAAGAAGAAGAAACTGCTGCCAATTAAACTAAAACACAATGTTCTCTATTCACTTAGAATCTGTAATTTATATAGATGGAAAGGAGTATTTTATATGTATTTTTATGTAGAAATGACAATATGAATAGCAACCAAATTGACATTCAAGCATGTAATGACAACCCAATTATTCTTGATGTCATATGACTGACAATTTTGAAACGCACCGGATCAATGACTTCCAAAATTATGTGTCTTAGAATCAATGAAATTTTACATCAACAAACCGAAACTAATTCTTAATATAATCTGAAGTACGGGTGCTATGACGGTGGGAGAATTACAGGGACTACAACTGAAAAGAGAAATCAAATACTGACCCAAAATTAAAAATGATATAAGAAAAAAAAAACCTAAAAAATATATATATTTATGTAAATATATTTATGTATATATATATAATTAGATACATAGATATATAATCAGAAGGCCTGAGAGATTATTGAAAAAGGAACTTTCACAAAATATGTGGTTTAATGGGTTATCTGAGTCATCTGCAACCATTTTCCACAGTATGAATGGTTCATCGCCATATTTTCAACTCTTAAACTCAGTAAATGAAAAGTGGCCATTGTTCTCATTAGGAAGGCAAATCCTTCAAAAGAGAAGCTGTTGATACAAGCCTAGACTGTTTCACTTTTATATACAAAGGAGCTTACGATCATCTGTTCACACTCTTTCACTTATTACATACATAGAGAACAACTGTCATTGAAATTTCTGGTTGAAATGTCCCTGTTGACAGTCTTTAAGCCTACTTTGGCTGAGGAAAGTTTGAGTCACAAAAATAGGGTGAGCTCTCAATACTAGAATAATATAGAACTCTCTTAGTGTTATTCCTCTTAAAGAAACACCCATATCTTTTTGTCTTCAGACTCAGGTTCATCCTACCTAATCTTTTGCTAGAATATGATAATTGTTCAATTTTAAAAAAAGTTCGATCCCTACTCTGTTTGAAATTGAAACCACTGAATTCTAGGATAATTGGTATCCCACCCCATTTCTCTTTCCTTTATGAGACACTCAGAGTCCTGTCTCAGGATTAGACCCACTACTTTGATCCCTTTCATAGACAAAAATGAGAAGGTTCAATGAGTCTAAGAGTCTCATTTCAAGTCAAGTCTTTATAATAATAAGGGGAAGGAGTCATCACACTGTATTCCCGAGTTCAAAAACATTTCTGTCATTTTGAGATTAAATTAAAAATAGATCAGTCTTAACTGTACTTTAGCAGAGTAAACCTATTACTTACACCTTCAGAAGATTGTTTTTCTTAAAATAAAAATCATAAAAAATTATCGTCCCCAATAACTTTTTATATGCAGCTCAGTTCTGTGGTCTGGAGGGAGACTCAGAGGCTACTGAGTGCGGGTGGCCCTTTAAGAAGAGTGCTCTGCGTGCCACTTCACAATCCAAGGTGGAAAAAGTGACTCTTAGCAGGAGAGCATCTAAGTATTAAATTTACTGATATGAATCAGAAAATCCTAGAAGGTAAAAGTGGCACACAGGCGATATTAAGGAAGGGATTATTACAGTGGGTGAGCAGACTTTAGACTTTTTTTTTTTTAAAGATTTATTTAAGCATACAAGAGCTGGGGTGCAGGCCCAGTAGTATGGGGTGTTAGAATTACCAGAGACAGAGTGGGGAGCAGAACAGGCAGATCCACTGAAATACACTGCTGAGGGGAGCAGTGGGTGAGGCAGGCAGGAGAGGTCTATTGCACCACGTGGGTTATCTCCCTGGTCATAGACTGAACTCATGCTACAGTGGCTGCCAGTAGCTTGACAGCACAGTCTTTAATGCCTGCACCACCAGGGAGGCCCTAGTTTAATAAGAAATGGCAAGAGAGAGTATCTGTCGATCTTAAACCAGAGAGAATAAAAGTTGGAGGCAGCTACTAGAATGCTGAAGGATTAGTACCGGAGAGCTCTGCTTTATGAGACCTGTGCTTTTCCATGGCAGGGTCAATCCATGCACAGGGGCCAGGGAGGCAACCAGGAGAGGATATCCCATTATGATTCTCTCCTCCTCCCATCATTACCGCTCCTCCCATGGCCACTTTGTGTCTTCCCTGGCCAGCCCAGTTGGAAGTCAGGTAAGATCCACAAGGATCAGAATAAGGTGACAGCATGGCAAAGAATCTAAGGAGCAGATGGACGAGACTGAGCATGCTGTGCAATGGCAGGTTCTGCCTGAGACAAAGGTCAGGTAAATGGTACAACGCTAGTACTCTCCGCCTGTGATAATTGTCTGTTCCTAATCCAGGCTACTCTGCTACCAACAGGAATTCCTCATCTTGTCCTGCCACCAGAGCCCACATTTATCACCCACACAGGTTTGTCTCCTTGAGTCATAAGCTATATTTCAGATGGATTTTTGCCCTTATATTTCTATTTCACTTCTTTCTAGATCCTAATCATTCAAAGAAAGCTATGCCACCCTAGGTGTTGAGATGGCCCATCTAATAAATAACTCCAAGCAGATATCTAAGCCTAGATCAGGAGCTAAAAGAGTTCTCAGAAGTCATTTGTGGTGCTGTCAGAATATTTGACATAATAACATGAATAGGCAACAAAGACCCAACAATGGAATTTTATATGCAATCCCACTTAAGGCAAACAATTTTCTTTTTAATAATGGCCTAATGCAAAGGATGGGAGTTGCCTTAATTAAGTAGCATTCACACACCAAGAATATTTGATCACATGGTGAGAAAGTGATTCTTTTGACACTTATCTCAACGAATGATTACATTAGGAAAAAAGGCTCCATTTGGCCTTAGGACATCTTAATCCCCTCTTTAATCACTTGCCACTCTCCCTTTTTAACAAACAGAAGCAAGCATCGGGCACACACTTCAAGTTCAGGCAATGGTCAATAAATTTAACTTAATAACATTGCATTTTTTCTTGAATTTATATTTTGTGTTACTTTCCATTATAGAGTGAAGATATAGCCTTGACAATGACCTTCAATACATTAATGACATTAATCAATTAAAATAACATTATGTAAAGATTTTTTTCATTTTTATGTAAAAATATTAAGTGATAGGTGAAGCAATGTCGTTTGGGAAACACAACTTTTTCCGAAGGTCTTTGTCTACAATCCTGTAATATACCTATTTCCAGATTGTGTGTTTGTGTGTTTGCTTGTGTTTGTGTATTTGTAATAGCAGTCAGAATTCTAGCCAGGCCCCCCAATATCCTTTGGCATACATACTGTGTATTATTCTTTTACCTTGGGTGCAGGTAAAGCCTGTAATATCGTGGGTTTTTTTCCCCATGTTTATGCTACATAGGAGAAGGAATTTTGCAGACATAGTTTAAGTCCCTATCAGTTGACATCAAGTTATCCAAAAGAAAGTTTTTCTTGGGTGGGCCTGACCTAATCAGCTGGGTCCATTGACGAGACAAAAGACAGCAACAGATGTTTCCCTGCTGACTTAGAAGAAACCTATGAAAGAAATAGACCATGTAACACAGATATGAAAGCTAGGAGCTGAGAGCTGTCTACAGCCCTTAGCCAGCAAGGAAGCATAGAGCCAAGTCCTACAGACACAACCAATTAGACTGCTGAGAATCAGAGAGCTTGTTTAAGTGGGGCCTGTGCTTCAGATGAGGCCCAGTTCTAGCTGACAACTTCCTTTCATCTGCTAAGATCCCAAGCAGAGTGTCCAGCTAAGTCATATCCAGACTTCCGACCCACAGAAATCATGATAGTAAGTTTGTGTTGTTTTAAGCTGCCAAGTTTATTGTAATTTGTTAGACAGTAGTAGGGGAAATACACACATATTTTTCTATGTCTACTTAGCTACATGCACAACATAAATATATATGCAACGCATACACATATACTCAAACACAATGTCAAAGAATTTGGGAGAGTTAATTGTAGACAAGATTTATGGGAGCCTTCAGATTATACAGAAACTGTATCACCTACACCACAAGGGCAATATTATATTACTATTTAACTACCTATAGAAACTATTCATCATTTACCTGCCAAGCAGAAATCATTGAACTTCCAAAGAACTATCAGGATTTCTCCAGACCAGTGCTTGTTACACTTCACTATGCACACAAATCCCTGGAATATTTTATGAAAATACAGACTAACTCTGAAAGTGTGGTTGGGACCTGAGATTCTATATTTCTACCAAATTCCCCACTGAAGCCAGTACTGTTACTGTGAACAGTGACTGCCCAGATCCTTCCCCTTTTTACTAATAGAGCTTTATCTAAACCACAGCAAACTGTTTCCTGTAGAGACTTATCAAGGTGATACTATCTCCTTCCCATTATGAGCACATAGCCAAAGCCCTTCTATTCATGATCCATTCAAAAAGTAAAAGGGCATTGGGACACGTCCATCTCAGAATTCAGATAATCAGCACTGAATTTAGCAGTCATTTCTCTGACAAGGGGCAGGTCACCATGAGACCGGAAGTGTTGATGAAATGTACGCCCAAGATTTGCAGCCTAGCCTAACCTCTATTCAAACTTCTGAGACTGTGAAATTAGTCTGGAAGTCTCCACATTTATTATAAGATTCCTGGTATTTCCTGTTTCCAGTCAGGCTGGCAATATGGCTAGCACAGCCTCCCTCTCTCGTGGTTTATGCTGCTCCCCTTTACCATCCCAGCTAGAATCAAGCAGAATAAAGTAGCACACGAGACATGCAATGTTCAAAATAACTGTCATGGGCAATGTCATTGGGGTAGCCTCCAAAGGGGTCTCACTGCAGTGGTGAGAGACATCATTTCTTCAACTACATAATCTCTCACACCTAATTTTTCTTTTCCTTTCCTCTCACCATTTAATATGTCTCTTGTCATATTATTGGATTTGAAACCATGCGAATGAGGGGTCCCTGAGCCTCCAAATTGTTAAGGGAAGAATCCCTATTGCATGTTCTAAAGTAGTCAACTACCTGCATACACAATGGCAAGCAAAGCAGACACTTAGTGTGAAAGATCTTACTCTCAGGTGAAAGGGGAGGAAAGGGGAGGGGAGGGGAATAGGATAGGAGGATGGAGAGGAGGGGGAGGAGAGAGGAGAGGGGATTTCAAATAAAACACTCCTGATTAAACTCTGAAAAAACTATTCCCTGTGGGCAAATGCCCAGCCAAACAGGCTCACCCAAAGCAGGTGCTGAGGCCTGAAAGCTTGCTCCTACAATGTGGGTGAAGAGCGAGGATTCATAAAGCCATTTCAAGAGTCACAAGTCCCTGTCAGTTCTATATCTCTGATTAACCTCAGTGTAAAACTGACAAACTACAGCTGTGAAATGTTAACACACCTTCATCAGCCATTTGAAATCCTATTGAAACTTCATGCAAGATGGCTATACAGGGGCAGTGGAATTAAAAAATAAAAAGCCCAATAGTCCGCACATATCTGTAATTTCATTTCCATGATTTCAGTTCCCAGCAGTCAAGCGAGGTCAAAAGATACTGTGCTAGTCATAGTAAGACACAGAGAGGAAGAAACCACATTCACTTAACTTTTATTATAGCATATTGTTATCATTCTTCCATTTCACTGTTAGTTATTGTTAATCTCTTATGGACCTAATTTATAAATTAAACTTTACTTTGGAATGCGCATAGAGCAAAAAACATGCTATATGTAGAGGTCAGTACTGTCTGCAGTTTCAGTAGCCACTGGATGACTTAGAACATATTCCCTGCAGGTAAGAGATGTGGTCTGGAGGGGCCTGACTGCCAGATCATTGAGACTGAACTGGGGGTCAGACAAGGATAAACAGACCTTGTGACTGCAGGGTTTCTCCATGCCGTTCCTAGGGGTGCCCGTTTACTCGCCTCTTGACCTTCAAGTCTAGCCCCTACTCTTTCCCTCTCTGTTTGGTACCACAGGGTTAACCTGTGCTGGGTATATATCCCAGACCCCCTTGTCCATTTGGTTTCAAATTAGGTTGGGCCCATAGGAAGCACTGGCCTTAGGCACAGGAAAGAAGTCTGAGTATTTGTCCTCTGTCATCTTTGAGTGGTTTCCCAGAAGTCGCATCTCTTCTATGACACCAGCCCATGCCAGTGGGCTTTCCTCCTAGAAGCCAGGTCCCTACAAGTTTCTACACCCACTCCTCTCGGTTCCCATGGTTGTAGATATGGTACAATGCAGGAACAATGCTTGTATTGTACACCTTTAAATTACTTCACCTTCCCTGGTTTTCAGGTCTTCCAATATATGTCTCTAATTCAGTTTCTGTATTAAATTCTATTGACCACCTTGTGCAGTTAAGTTTTCCTGAAAAGTCAATATACTTAGTTATTTTATAACTTGGTTCCTTTCATTTTTGTGATCATATATTCCCCTCCAACTGGGTTAGAGATGAAATCCTCTAGAGATGGATTTTTCTATTTCCCCAAAGTTCTACACTTCCTAAACCCAGAGAGTTTTCACAAGTGAAGGTCACCTTCTAGGACACCACAGAGCTGCTGAAGGTCAAAAATTATATAGCCAAGCCCATAATTTAGTTGCAAAGTAAAAGGGGTGAGAATAGGCATCTCATAGCTAAAGGCTAATTTCTACAATCTAAATGGCTCCCACAAAGAATCCAGTTCATCCGCATGACCCAATGACTTTGCTCCTAGAAAGTCAATTGGAGAAGAGCGTAGTCTACTGACCCCAAGAATCAGGCCCTCCAGGGCTGGCTCAGCTCTCAATACAACTTCGAACTTACACAGTACTTTCTATCTTCAAAGAACTATGCAGACATTAACCAATTATTCTGTTCTTGGCCCTATGCCGGGTTACACTATCAAGATTTGACAAACTCTTTGTACTTGCTGTAGTTCTGTAGGAATGTAGGTTTGTCTATTTCAATCAAAACCGAAGCCAAGCTGGGACCTTCAGCTGAAGGAAGCCTTGACGATTTAATATTTAATACAAACACCCTGTTCTCATAAACCAATTCTCTTTAATAGAAAAAAAATTGTCATTAGAACACAGCTGAGCAAAAAGGGAAAAGGTTATAAACTTTGAAAAGAACAAAATAGTTAATGTTTGGAGCTTTTCAAGTGTTTTCAACATACAATTGTGCAGCTGTGGTAACTCGGGAAGGGGGTTTTGCTTCATCTCCTTTCATCTGCCTATGGGCGCCTATTATTAAAGGTTTACATTTTGTTTATGCTCTCCATGATGTGCAGATATTTTCTTTCCCTTTTGAATTTCCTACTTCTAGCTTCCCCTTTGAGATCCCTTTGTCTTTCAGGCCTAGAGCTGATGATGAGAAAGACAGAAATTAGCCCTACAAAATAAAGCTGCCTGCTTTAAACAAGATCAAGCACTACCTAAAGAAGCTGGAATCCCAGCCACCTCACCCTGCCCTTTCTTAAATCTGGTCCTGACTCAAAAGGACTACCCCTCACTCTAGACTTTCCTTATTGCTTCTTCTATGAGCCATGCTTCAGAAAGGGCCCTCTGTGATGAAAATCAAGCCAGCTGGTTCCTGAGGTCAGAATTTCACTGTGGCAAAAATATCTCTACTTTTCGTCAGACTTCTAAGTAGTAGACAACTGGAGTACAACCAAGACCCAACAAATAGTGTTTGCCATCTGGATTTGATTTACAAACCAACCACATGGCATTTGCACTTATTGACTGACAAGTTCGATCGCAAACCAGCCTCAGCTTTCCCATCCTACATGTTCATGGGACTTTAGATAAGTAACTTTGGCACTGCGTAGATTCCTAAAATCTACCAGGCAATGGAGCTACATAAGAGGTTGACCCTAATAAAATTATAGCACAATCAAAGATAGAAAAGATGGAGACAACTTGGGTTTCAAATAGCATTAGCAGTCAACAAGTTGCTATTTCATGGTGGGCACTTGGTGATCAAAGTTTCCACTGGATACTCAAGTACTGTTAATGGCTGACATTTAGTAAAGCAAAGAAAAACAGAGGTTTATAGGAATCCCAGAAATATTCCCTCCCACGGATTCCCATGCCCAGATTCCATTTAACAATGTATTGAAATCATATTCTCACTTAAACATTTGAGACTAGCAACCCCAGGTTTTCAGTGATTTCTTCTTGTTTTTTATGATATACATATTATCTAGTCCCCCTACTTGCATATATATGTGTATGTGTATATATATATATATACATTTCATATAATACAGACTTATAGCATTACATATTTTGTGACGATGATGCAGATTTAAAGGACTTTTTTTTTAAGGTTCATTTATTTATGCATACAAGAACTGAGGAACAGACCAGAGGTATGTGTATGTGGGGGGGAAAGGGGGTGAGAGGATTCACCAGAGACAGAGTGGGGAGCAGAACAGGCAGATCTACTGACAAACACTGCTGAGGGGAGCAGCGGGCACAGCAGGAGAGGTCTGTTGCGCCATGTGGGTCCCCTCCCTGGCCGGAAGCAGGGATCCAACTAATGCGGCAGTGCTGCAGTTTGTTTCATAGAGCGTCGCTTAACCCATTGTGCCACCAGGGAGGCCCAGATTTAAAGGATTCTTTGGGAAGTGATCCTAGAACCAGAAGTGAGAGAACAGAAAATGCTACTACAAATGTATATTATCTAGGTTGCTGCTGTAAAGAGTAAGGCTCAGTTCCATGAAGCATACTAAGTATCTCATAGAATTGTCCAACTGCAAGGTGGGAGACTGAGATATTTATCCACAAACTTGTCTCCCATGGATTCATTTTCCAACTCTTCTGAGAGGCATTTATGAGTCAAATATGCTCAAGCTCCCATGGCTGGGCAGAAGGCCCTGGAGCACAGCAGAGAAAGCCACACAGCGCACACTTGAAGTGAGATGCTGACAGCTGGAGAGGAGCCCTTAGTTCATGGATGTGTCTCTCACATTGAAATAGTGGGGCGGAGGAGGCGTTTGACTGAAACAGGAGGCAGAGGAGACTCTGAGGCCAGAGAGCTCCTAAAAAGCCCCAAAAGGCCAAAAGACTACAAACCAGAATTAAGGGCTATAGCAACAGGGGCTATAATCTAACAGAGGATAGTGCCTGATACAGAACCCTGTCTATGGGTTTTTACGTGTGTGTACAATTGCAAGAGATCTCGGGCTACAGGAACAACAGCCACGGGGTTTATTTACAAACAGGGGGAAATAAAAGCATTTATGTATCCACAAGAGTCTGGCTGCTCCATTCATACAGCATTTGTGATTGTAGTCACTGGTCACCAGGAGTGCTGGGCAGCACTGGCTAGTAGCGATGACCATTACTTGGCCTGCAGAGGGGATGTCGATATTAACAGCTCTTGTGAGTTGTTGGTTTATACCACAACGAACAACACTTTGAGATACCAGGCCCAGGGTCTTTGGTGCGCCTTTCAGTCAGTGTTAGAGACAGGACGAAGGCCCAGTCTCTGCAGAGTTCTTCAGCGTCTCTCCCCTGTGCACCTTTCAGTCAGTGTTAGAGACAGGACCAAGGCCCAGTCTCTGCAGAGTTCTTCAGCCTCTCTCCCGAACTCAGAGGGTGGCTGCTGGACACTTCCTTCCTTTCTTCAAAGGCTAGAACTGTCTTCTCCTCTTTAGGGTTCTCCTTTCCTCTGAAGGCGCTCTTCCTCAGGGCTGCCATTTCTCTGGACCTCTTCTTCCTTCTGGCTGCTGCTTCTCCACCCTCTTCACCATCTGCTCCTCCAATGTCAGGTGAGCCCGTTGAATGAATGCTTTGAATGAGTGCTCCAGGCTTCCTCTGACCCTAGCTTATATTTACTTTCAGGGTGCCCCCCTCCACAGTCTGACTGGACAATTTTTTAATCCTGCACCTGATTGGTCTGTTTCATAATTCAGGAAGTGTAATTTATATAAAAGTGTTCTGCTACCACTGACTTGTAATGAGAGGCAGAGTCCTGACAACAAAGCATTAATCAACACACAGCTCACACCCAATTGGTCCATTCCATGATCCAGGCAGTACACTGCTACATAAAAGGTTTTTGAGGAGCAACTGCCACAACTATCTTGCAGTGGAGCTGCACACATATCTGCTCCTGCCTGCTGTAGCCTGGTAAAAACAAGTGAGCAGAAATTAGAGGTAGACCATTCATCTATGCCACCAACACCAAAGGAATTTGTTCTGTGTCCAGCACACCAACTTGAACTACAAATTTCTCAGGACAGAGGTTGCTTTTCCTGACTAGGTGCCACATCATCACCGACCATAGCACTGGCTATTTGGAAGGTGAAATAAAGATTTCTGAGAAGAGCAAGCCAGAACAAAACATTACCACCCCCCCACCATGCCTGTTTTATTCTTCCCTATCTTATTCCTAATATCACTTTCCATCCTTCTAGCATTTTTAAATGTTACCCCCCCCAAAAAAAAAAGTGATTTGAACTATGGTGGAAAGAACCCTGAAATTTACAACACTAAAATCTGGGATTGAGTCTTAAGTCAACCTTAAAATGAATGACACTGAGAGATCAAAAGCCTCTTAATGCCTTATATGTAAACCTAAGAGATGCTTTCCCCCTGAGGTTAATATAAAAATGAGCATATATCAGTGTGAAAAGCACTTGGAAATCATGGGAATGAATACATGTGTAAGGGATGTTCCTTCTCATAATCCTGGACAATTGCTTCCTAAATATCGATACCTACTCTTCCAGTTAAAAAGTTCTGAGCATTTTCATTGCCAGGGAGGCACAGAATATAAAAAAATGATATCATCTGATGAGGCTCCTTTGCTTGTTGATAAGCCCTGAACCATTTCACAACTATGATAATTACATTTTTCTACTAGAGTACATTTTGCTAGTCCCCTTTGGTTAATAAACACTATCAAGCAAAAAAAAACCCCAAGTCAGTCACTTTTCTCACTTACTCCCCTAGAGCTTCCTTTATATATTGTCCACTGTATCATTTCTCTAATACTATACTACAAATAATGCTTACATTACAAACCATGCCAAAATTTAGTGGCTAAAATTAATAACCACTTTTAAATGGACATGGATTGATGAATGAATGGAAGCATATACATATAGGTGGATATGTGATAAAACAAATATACTAAAATACTAATGGTGGGATTATGGTTATTCCATTTTTTTCATTATGTTTGGAAATTTTTATTAAAAATGAAAAATTAATATATGTCTCAAATATTTGAGTTCCTCTGTTGTATGTTGGGCCAGGCTGAACTGGCCCAACATACAACTGTTGTATGTTGAACCCTAGCTGGACTTACTCAAGTGTCTGAACTATCACATGGAAGATCTACTAGGGACCTTGTGATATGATGGCCATACACAAGATGAGTCTCCTCCGTATATAATTTTTTAAATATTTATTTTTATTATTTATGCATACAAGAACTGAGGTCTAGGCCAGAGGTGTGGGGAGTAAGGGGATTCACCAGAGACAGAGTGGGAAGTGGATCAGGCAGATTGACTGATACACTGCTAAGTGGATCAGCAGGCAAGATAGGAGATGTCTGCTATGCCATGTGGGTCAGCTCCCTGGCCAGGGACTGAAATTAGGCCACAGTGGCTGGTGATAGTTTGATAGCTCTGAGGCTTCAACTCCTGTGCCACCAGGGAGGCCCTGTCTTCTCCATATTCATCCTTTAGTCAGCTACTAAAGTTTGTTCTCATAATGGTCATAGAAGTCCCATTTATAAGGCTGTTTGATTTCTTGGCTTAGAAATGTCACACATCACTTTCACTGCAGGCTATTTGTCAAAATAACTCATGAGACAAGCCCAGATTCAATGGTGGGGAAATAAACAGGAAAAGTAAAAAATTCAAACCACTTTTGAAATCTATTATACTCACCTTGCTGGTTGTTTATCATTGTTATCACAAAGCATTGGGACCTCTACAATCAGACTTAGAGACTCAAATAATTCTGGACACTTGCATCAGTCACAACACATAGCACTTTCTACATCTAGAAGTCCTCAGACCCCAAAAGAAAGAGATGATACTTTAAGGTCCATAGAAGCAGTCAGTAAGGTTTCAGGCATGGCAAAGTTGGTAATTGCCATCCTAAGGGAGTAATGAGGAAATGAAGTTATTACTATTCACTCTCAACCTTGGGGTTCTACCATCCCCAACCTTCTCCATCATGCAATACACTGACTTGCCTTAAACTCATAGGTCTTCCAGTATAACCCCTTTCTTGGTACCTTCTGAAGATTTATTGCTTATGTTCCAGCCTTGGTAATCACTAATCCACAGTTCTCAGAGCCCAACCTTTCCTCTGCACAGCAGATTTCAGTGTTCATCACCAGCCATCTTCTGTCTCCTGGCCTTCCTCATATTTAGACAGCTTTGGGTTTCTTTGTACTCTTACAAACACACCTGTGGTGAAAACCCCAACATCATTAGCACCACTGGCTCAGCCAACTATCAATCGGGCAATGGCAAACCCAACTTTCTGAAAGCAGGAAAGCCAAATATCGTTCTCTTCAAAACCAACCCATAGAGCGGGGGGGCTTTCAACAACTGTTTGCTATCAGGTCAATAAAGAGAAGTAGACAGTGAAAATTACTTCCTAATATGGATCATTGAGTTATTACTAAGCAAACTATGGAATCAAGTCTTTCTTGTTAGTCACTTACCAAACTCAGAGACTATGAGATTTATTAGTTTTTAATTAGCCTTTTCATTACATCATTAGTACCTTCTCCATTACTGTAATGGAGAAAGAGCAGAAAGGTATAATTTTATGGTGTTTACTGATCAAGTTACATGATTAAAGATGACAACTAAGCCTGTTTAACATTCTTAAGAGCTGAGTAGAGGGTGATTAGGTGGAGGGGTTAGAAGAAGTGAGAGGCTGTGATACAGGGCAGCAAGGGGCACTGAAACTGGCTAAGGACACTGCCCAAACAGTTTACCAGTCACTGTCTGGGCTCTGCACCCACATGCACAATTACAGGACTACTCAGGTTCATACAACAACAATAATGGGATTTATTCAACAAACAAGGGAAAACAGAGTTACTGAGGCTACAAATGGTCATTTACCTCACCTGAAGTAGTGTCCAGGGTTTTTAAGTCCTGTACACAAACACTCCCAAGATGGCCTCTTCCTGCCATCGAAGACACAGAACTCCTATCCTGAACAAGAGGACATGCTTCCAAGAGGGCATCTTCCTGCCATTGATGGCCTAGATCACATGGCAGCCTGACTATAGACCGGGATCCAATTCAAGAAGGTAACAGAAGACACAGCACGAGATGCTCACCAGAGCTGCCCAAGATGTGCCAGCACAGCACCAGACAAGTGACGCTCAGAACTGCAGATATAGCAGCTGAACAATCTGAAAAACCGCCCACACTCACGCAGCACAGCGAGGCACCCAGTTCTGAATCTTCTCCTTTTCCTTCCAGGCTGTAGCAGCAAAGCTGGGAACCATTTCAGTCTCTTGTCTACCTGAAAAGTCTCCAAACTTTTCATTCTGAGGTAGGCTGCTGGAATCCTCTTCACATCCTTCAGAAGCCCACAACAGCTTTCTGGAATATCAGAGTCTTTGTCCTGACATACGTTTCCTTTATGCTGGGGCTATCTATCCTCACCAGCACCCTCCTTCAGGAGACATCACCTGCAACATCTTTGACTTAAGCCACTGCTTACAATTGGACATCAAGGAAAGCAAACACTTTTAGGTTAACATGAATGAAATCACAGATTCTTTGCCCCACTCTATTTTGAATTAAAGATATTACCATGGACTGTGATGGAACCTCCTTAGTTTATTATTTTTTTTAATGAATAAGGGGGAGAGGGAGAGTAGGGAAGTGAAATATTTGTAACAATAACTAATTTTATATCAAATCACAGGCAAATTGATGCCAGAGATGCAGGCCACATCCACTCCTAAGTAGAAATCATACACCTCTGTCCACACTCAAAGAGCAGATGCCAGTGTGATGACTTAAAAGTATGACCAGCTCGTATGCACCTCATTTTTCCACCTATAAAATGAAAGGTTAAAAACTAGTCCTTCCTCTGATATCTTTTGCCACTAATATTTTGGAACCTCAAAGCCAACATCTCACACTTGCCATCTCCGGTCAGTGACTCTTACCAGTGTTGGGTCCCAGTGCTTATTCTGGAAGGGTGGCATCATTCTAAACACTGTGTTACTGGACAGTCAACTAAGACATAGGTTCCCAAAGGTGCTGTATTCCCTGCTAGTCAAAGCTGGTGCTTATAAGAGTAGCAAGGACATCCCTGGGAACTCACCAGAGAACCAGTGTCCAGGCCTAGCCACACCTACCTCTAAATCTGCATTTTGACCCAGGAGATTCAGAGTCTTGTTACAAAGTTTAAGAAGCAGAACTCTAGGTCACAAAGACGCTAAGTATCCAAGCCAGAAGGCAAATTCAAACCTTCTGATATTACATCCCACATCCCACATGTTTTCCACCCATACCACACCCACCCAGATGATGCCTCCTTCCAGAAGAAACTGGCCCCTATTTAGCTATTCTTATCAACCAGGGTCAGAATGTCAAGCAAATCATCACATCATCAGATACCCTCTGCAATCTCTCTGGAGTGTTCTTTAAACCCATTATAATCATAATGATGAGTTTCATTCCATGGCTGGTTTGTTCTCTGTTCCCACCCCCATATAATTAGATTAATGTTTTATCCAAAATGACAGCATTGCAAATGACTTTGGAAATGATGGATACACCAACTTTTCAAATGAATTTAAGAATAAGACCTAATGATATAACCTAAAAGAAAAACAAAAGCATTTTTTATAGAGTGATTAAAAACCTCTTTTGTTGATGATGAGGTGGTAACAGGCACCAGGAAGGACTTTCTTTAAGTATTGGCCTTGGTTTCTCTCTTGATGCTTTAACGTCTAAGACATCAGAGGGGACCTCCACTTAGCTGTGAATAGTGTCAGTCGGGAGACCCCAGGCAGACTGGTCCCCCATTAGTTGGGTTCCTCCAGAGTTGTAAACACGGTGCTCTCCCAATCTGTTTTCTGAGATGATCTGTATATAAAGCATGTGTGTGGCGGGAGATGATAGCTCGCTTGAGGCTTTCAGCAATCGATGTTTACAGACTATAATGGAAACCACAAGTTTCTTCTTTAACTCAAGTCAGTATACATTCCTGCAACCCACAGGCAAATTAGAGCAGGGAGGGGGGTTGGGAGGGGTTCACAGTGAGTCATCATTTCACATTTTTTAACAGCTTAATGAACATCTAGAAACGCTGTATTAGCCAGCAAAAATACAGTATTTTTTTCCCCAACCAAATTCTGCAATGACCCTATTTGGACGTGGAATTCCTTGAGCATCTACTTAAAATGACTTCCCTCATGAAAGGTAAGTGACTAATGTTTCTACCACGGAGCTACAAACAAAAACATATGAAAAATTCACAACTATCTTCAAGTTAATAACCTCTCCATTTGCCTCAAGTTTGGGAGGGAGGAAAACAGTAATTTCTCTTAGGTTCCATTAATCCTCTGGAAAGCCTAGCCTAGGGTGCTAGGAAGAAAAGACAAAATTCTCAGATCTGAAAGCAGCTCTCAGCCAACATTCACAGTGCTAACAGACAGATGGTAAATATAGTAGGGGTTCTAAAGCCACAGCCGTGTGCCACTGGATCTCTCAGATCTATGTGTATGATCATTAACATTTTCAGATCATCAAAAATACCAGTATGTATGTGGTCTTGGTGACCTCGATATTCCTGTCCTCCTTTTATATTACACCTGGGGAAAAAAACTGGAGAAAAGTGTTGCTGCTTTTCCCAGAACTACTTAATCTCTTAATTGTACATGCATGTGTGTATATAGGTAGGATAATGCTACATTAAATTGGTCATTTCTATTTCAATATCTCTTGAAAATTGAGAAAGAGAAATCAAATCATTTCCAAGCTTTGTTTCTGAGCCCCAAGTAAATATCTTTTCTATTTTTCACTTTTCCATTTTAATCTTTTCTAATATTCCTGACCATTTGCAGGCTCCAGAGCCAAATCCAAGATCTAAAGTATCCCATTGTTCCTTTAGACCAAAATTGGCATATTTAAATCACTTGTGTCCTTTGTTTTCAAGGGAGGAATTCTGTGAATTTTCTTCTTGAATTTACAAAAAATATGATGCAAAGATATTATTTCTGGAATCATAATGGGGGCACGACATTGAAATTTCAAGGATATTTCTTCATGTCCCTGCAGATTAGATTTAAAACTATCTGTTGCAAGTCACTCATATAGAATTTGTAGTTACTGAGAAAAATATTCCTGCTTTAAATTCCTATGTGAATTTAACTGAGGTACAGCTCAAAAGAACCGAGGATTATGGTGATGAATGCTAATAACAAAGAATAAGGTATAATAAGAAATTGTGAGAGAAAAAAATGCTTAATTCCTTTCTAAATTATGTGTGCTTTTAGTGGGTAAATTCCTCTGAGTAAAGTTTTTTCAACTTTGTTAATTCACTTTTAAAAAGGTTTTCTCTTCAAGGTCCCTAAAAGAAAGCAAGCATTGTAAGAAAAATAAATAAAAATAAATAATTTAAAAAAAATTTTTAAAAATGTTTTCTCTGTATATCTAACATTCAATCTTTTTTGTGTGTGGGTTTTTTTTAGTTTTTTTTATTAAAATATTTTAAAATTTACATATACTTGCCATCAATTGTAATCCCCATGGATTCCCCATCACCATCTCACCAGTGCACCATCACCTCAGTCCCTCGTGCTCCCATCTACCCTCAACCCTCCCCCTCCCCTCCCCACCAGGTGTCCCCAGTCTGTCCTTGTCTCCTCATTTTTGGTTTCTGTGTCTTTATTGCAGTTAATGTTATTATTATTATTGTTCTGATTCCTTTCAGTGATCCTCCTTTGGTTCCCCTAACATTCAATCTTATTAGAACACATTAGTATTTAGTATAGCCTGAGGCGTTCCTTGGGGTAATTTCAGGACTTTTAGCTCAGTTTTCAGCAGCAAATGGAAAAGAAGAATCAAATAGTCTTGTAGCTCCAAAAAGGAGGTTGTATGTGGACAGACTAATTTCCAACTTGTGCTCTTCTTTACTCACTTCTTCTTTCAGCAGATATTTACTGAGGATCTTTTGGGGGAACAGTATGTGCTGAATGAACTTCCCTCAGTGAACTCCATCTAGGTAGTGGAGTTTCATCTAGATGCTGGGCAGAGTCTGGTGCACAAAAATTGACAGAGGCCATGCATTCCCGTAGCTTCCATTTTAATGGAATTTTAAGGGGTGGATAAGAGATGATTAACTAATTAACAAGTCAGTGAGTAATTTAACTAATAAGAAATGTACCCAAAAAGGCTAAAATCAGAGGTAGTCCTGTTGCACTCAGATTCTTCTCTGACTGCCAATACTTCTCATGCACTGCAGTTTTTGTTTTGTTTGTTTTCTGTTCCAGAGCTTTCTGTGTTAACTCCTGAACCCTGGATTCAGAGTTAGCCCTGATCGCGGAGGAGTTCATGTATCCCTAAGAGCAACCTTCCACCAAGAGAGAACAAATGCTAAAGGATAAACATTCCTGCTTTCTAGTTTCCAGGTGGACAGTTTTTCCAGGTCTTCTCCAAGGTTCTTGGGACATCTCAGTGAGATTGCTTATGCACGCTTTCATTGCTTTTCTTCCTTTTTTGCATCATTGACCCTATTCCTTTACTCTTGCTTCCTAGGATCCCCTTTCAAATAAGACTTCTGGGGCCAGAATCCACTTAGAAGGAAAACTAGGATAGAAACTATCATGAATAGTCAGGTTGACAGCAAATGAGCTCCCTGGGCCATTGTCACAGAAAATGAGACAACCAGATATTGTGTCGCCAGTCTCACATAGAGTGTTTCTTTGAAAATTGAGTTTGAATCTGATCAGGCCTCTAAATCTTAATAGCAGTTCACAGGAACAAGTTAAACTATTCCCTGCGCGTGCAATCAGCAATTAATAATGCAGGAGGTGGAAAGTTTTGCAGGGCAAATGACCATAACTAAGTGGTAGTATGCAAAAAAAAAAAAAAAACCCTGTAAAATTAGCCATAAAAATGACAAATGATGAAGGTTATAAAACAAAACAAAACAAAAATATATCAAATGTCATGAAGTGTTATGTGCAAAACTAGGGACATATTGATTTTACTTAGATTCTAATTGAAAAAAATGTGTTTGAATCAAATGAGGAAAACTGAACACAAGGGTGTTAAGCCTCAGCATGAGTTCGATCCCCAGTCAGGGAGCTGACCCACATGGCACAACAGACCTCTCCTGTCTTGCTTGTTGATCCCCACAACAGTGTATTTCAGCTAATCTGCCTGTTCTGCTCCCCACATCTCTGGCTAATATCCCAGCTCTTTTTGTCAAAAATGTTTAATTTATTTATGCATACAAGAGCTGGAGTACAGACCAGACGTGGGGTTTGAGAGGATTCACCAGAGATAAAGCAGGGAGCAGAACAGGCAGATTGACTGAAATACACTGCTCAGGGGAGCAGCAGGTGAGACAGGTGAGGTCTGTTGTGCCATGTGGGTCCCCTCCCTGACCAGGGATCGAACTCACCGTAATGGCTGTGAAAGCTCAAAAGTGTGGCGTTCAACCCCTTATGCCACCAGGGAGGCCCTATATCCTAGCTCTTATATGCATAAATAAATAAATAAATAAATACATTTTTTAAAATGCCGAACACAAAGATATGTCTATTATGGAAGTGCATGTATGTGAATTTATCAGGATTCTCTTAAAAAGTTTATCCCAACAGAAAGGAGTAGGTATAGAGGAAAGAAGGATGGCAGAAAGACCATTTTTCTAACTGCATAAGCACAAAGGATTCACTATGCTATTTTCTCTATGTCCTTGTATGTTTGAAAATATCCCTAAATATAAATAATAATAATAATAGTAATAATAATGCTACACTGCATTGTTGTGAAATTAACAATGAATGTTTTTGAGCACTTTGCAATGGCAGCTGCCCTACCTCCATTATTACTATGGTCACTTTATAGGAACAAGATAAACCCCTATCCAAATTTCGGTTCTGATGCTAAGAATGATGATGCTAGCCATCCACCAAAAAGTATGAAAACTTTTATTATTCGCATCATAATACTTCTAGTGGAGAGCAGAAAAGGGCTGTCAAATTGTTCTGACAGTGGCTTTGTGTTTTTATTGCATTGGGGGCAGGTGTATATGGTTTCCATGTGCAGAGAGGGGCTTGGCTCTCCCACCAGCTCCAAAAGAAAGAGCACCCAGCTTTCTTCTTAGTGTTCCATATGTGGGGAGCAAGTAAAAGAAGAATGGTGAGGTTTAAAAGCTATTGGCAATTGAACATCAAAAAATGGTATCGAACCACTACAATCCATTTCATGCACAGTATGACCCTCTATGGTGGGACAGTAGTTCTTAGAAGAGGACACAAAGGCTCAGCAGGGTGAAGATACTTCCAAGATCATCACGGTAGCAGCATTAGAACCAGAGCCTACTGTGTGCGGCACACGCTGCACAGTACTACATCCTTTTACATGGGGCACGAGGCATTTCCTTGTGCGAGGATCACATCTGAACCACCCTCTAGCCCCCAAAATCAGGAGGTTTATTATGCTGATATCCAATGCAGAAAATTAAGGTCCAACCCCAAAAGATAGAAGTCAAGAAAGATAACAGATGTAAGCAGCAGACACAGCCTTCTCTGATGCTAAATAGCTTTTCCACTGAAACCATTACAATCGTTTTGGTTGCAAGTAGCAAAATGGCTTAAACAATAAGAAACTGCCTCAGGACCTCCCTGGTGGTGCAGGGGTTAAGTCTCAGAACTATGAAGCATCTGTAGCTACTGCAGCAGGAGTTCATCCCCAGCCAGGGAGCTGACCCAAGAGATCTACTGAAGCAGTAGATCTCTTCTGTCTTGCCGCTGCTCCCCTCAGCAGTATATTTCAGTTCCCCACTGTTCCCCACTCTGTCTCTGGTGAATCCTCTCACCCCCTGCACTTTCTGGCCTGTACCCCAGTTCTTGTATGCATCAATAAATCTGTCTTAAAAAAATAAAAGGAATCTGCCTCATAACCCCAAATAGGAAATGTAGACGTGGGGCTGGACCCAGGGTCATTTCAACAGCTCATCAAGGCAGTCAAGGTCTAGCTTCATTTCATGTTTCCATTTGCCCCCTCAGTGCCAATTTCATTCACAAGCTAGAAGCAAGGTGGGCACAGGCATCCCATTACACGTGATAGCAGCAAAAGGAAAAAGAGGAATTTCCTCAAAGAGAAAAAAATGTGTTTTCTAGAAGCCATCCAGTCAATTTCCCTATCTTGTTGGTCCATGGATTGGATCACGTGCCCATCCCTAATCTACTCACCAAGGATCTTCCAGTGGTGCTAAAGGACAACAGACATCCGACGTCAGGTTGAAAAGAAGCCAGAACACGCTGGAAGTGCCCGAGCCCAGAGAGGCCCAGCTTTGCTCCCATACACTGTGCCACACAAGAGTGTGAGTCTTACCCTTCAGTTCTGTCATGACCAGCCAGAAATCTAGATTTTTCTACATTCAGATTTATACGTGTTAGCACAAATCAAATTTTGAAAAATACATTTCAGCCTCTATAGCTAGAACAAATCATGTCTATTGACTAAAAACTGTCTTGGGATGCCAGTGTGTACTCTCTGAACAAAAAGCATCTCAGAGATAGGTCCAACTGGACCAATCCATAGGTCCACTATGACAGCTGAGAGTATTTCTTTATTTTTTTTAATTAGTAAAGTTTTATTTTTCAAAATGTCCAGTTAGTGGGACCTGTTTATGCATCTTGGCCAGCAGCTAGAATATCTCCACTCTTGCTTTTTCTGCTATAAATGACTTGTGCTGTGTTTTGAAAACCATTTGATAAGCCCCTCACTAAGGAGCTCCTGAAGGACCACCCTGGCCAAGGAACCATGAATCTTCAGTCTCTCAGACACAACAGCGGGGTTATGAACTTAGAGTTGGGAACTTCGTTGGAGTGTCATATGTGACTTTGTCAAACAAGACTAGGTTATCGAGCTTGTTCCAAACTTTGCTTTTGGACCACTTCTTCCTTTAGCTTCACCCCCACATTTGTTAACTGGGTCTTTGTCGTTCTTGGGCCAACATTCTGGCATCTTTCTTCTTATCATCCCTGATGCCATTGAAAAGCTCAGAGAGTGTCCGCTATCACTAAAATGCTGGACACAAAGGTGAGAGGTTGTATTTCAGACAAGCTTCTGGATGCTGCTGCTGGTCTCTGCCACACATGGAGAAGCCCTGTCCTCTCCTCCTCCATTTTTTATCCACTTTATGGGGTGAGTGTGTAAAGTCCAACATTTCATAATTGTTGTTAGAGCAGCCTATTCCTCCTCTCTTCTGTTACTGAATATCCCACCTGCCTATTGAGAACTCTTTGACCTCTTCTGACCCTCAGAATTTTGGGAGAGACCATCTAAATATCCAGGTTGGCCATGGCCCTGTTCCTATGCCTCTCTCCAAATGAAATGAAATGAAACACATCATGGTATAGAAAGGCAGAAAGAACTTCAAACAAACTGGCTCATTATTCCCCTCCACAAATGAGGGAAGGGCACAAACAAATAAACACAATATTGCTGAGGGGAAGCCAATGCAGGCTGGGCCTGGTTTTCGCCAAGTAGTGACCTCCTCCAGTGAATTAAATGCCCAGAGCCTCACACTCTCATCTGGTCCTCATTTTCAATCGGCAGTAAACTGATATGTTTTGTTTTGTTTTTTTTTCACTTTCATTATAGCTTGTTTTCATCTAGTTTATATTTCCAAATGTACTGGTTTTCAAGCCTGAACTGTCATATTAAAAAAAAAATACAGCTTAAAAAATGTAGGCTAGCCGACCCAATGGCACCAGGAAGGGGGCCAGGCCCTTGGTTTGTGAGAACTCCTTGGAGATTTGCTTTTCTCTGTGTTAATTCCATGGGGAGCCACCAACTGGTGGGTGGGTAGGAAGTGAGCAAGAAGGGGCCCAAACTGCCTTCCATACCTCTGTGTGGGGCGGCATGCTGAGCAGGAAGGAAAGGGAAGGAGAGGAATCCCCACATTTCCACAGCGCATGCTCAGACCACCCCAGCCAGGGCATTGAGAACTCTGAAGAAGTAGACAGCTGGGGTCACCCACCTTACAGCTGAAATTTGTCAGCTTGCCAGATGATGGCAAAAAGGACCGACCCCCCAGTCAGTGAGAATGGAGACCCATGCTTTGTGCACAAAAGGGAATAGCCAAAATCCTTCCCTCTGACTAAGTCTCAAAAGAATTAGTCAGCGATGGAATGAATACAATAGGGAAAGAGCCATGAGCATTCCCAGCACCCACCCTGAGGTGCATGGACAACACCCTCCTGCAGGACAGAGACTGTGCAGGATGACCCCTCTGGGCATCTGCCAGGTCTCCAGCTGCACCATCAGCAGAAGATCTGAGCTGATTCCCCTGGGCAGGGACCTCCCTCCCTCATCTGTACTCTCTGCAGCTGGGTCTCTCCTCCCTGCCGCAGGAGGTATGACTTAGGACCCAAGGAGCGTGGTAAACAGAGTCACAAGCTCTCCAGAGTAGAGCTCAACACTGGATGGTCAGAACTTCAAGAACTAGGGACCACCCAAAAGAATGGAAGAGGATTTGGTAATGAATTGAGATGCATTACCAGGCAGTCTCCATTTTCTGTGGCTCCTAAACACAATTCAGAGATGGGCTTTTTCCTTTACAGAATGTGTTAAAGTCCAAATATGGGTTTTTCCTCCAAGTTTAACTTTTCATGTAATTGCATAAAAAAATAAATATTTGAAGTGTTGGCCTTCACAGTCCTTCTCTGAAGTCTCTTTTTGGCTGACTCCAAGGCTCATTTTTTTCTTTTTCTCTCCATCTCTCCTGCCAAGGTTCTTGTCATCCCGGGGTAGCAGCCCTCTTCTTTCCAAGGATACTTTAAATCTGCTCTCTGGTCACTGCATAAAGCTTCTCCTTCTTTCTGGTGTCAAGTTCAGGAAGTCAAAACTTTTTCCCCAATTCTCATCTTTTAGCAAATACCTTCTATTAGGCTGTCAACTCATCTTCACTCTACTTTCTCCATTTTCATAGACACAAACACAAACACAGACATCCCACCTCATCATTATCTCTTTTTCTCTTCTCACTCTACCTACCTACTTCCTGCCCTTCCTCTCTTGATCTTCTGTTGGAAGTCTAGGAAAATCTGGAAAATATTTATTTATTAGGTTAAAGAAATGTTTCATTATAAAATGAGGAAAAAAATTATTTAAAAGATACCAGGCACCTAGTATTTGAGTTCTTCATATACTGATTAAGTCTTCAGTTGTACCAGGTACTGTGTTTTAGAGGAATTAGAGTTTAGAGTTCATCCATTTATCAAATAGTTCTGTGAGTTAGGACTCACATGGCATCCATTTGGGGATTCAGAGAAGGTAAGCAATTAGACTGAATTTGCACAGCTAGTTAAAATTGCAGCTAGGATTTCAATCCTGGCAGTTGGACTCAACAGTTCCTGCTTTAAATATGTTATGTTAACTTCTCTCAAAAGTTCAGAAAAGGATCTGATAAACCTTCCCAGAGCTGAGAACAAGAAGCACAAGCCTATATTTTGGCTCAGGTACTTGGAATCTGAGATTATTCAGAGTTGTGCACAGGATATCTATCAGGAATCAAGACATCATGGCCTGTAACAGAGAAGTCATTTCCAATCTTGTTTGCATTTATACTTGGCATTTTTAAGAAGCTTGATGACCAGGCCTCACCCAGGTCTGATTATATGAGAATACCCTGGGGGCAGAACCCAGGTATTGGTATTTTTTAAAAATCTCTCCTGGTGTTTCCAATGTGCTATTGAGGCCAAACCTCACTGAAATGGTGAAATATCAGGCAATATGAAACAAATTAGGGAAGTTCTTTTTATAGGTGGCAGGGTTCTGAGACACTCAGAGATATTCCAGTATTTCTGAAATGATGGCCAAATTCATACTATTCTTCTCTATCAAGTCAGTGGGGAAGAAATCGGCCTAACAGTACCCAAAATGGCAGGTTATTGTAAAGAAAAGCAGTTTGAACTCAGAGTCTGTAAGCCCAGTGTTTAGGTTTTATTCATCTGCCACTTTCTAGCTGTGTGACATTTTTGAAATTATGATAAAATACATATAATGTGACACAATATTAACCATTTTAAGCACACAGTTCAGTGGAATTAATCACATTCACACAGTTGTACAACCACTACTACCATCCATGTCATATAAAACTAAGACTCAACACCCATTCATTATCAACTCAACATTCCTTCCAGCTACACACCTGGTAGCCACCGTTCTACCTTCTGTGTCTGACTCTGACTACTCTCTGATTACTCTAGGTGCCCTATACAACTGTAATCATGCAGAATTTGACTTTATTTTTTTTAGTTATTTATGCATACAAGAGCTGGGGTACAGGCCAGAGTCGCGGGACATGAGAGGATTCACCAGAGACAGAGGAGGGAGCAGAACAGATAGATCGACTGAAGTACACTACTGAGGGGAGCAGCAGGCAAGGCAGGAGAGGTCTGCTGTGCCATGTAGGTGTCCTCCCTGGCAGGGATCGAACTTGCACTGCTGTGCCACGGATGCTTCACAGTATGGTGCTTAATGTGCTGTGCCAACAGGGAGCCCCCAGAATTTGACTTCTTATGATTGACTTATTTCATTTAGCATGATATCCTCAAGTTCCATTGATGTTGTCACCCAAGTCAGAATTTCCTTCCTTTTCAAGGCTGAATAATAACGCATTGTGTGCACTGTACCCTTGGGGGTACAGCTTGGGGGCTAGAGTGCCAACCCCCACACAACTGGAAATTCACATTTAACTTTTGAACCCCCAAAACATAACTGCTCAACATCTACTATTGACAGGAAGCCCTGCCAATAAAACAATCCATTATATTATACTTTGTATGTTATATTCACTACATACTATATTGCAATGGTAAAGTAAGCTAGAGAAACTAAAATGTTACTGAGAAAATCATAAGGAAGAGAACTACATTTGCAGTAATTACTGCATTGTTTGATATCATTAGTACACATCTTCTGTTTACAAGAAAGTCTCTGTATAAGCAGACCTGCATGATTCAGACCCATATTGTTCAAGGGCCAAATCTACATACCACATTTTATTTCTCCATTCTTCCATTGATGGAGACTTGGGTTGCTATCATAATGAAAACCTTTGGGCTATATTGTGAACAATACTGCTATGAACCTCAGAATACATGTATCTCTCGAGACCCCGCTTTCAGTTCTTTGGGCACACACCCAGAAATGGAACTATTGAGTCATTAACATGCATGGAAATGCAATTTCTCTCAGCTTCTACTATTTCATTTTTAAAAAAGTGTTTATTAGCACAATTCTCCTTAGTATTCTAAGAAGTAAACAGGACCAGTAACGTTCCTATCCAGAAGGAGAAATAATTCTTACTATCAGCAATCCTAAAATGAAAGGAAAAACTGAAGTTTTTCTACCAGGAAGGATGGTGTGTGAGGGGTAAGAGAAAGCTCTCTGGTGTTCCTTTTTATAAGAACACTAATCACATCAGAACAGAACCCTGTGCTCTGGTTTCACTAACCCATGTTACCTCCCCAAAGCTCCAGTTCCATATACTATCACACTGGATGTTAGGACTTCACAGAAATTTTTGTATTTTTCAGTATATGTTTTTATTGAGTTATTACTGATATACATCACTGTTTCCATATTGGAAGGGTACAGTTACCTCTTAAGGTGTTGTTGTCATAGGGCACCCACCACCAAAGAACCCAGAATCTACCACCATAGACCCTTCAGGAATTTTGGGAGGACACAAGTATTCATTTCTTAACATTAGCTATTTCCATTCAGTTCTCTTACCTATTTTTGTATTGGGTTGTGAGTCTTATTACTGAATTGTAAGTTATTTATAGACTTTAGATGGAAGTTCTTAATCAGATATACACATAGCAAATACTTTAGCTCTGAATATGTCTGCATATTCTTATTGATATCATTTGAAGAACAGAAATTTTTAACTTGATTACATACATTTAATTGCTTTTTCCTTTTAGAATTAGTACTTCTGAGCCAGAACTCAGAAATCTTTGGTTATCCCAAGTTGTGTTAATTTTCTAAGATGTCTTCTTATAGAAGCTTTATATTTTTAGCTTCTATTTCTAGGTTTATATTTTTAGCTTTTATGGTTAGGTCTAGAAGTCAACTGGAGTTTATTTTTATATATAAGGGCTGAAATAAGTTGTAGCAATTAATACAGAAAGGATAATCAACTGTTAAATCCTACAATCATTGATTGAATTAGCATTAAGGATGTTAAAGTTCATATAGTTATTCCTTTATTCAAAAAGATTATGAAATTTCACATTAAGGATAAAAAAATAGAATGGGGTACCTATCAAAATTAAGAGCCTTTTCCTTTGCAAGGAGTCTGACTATTATGATCAGCAATGTGGCGGTGGTATTGGTAGCTGATGCTTCCAGATTCCCACCCAAATCCATTTGGTCTATCCCGACGGGAGCCTGTGAATATCTCCCATCTAGCTGGACCTAGATCTCCTAGCTCTGGCTGTGTGTTGGCTGTGGAGGAAAACTGTCCAACTAAGGCAGGCCAAAAGTCACAGAGGGTCAAGAACTCATAAGAAACAGGTAACACAAGAGGGACCAGAGCTATCAGATAAATGTCTGAGCTGCTTTATCTGCTAAGGGACAATTTTCTATTATGTTTTACACAGTGACCCAGAGAGTTACCAGCAGGACTGTACTGTACAGAGGTATTCTGTTCCTTCACAACCTTTATCAGCCTCCCATCTTTCTCTCACTCACTCACTTTTTCCATGCCCTCAATGTGCTTTCTGTGATCCACACCCAATGAATCTACTTATATTGATTCTGAGAGTCTATGTTTGAAAGACCCTAAACTGAAAGTCAGGTTGCCCTCAGTTTGGCCATATAGGGATGTTGTAGTGAGAAGGGATCCTTCTGTGAAAAGAAATAGAGGAAGAGAGAAGTGAATTATTGTAAATCAAGAGCCCAGGTTAGAGATAGTCACTCAAGGTAGTTCCCCAACTCTCCATGCTATCATGCCCATAAGGGTCAAAGTCTTTTTTCTGGAAACTTCTTAGCCAAGTATTTCAAGGCCCTTAGCAAAAACATCTCAAGGTAGCAGTCTCAGGAAATAGTAATGTCTGGGTTGGGGTCGCTTCTTCTTTGAGACACAAGCCACAGTCAGGAGCCCAAGGAGAGAGGACATGTTCAAAACACAACGGTGTCGCAATACAGACGGTTTTCTTTGAAAGGGCTTTACAAATGCATTTCTCCCACTTGGGAACTCCAATAGAAGATAATTATTCTTTTCTGCCTCATAATATATATTAAAAATGCTCAAATGTGGCTTTCCAGGGAATTCTGCCAAATATTTTTAGGCACCAGATCCAGCTTTACTTAATTTTACATGACCTGCTTAGTCAATTATAAAATGCCCTTTCAAGCAGTATGAATTTGCAAAATAGGCGAAAATATACTCCTTCATATTCAAAAGCTAATTTAAAAATGCTTCGAGGTTAGGGATTTTCAGCCTCTGCCTTATCTCATGAGAAGTCGGCCCCTGAAAAGAAACTGAAGCTCTCCCAAAATACTGTACACTTGTGTCCAGCTTTTTACTACCACCGTCAAACAAAAACAAAATAAAAGGAGACCTTCCAGGAAAGGCAATGTACATGACAAGGTTGCTTTCAGATAAACAGGATACTTTATTGCCACCAGGGCATACAATATCTCAACCACTGTGTCTCATGGCCTTTCTGTTTTTATGAGCTCATGTCAACCACTAGGAACCAGCACAAAACCCCTGTGCGAAACACGGCTTGCGTTGGTTGGGGTGTTTGTGTTGGCTTCCTTCAAATCGGCTGGTTTCCAAATCTCATTCTCCACCCCACCTTAGTTATATTTATACTGTTGTGAAGAACAAACTTGGATCTGTACCTCAACACGAAATGCTTTGTGGCCATTCGTGCAAATCTCTTTATCGGGGTCTCGCACATTAACGCCCTTCACAATTGACCCACAGACCGATTGTTTAACATAACGTTTCCACGGGGCTGCCTTCACGCATTCAGGGCCCCGGACTGACTTTTCTTAGCCTTCCTGGACAATCAAAAGGAAGTGCAACAGAGCCGGCTTGCTGGGCGCTGGAGTTACCCGTGTCTCCTCCTACCTTCTGTCTCCAGTTTTGTTTTTCTGCTTCTTTGGAATTTTTTTTCCATCATTTTCAGCATTAGAGAAGACAAGGCCAGACTAGGTCACTACACTCTCTCAATTCTTGTGTCTGCTGCTTTTCCCTTCCTGTGACCAGTCTTACAGAGGCTAACAGGGGGTGTACCTCCTTTTCAGCAAACTGTGTTTTCTGTTGATTCACAAAAGTGAAGGTTTTGTGTGTGTGTGTGTTGGTGGTATTGAGGTAATACAAAACCTATCTTTCTCAAAGCAAGGGAAACATCCAACATAAGAAACATAAATGTCCTCGTCCCCCTTTAATTTCAGGGTTATATTAACTTGGAGGGTCACAGGATTCCGCCTTACTTTCTTCCTTTCTTTTCCATTATTTTCCTCTGAAATGTGACAACCTGTTAAAATTGAGGCAGAAAGACAAGATGCCCAAGGCATTTTCAATGAAAGAATGTTCTCACAAGTTGGCTAGTGACTTAGTGTCTAAGCTGCAGTTTTCTCTTCTGTGAGCTAAAGATTGATTTCTATTTATTGAGTGTTTACTGTAGCTATTAGATACACTTGGTATTCACAAAACAGACAGTAATATTATCTGTCTCATATGATGGCTGTGAAGATTAATAAACTTTTATAAGTAAAGCACAGAGCCCCAAGTCTGACAGAGTATGTTTAGAAATGTCAGTCACCATCATCACCATTTCAAATCATGAGTCATGGTGAGATTTAAGAGGTTCAGGGACAACAATGAATGTCTCTATTAATGTAATGTAATGATCGAGAGCCCGGCTTTCAGAATCTAGTACATCGCCCACAAGTCTCTTTGCTGTGTCCACATTTGTGACCCCTGGCAGGTTTTTGACAGTCTTGGTCCCATCCATACAAGTGGGCTAATAAATGATTAGCCTTAATGGATTAATATGAGGCTTGTACTTATATGTGCATTTGTGCAGTTAGATACATTTAGAACAGTGTTTTATGTATCAATATATACTTTACACCATATGGTAGGAATTACTAATATTATTTGCCTATATATTTTTATTGTGAAGACATAATCCAAAATTAGCCCAAAGGAAAAATGTCTGTTTACTCATCTCTATACCATAAAGATACAAATGATCTTCATAATTTATTGGTTTGAGAATAAGCACCTTGTTTAGTCCTAGGAATCTTTCAGACCAAGTCACATAGGAGCTGAGCAAGAGTTGAAACAATCAGCCAGAGAAACTAAGCCTGAGTTGAATTTACCTGGGAGAAAGATGACACATTAATGAAAGGAAGCAATTCCGCAGTTGTACCAAACATCATAGTGACTTAACACAAAATATAGTTAATGCTTATGTCATTAGTCAAAGCAAACCCACAGGGAGGTCACCGCCAGTCATTCAGGGGCCTGGTTTTACCTGTCAGCTGGCTCAATAGGGTTCCCAATTCCTCAGCTGGACTATTCCCAATACAACAGGTAAGAAGGAAAGAGAGAATATTGGAGGATCATGCAAGACATTGTAGGGGTCAGTCCTGGATATAAAAATATACATAACCAGGCCTCCCTGGTGGCGCAGTGAGTTAAGCAACACACTATGAAGCAATCCTCAGCCACTGCAGCATGAGTTCAATCCCTGCCGCCAGCCAGGAAGGGGACCCACATGGCGCAGCAGACCTCTCCTGCCTCACCTGCTGCTCCCCTCAGCAGTGTGTTTCAGTCAGTCTGCCTGTTCTGTTCCTGGCTCTGTCTGGTGAATCCTTTCACCTCCTTGGACTCTGGCCAGTACCCCAGCTCTTGTATGCATAAATAAATAAAATCTTAAAAAATATATGTACATAACCAACTGGCTAGAATATTCCACTGGCTAGAATTAGTTATGAGGTGCTTTGAGAACTGTAGTTGTCCTTGGTGTTCAGAGATTTGGGTGTCACTATCTTTGCCTTGGGTGAGTAAGAGAAACTCACTGTACATTTATCAACTCAGTATAAATTAATTAAAGTACAACAGCTACAAACGTCTATGAAAATGCCTTATCCAGACTGAATATTTTTTATTTGCAAAGGGTGAACATAATTTTTTTTTTTTAATTCTACCTGAGACATTTGGAGAGGGAGTAAAGTTATCAAGTAAGTAAAGGAAGTAGTCTCTTGTGTCACGGGTGATTTGGTGGTGGGAATTTTACAGGGACTACACCTGAGAGGAGAAATCAAACATTGTACAAAAATGAATAATGATGTAAAATATAGACATATAAGTAAATATTTAAATAATTAAAGGAAATAACAGTTTAATATGTTTTTAAATTTACTAACAATTGATTTTAATTTATTGGTAGAACAATAAAATAGTTCTAGTCAAAACTACTTTTGAAAAAACAATACTAAAAAATTTAACATATGGCGTATGCATATATGCTTACTTTTTTTAAAAAAACATATTTATCAGAACCCTTAAGACTTCATTTAACCTTAGTTTTCTCCTTATAGATCTTATTTCCAATATACACACACTGGAGGATAGGACTTCAACTTTTGAATGGGGGGTTGGGGAGGACACATTTTAATTTATAGCAAAGGCCATTATCATTTGTATATTAAAATATACAAATATTTCAGCCAGAATATTTCCATAAGTACTGACTTTTTGTCTCTCTTCAAAATATTTTTCTCAAACAAGTATTTTTATAGGAAAGCATTTTTTAAAAGAAGTCTTAATTTTATTCGCGATATTTTTTAGTATTTTGCCTAGCTTAGATGCTGTAGGATCAAGGATCTTCTCAATTTCATTTTTATTGCAGCACATAGAATACAACTTTATCTGTTTAAAAATAGGAACTCTATAAACAGACCCTTCCCACAAGAGTTTTTCCATAGCATAATTACAGAGTTACAAATAGAAGTTTCACACACCATTTGAGCTCTCATTGTTTAACATATATAAGATGTAGAAATAAACTCAAAATATTTTCTTGCCAAAGTTTGTTGTCAATAATTTCCAGGTCTCTGATAGTTTTAACTGCTGAAATTTTCTTGACCTGCCATTCCCTTGGAAATCTTTGAGTCAAATGTTTAAATACTTCTATTTAAATATTTCCAACTAGGGGCCTCCCTGGTGGCGCAGTGGGTTAAGCAACACACTATGAAGCAAGCCGCAGCCACTGCAACACGAGTTCGATCCCTGCTGCCGGCCAGGGAGG